>MCGT01000001.1:1485000-1790259 GCA_002104935.1 Hesseltinella vesiculosa | reverse complement strand
GCTTCAATTGGATACGACTCAGACAAGCTAAAATAAACATCCACCCTGATTGGCAGCCAACTCCGCCGATTTGTAAGGAAATAACCTGCTGTGATTGGCTGAGGCGGCCAATGCTGAGTGTCATTGAGTTGAAATCCTGGTGTACAGAGGGGACGGCTGGCCTGTCGGTATTAAACTGACACCTCAATACGCATATTAAGAGTTCGAACCTCACCCGTGACGAACCCCCTTCTTTCTTTTTTTTGCTATGTACTGGTAGCGGACTTTCATTTTCCCCTTTTTAGATAGAGCCTCTTTTTTTTTTTTGCTAACTTCACCAGCTTAAACAGGCTCAACCGATGGAAAAAAACGCTTCTACCTGGCTTGCCAGTGATTCAATCCGCCTCGTTTTTTTAGTGCATACCCATCCATTACGATGGTCTTACCCTCAATGCAAAACAGTTCACCCCCATTGGCCCACCCTTGCCCCGCTTACTCTTCCCTACAGTAAAAAAAATAAAAATGCGGGTGCCGCTCTTATTAAATTAATGCGGCATCGGAGATGTAAAAAAATGGCCTTTCAAGCGCCGTGGCATGGCCATTGCGGCGTGTTGTTTGAATTTCTTTTTTTTTTTCCAGCATGGTTTTTTTTTTTTCCAGCTTAAAAAAAAACCATGCTGATGCCTGTTTAATACTGTGCGCCATATTGGAGGCGTGTTGTCTACAGCATTATGCGTACCGTATGGATAGATGGATGAGTGGATGGATGGATGCGATTGGCGTGAATACAGCATGCTCTTTTTCCTGGCAACCTGCAAGCTCATGCTGTACCTACCGTAAGCTGGACTTCTTCCTTTAATTTTCTTCTCATATTATGTGTTTGGCTTTATTATTTGCATTTCATGCTTTTCCTTTTTATCATTGACTCTTTTAATCTACTTGATTTTTTTTTGGAGTAGTTAATGTCAATCAACAAATCAAGAAAATCTTGAAAGTTTGGGCATAATGGAATTGAAGAACGGTATATTTGCAACATTTATTGTAGTATATTGATCTCATTAAAAGATTAGAAAAGCAGGGCAGGTGATGAAAAAGGGTAGGTTTATTTTCATGAAAATATGATTTACGTTCAAGATGGAAAAGCATTCTACAGGATTCATGTAAAGAAATGAAAGAGATGGGTGTGAGAATGAGCGAGAATTGTGCTATGGTTTTTATTGGTACGAAGATCCTATTCGTATATTTTCCTTCAAAAACAGCTGAACCAGCTGCTGCTTACCGTTTTCTGCTCGGGTTGTAGTCTTGCTAGGATCATGACCTAGTAAGCTGTTTGATTTTTGACATGGTTTCGTCAATCGTACAGGAGAGTTTGGTAACATGTTGAAAAGATTATGCTTGGAGTAGGAAAAGTGTTTAGGTTGATTTTGTGGTTTCGTCGGCATTGTGTCTTATGAGTCTGGGTACGATTTTACCCCAGATACGACACATTCTACACGATTAGTTAACGTATGTTGAAAGTGTTGGTGAGTAATACTGTATCTTTATTAAGGTAAGGGTGGCATCTGCTAGATTAATATCAAGAGGATGCAGCAGAAAAAAAAAAAAGGGGGGGGAAGAGCAAAAAAAAAAAAAAAATGGGCCGGGCTAGTTTTTTTTTTCTCGTCTTTCTTCTTCACATATGATTTAATGCTACAATGGTAATATAACAACAGCTTATTACATTTATTGTGTTTGCCTTTTTTGATTACTTCTTTTATAGCCAAACTTTTACCAATGCCAAAACTGCAGCACCTCGTTTGAAAAAAAACGTGAGAGAGACTTGCATGTACTCACTGCCCATAATAAAATCGGACCTTTGGATCTGATGGTAAGATAGCTTCACTAAGCTTTGAATCAGTTTACTGAAAAAATAACTTATTTTTTGTCAATAGACCATCCCACAACTGTTTATTTGAACGGGGATTTGCGCTTTTAATGTCGCTGTGGCAAGTCTTATTCACCTTCCTCAAACAGATCCTTCAGACAGCATGCCCTGGCCTGCAATGTGATAGGATTCGAAGAAACTCTCAATGAAGACAAAATTGCTGAAGAAGGTAAGATGCAAACGCATCTTACCCATTCTTTTTTCATTAGAGGCTGCGGAAGCTCTCTTGAAAGATCGCCATCGCGTACCCAACGTTGCTCGACTTGTTCACCACACCCTATCCTATCCTTTGAAGCTGGCATTGTGGACGTAGCAGACATCCAGACCTTTTACAAGTCATTCCGTGCCTGTGACAGCGAAATCGTGGGCCTCACTTACATGCCGGCAAGAAATGCAGCCTCTGCCAACAACTCCTTTTTTTTTGTGAACTGAACAGATCATGAGCAAGCATTTCTATGCCATGCATCGAGGCAAACTTGACCAGCTGTCTCATGCTGACGCTCTGAAGTCCTTTTCTGATGCGCACCCTGTCCAGCGCTTGTTCAACCGTCGCGCTGATCTCTGCTATGGTGTTGCTGGTAGCAGCGCAGTAACCGAAGTTGAGGACAAGATGGTGCATGACTCTTCAACTTCTTCACCATCTCGTTCACCATCCCTGTCAGCCAACAACGACATGGACAACGCCTCTATTCTGGATCAACTTGGCACCATTCTCCATGACGCCTGCAATGAAATCTCCTCCACCGATGTCACCCACGATCTCGACTGGTTTTTTTTCTCACCAACGGTGGGATCGCATTGTACAGCAAGTTGACCAGCAGGACTCGGGACTGATCAGGGCCATGATGCATAGAAACGCCCAGCACCACCAGGCGGTTAGCCTTGCTTGCATGCGTTACTTTTCGGTCCCCAAGACGCCCACAGTGCTCTCTACATCCCAGCTCATGACTTTTATGTCCTTCGCCACGTCTTGAAAGAGAGGGCTAAAGTGGAAAAGTGTAACTGACATTTTTTTTTTTCCAATGGGCCAGATCTCCAGACCGAAGGGCTTGCTTTGTTCCAGAACGACAAGACAGCTGTGGAGCATACCAGAGTGTGTACGCGAGTGATTTTTGTTCTTGAAAGAAACTTTACCGGAACTGCAGCTGCATGTATGATTTAAAAATGAATAGAAAACACTCTAACTCATCTTGGCTTTTTGATCTTCTTGGCATCCATCATATTAAAAAACATCAATGCCATATTCTTGCTCCTCAACATGCTCTTCAGTATGTCTCTTCTCATTTGTGTACAATACTTTATGTCTTAAAATCATCAAGTTGCATGTGGGATGTAGAAAAAAAAAAAAAAGAAAGAGAGAAGCTGTGGTCTGAAATCGCGTGTCCCCGTTTCTTTTGTTCTTTTGATGCATCTGCTTGACACTAATCTATGAGACTAGCAAATATTGATGCTTCTCACCAACCTCTTCAATCTTACTTTAACCATACATGTAAAATGCTCTTGCACCATGTGAATCGCTAGTTTTCCTTTTTTTTTTTAGCAGCGATCAATCTACTACCGGAACATCACTGCTGCTGCTCCTTTTCGTCGTTCTTTTCAATTTTATTATACCCATGCATACAGTACATGATCCCTTTATTTTATAAAAGTCGCTGATCGTTGGATAAAAAAAACGAAAAGCTGCCCAAGTGCCTTTGAAAAAAGAAAGACGACAGACATGAATAAAAAAGCAACTGCACGGAAGCTGAATGCGGCAATCCTCTTCGTTTCGTAAAAAAAAAAAAGCAAACACTGCACAGCACTTTTGGGTGATTAGATTGATGTGACATTTAGTAGAAGTGTATAAAACAGTGAATGATGATGATCCTGAAAAAATCATGTCGATTGATGAAGATCTTTCAGCCAACTTTTAATCACTTTCGTTTCATCTCTTCCGATTCACCTGGTAAAAAAATGAAGAAATCGGCCATTTTCGTCAGGGGTCTCCGACGAAAGTGTAAAAAAAAACGGTGCCTGGTCTTTTTTTTTTCTTCCAATCTCTTGACAGCATTCTCCTCCTCCTTGTGCATTTCAGAGTCACTGCTCATTCATCGTTGAAACTACCTCTTGCATTAAGCTGCTTACAGTAAATTGCATGTTGAGTAGCGTTTATTGTTCATTCAGTGCAGTAAAAAACGTTTTTTATCTGTTTTTTTTTTCCGGTACTTGTCTCTCAACATCCACAATATTTGCTTTAAAATAACTTAAACTAGCACAGTTCCTTGCGGTCCAATACCTTCGCAAAAAGCACCCATGCATGCATTGGTATTGAAGCCGGGTTCTACAGAATCGTCACAATCAACAGGGGAGAGAGAAAAAAAAAGCCTCACCAACCAGTTCAAAAAAAAACCATGCTGATTCAAACTGCGCAGCCTGGCATCGTGAGTCGTTTGGGAAATTTTTTCTTTTGTTGTACTGTTTTTTTGTTTTTTGCTGCTGCATTCATCGTGTTGTCATGCTTTTTATACTTTTTTTTTTGCATCTGTATTGTCAATCGTTTTGCCATCTTCACCCCCTGCCAGCTCTTTTTGCTCTGCGAAAAAGCGAGATAACGCGTCAGGTAAAACGTTGCTTGTGCCTTTAATGTAGGCTACTGTGAAGTCATACTGTAAGATTGTATCTAACCAGTTGATCATCATAGGATTAGCTATTTTTTGGGTATGATGTAAAGGGTAAAGTGGTTTCCCCATAGGAACTTATGAAACTTGTTAAGAGCAAACACGATGGCTAACAGTTCTCTTTGTGTTGTTGAATAGTTTTTTTCTGACGGTGACAGTGATCTAGCCATGAAGCCGATGTGTCTGATTGTATTGTTTTCATCAAGTTGGAATAACACTGCACCTATGCCTGTGTTAGAGACATCTGTGGCAACGTAGTATGGTTCATTGACCTTGGGGAAAACATAAGATAGGCGCTTATGCGTTCACCTTTTTTAACGTTTCGAATGACCACTGACATTCTTTGTCCATAGACCTTGTAGCGACTTAGCTTTTCGTAGACGATCCAGTGGTGCTGTTAACATTGACACCTTTGGGATGTGATCACGGAAATAGTTGATTACACCAAGGAATTTTTCAATGTCATTCCCTGTCTTCAACTCAGGCCAGTCTTGGACGTTTGTCAGTTTTCTTTTTTCCAGCGATATTCCTCCGTCAGAAACGCAGAAACCGAGTAAGTGCACTGATATTTGTGCAAAGTAACACTTCTCTGGATCTGTTAATTTATTTATTATAGTTCGAACGTGCTCAGCGTGATCTTCTATGCTCAGCGAAAATATCACGATGTCATCTATGAACGATGTGGCAAAGTTCTGGCTGTCACTCAGTATCAAGGCAGTTACTCTTTGGAATTTGCTTGATAATGGCTTTAGTCCGAATGGGCTACCTTGGAACATGTATTGTATGCCTCTATGTGTAAACGTGGTTTTGTGCTGATCTTCCTTTGCAATCATGAAGCGATGGAAGGCACTTTTTAAATCCAACGTGGTGAAGACCTTGGCATCTTTCATTTGGTTAAAGATGTCTTTGATCAAAGGCAACGGGCACCTGTCTTCTTGGAGAAGCTTATTGATATGTCTAGGATCAAGGCATGCTCTTTTCTTTGTTTTTTTTTTTACCGTCTTTGTCTTTTTTAGGTGCTAGCGTGATAGGGCTATTCCATTGATTGTCTACGCTTGCCCGCACAATGGTGTCCTCATCTAGCCATTCTTGCACTGCTACATCAACGACAGGCATCAATTTATCAGCTATAGGATATTGTCGCCGATAGCATGATTCACCTGGTGGTGTGCTCAAATGCACGATTGAAAAAAAAAAAAAAATCAGGCAACGTACAGAATGCACCATTTGGAATGGCTTGATTGTTTGCTATATCATTTTTTATTTTTTCTAGGAACTGTGCTTGTGTCGATGGCCCACCAAAGGGGCAATTGTTTGGTTAATCATTTTGCTCTTCCTCTGGTTCATCTGCTTCCATCTGATGGTGCTCTGTG
Source organism: Hesseltinella vesiculosa (assembly GCA_002104935.1). Taxonomy (NCBI): domain Eukaryota; kingdom Fungi; phylum Mucoromycota; class Mucoromycetes; order Mucorales; family Cunninghamellaceae; genus Hesseltinella; species Hesseltinella vesiculosa. The sequence continues at coordinate 1,784,326 of MCGT01000001.1, read as the reverse complement.
TGCGATACTGCAAATCCATGAATGGTAATTCCTAACTGGAACATAATGTCCGTGCCGATGATGATTTGATATTCTTTTTTATTTTTTACAGGGATGTCCAAAATTACCAAGCTGTGCTTTATTGTTTTGGCTCCATGTTGAATGGTAAGTGGAGTGGTTGCTCCTATCCTTTTTATACTTGTATTATTTGCTATTAGAGAAATATACTGATCACTGAATTTTTTATTATTTATTATATTTTTAAAATTATTGTGAGCAGCAAAGTCAGCATCGATGCTGCTGAAATTGGCGCCAGTATCCAACAAGGCGAAGCATTGTTTCTTGCTTTCTATTGTGATCGGTAAGAGAAAGGAGTCAGTGCATTTGTTTGCAAACTCATGTTCTAATTCTCTGGCATTTTTCTTTTTGGGTTTACACTGGTCAAGGTCCATTGGGTTGATGAGGTCTTCCTCATTGCTGTCCTTATCTTGGATCAGCTCTTTGCCCTTGTTTTTTTTTCAAATGCGCCATTCTGATTTGACGTTTCGCAGCCAACATGGCAGCACCTTCTGCGCAGCGGTGACCCTGGAACCATTTGTTGCCACAGTAAAAGCAAGGTTTGTCTTGTACCGATGCCATTGTTGACTCTTGACGAATCTTGTTACTGGTGTTTTTTCCAATAGGTTGCCACTTGCTGCTGGCTAAGCCCTTGTTACTGAAAAACGGCTTGTTGACTTTATGGCTTTCAAGTGTCTTCATGCCGTTTTTCTTGTTGCCAGCCTTTTTGTTGCCTTTAACATGGCCACCTTCTTGGAATAGTGCTCGTTTGTTGTTTGGGCAAAAAATTGGTGCTCGTTCCTATGAAAAACACACGGTTTGGAATAAGTGAGACCAAAAAGTAGTGTTTTTATTCTCGAGAATGAGATTAGGAAAAGAAGAGAGGTTGTAATAGAAGTTGAGAATTTATAGGGGAGACGGAGATTGCAATATAAGATGATGAATGGGATGAGAGGACCGATGATGTGAGACGTGCCAATAAATGAGTGATACCTTTTTTTTTTTTTTTTTTTTTTTTTGTATTTAACAGTTCCAATATATATTTTACTGTGCAAGGGTCCCTTGTTGCAGTGGGAGCAGCAGCTTGTGCTTGTCGAAGTGCAGCAACCAAGTCTGCGTGGTGCATTTCCAATTTATCCAACAGTAATTCACCATAGCCTTCCGAGTCCACCAATCCAGCCTTTCTTCTTGCTGATTCAAAACGGTCGATGAACTGGAGCGGGTCTTCTGTTGGTTTGCAGCTCATTTTATTGAAATCGGATACATAGCGTGTGTGCATCCGTTCACCATCAAATGGTCTTCTTAGCACTTCCTTGGCTTGTGTCCAATTGAATTCTTGGTGCTGGAGGAAGTCCTTGTACCATTGCACTTTCACTGCTGAGTGCTTAATGGAGGTGATGAAACAACGTTCCCAATTCTGATCAATGGGTAATTTATGCTGTTGCAATACTAGTTCAAAAATTGACATGAATTCGTCAATAGAGTCATAAGCTGCTTGGTTTTTGATACAAAGCTCTTCATGGTAAAATTGCAAGATTGGCCTTGTGGAATACGCAAGTTATCTGTTGGTACCGGTAGACTGTGAGCCTCTTTTAGACTTTTGACACGTTGGAGTGCTTGTTGTCGACGCGTATCCGCTTGTCGAACCAATTCTTCATTGCTTGGGTTACAGTATTAGCAAAGATACCGGTTACAATGAAATTTTGCATTGCATTTAGCAATTCCACTTCCGCAATTTCCAATGTCGCATTAATCTGGTGTACTAGCTCATGCATACTTGCTTTTCCAGGTGTTTGGGCGCATTTTGACCAGCATGCGTGGCTGTTCCCTCTGTTCTCAAATTGGCGTTTGCATTTGCATCCTGCATGTGTACTTCCATGGTCTGATTATCTTCTTGAGGGCTGGAGGAAGTGATAGTACTTGTGGTTGAATCACTGGTTTGGTGTTGCATTGTATCATCACCAAGGTTGAGTGACTCGAAGGAAGCAACAGTTGATCGAGGTGAATCGGTAGTAGAGTTAACCATATTGATAATTCACTTAAAAAAATGAGATATTTGGTGTTGAAAATAAAAGGATGGGGTTAATAAAATAAGTGAGAATGAGTTATGGTTTTTTTTATTGAAGTGAAGGTCTACGGTGCCCGTGCCCCAAAAAATTGTTACAATGTTCGGAGCTTTTTTTACTTGTTGCATGAATCTCATTCTAATATCATCCATGATGCTCCTATATAATAGCTTCCAAATGATATATAATATGTTTCGTTATCATGTGTACGTGTCGAGTTATGCTACATCAAAAAAAAGCAGTCATTGTAACAATTTTTTGGGTTGTGCTGTGGCCTGCAAAAAAATGTCGTTTTTTTTTTTTTTTTTTTTTCTCCCCTTTTTTTTTCCTACCACTTTATATTAGTCTACTGAAAGGTAAAAAGGTCAATGCATGTTAATCTAATGTCTGTCTTGTTCGTAACTAATGCTCCATTACATTAGACTTTATGCAATCAATCAGCATTCAAAAAACGAAGGATATCGAGTCTTTATTACGAAGCAACGACAACAACCTGTCTGTACGCGCTATGGCTGCTTGTACAGGCGTGCCAACTGCCACCATCAGTCGCATTGCCTCGCAATTAGGCATTGCATTGACCAAGAAGGCTGGCCGCCCAAGCAAGATCAGTGATGGTACTGCTCGGTTTTTGTTCCGTGAGGTCGAAACTGGCAAGTACACCACTGCCACAGCTGCTTCCAAGGTAGTCTACGCCAACTACGACGTCAAGGTCCATCCACAGACCATTCGCAACTTAATGCGCAACAATGGCATGATCTCCAAACGCAAGGAGATCACCCCCGCAATCTCGCCATTGGTCAAACGCAAGCGCATTGAGTTTGCGAAGAAGTATCTGGAGTGGACTGAAGCCGACTGGGAGAACGTTGTCTTCACTGACGAGTCCAAGATCAGCCTCCTTGGCTCTGATGGGAAGCAATGGTTCTGGAAGCAGGCTGGTCAGCCTACGCGTGAACATGGCAAGATCCGAAAAAGAAGTTTGGTGGCGGCAGTGTCATGGTGTGGGACGCCATAACTGGTCATGGCGTTAGGTTCCTTGCCAGGATTGAGGGGAACATGGACACCGACCTCTTCCTGACCATCATGGAGGACGACTACCTCAAAACCTTGAAGTGGTACGACATGGATATCAAGCGGACCTTCTTGTTGCAGGACTCTGACCCCAAGCACACCGCCAAGGCCTCACAAGAATGGTACAAGAAGAAAGGTGTCAAGGTCCTTGACTGGCCCACCAACTCCCCTGACCTCAATCCTATTGAAAACGTGTGGGCAAAGGTCAAACAACTGCTTGCTGCCTACGACGAGCCCCCCACCGGTACGCATGACCTTTGGGACCGACTTCAAGACGTGTGGGAGCTCCCTGAAGTTTCTGACCTTTGCAAAAAGGTTGTTCACAGCATACCCCGCCGTCTACAAGCGGTTCTTGATGCCAAAGGTGATGTCACCAAGTATTGAATAAAAAAAACAGTTGGGCTTTAGCTCAGCCAAAAAATTGTTACAATGTCTGTTTTTTTTCAAACCAGCATTACTCGAGATCTATCCAACTGAGTGAAGATATTTTTATATGTATAGAAAGCTATTTAACAACACTATCAAATATATAAAAGACAGTGATTATGGTGCTGTTGATAACGAGAGAGGTTGGTGCAAAGACAAACACTCCGAACATTGTAACAATTTTTTGGGGCACGGTAACAACATGAATAGTATCCGGCAACAGTGAAACATGTTCGTACATAAAGAAAAGAAATAAAAAAGAACAGCATAGCACTTGTTAAAAAAAAAGAGTGGCAGGCACATTTAAATCTCAGTCGGAACTTCCTTTGCGAGACTCCAAGTTGACGTGGGAAAATCAGACCAAAAACGAAGACATTTCATTCTTCTTCTTACGTAGCAAGGAAAAATCTGATTAGCTGGCTTTCAAATATTTTAATATGACATTTCCTGCTCTGCTTAGAATTTTCCAACTTTTACGCCCCACCCTGGTCGGATTTATCTTTGTTGGGTAGGGCGATCTGACCAGAGTAAGACTTTGGTAAGAAAAATCTGATGAAAAGCTAGAAAACTCTGGCCTGGGTAAGGTTTTTCTAATTTTCTCTGACCCTGGTACTGGTATGATTTCTCTGCGTTTTTTTTCAGTGGTGAATTGTGAGCGATATATTTTTCAAAAAATCCACGCCCCATATAAAGAAAAATATGTACTGTATCATTCACAATTATTTTGTTACTAAATCAAGTAACTATTCTTATATGGCATTGTTGGTTTCCCCCGTATGACCCTCTTTTTTCAACTCGTTAATGTCTTTTTTTTTTTTTGCTGATTTTTTTTTTCATATTGACCAGCCAATTTTTTTGAAAGCCCGCATATATGCGTTCGATTCCTAGGGAAGCCATTCCGCCTGGTTGTCCTACTCACTAGATCACCATCCAGTGATCCATCAAGGCTTAAATTTTAGCCATCATCATCACTTATCACCTACAATCACCATGCCAAATGAGAAGCTGATCGGAGAAACTCTTTTTTTTCGAGAAAAAAAAAAAAGAAGTAAACAGCTCTAGCTCGTCAATGAGTGATCCATCAAGGCTTAAATTTTAGCCATCATCATCACTTGTCACCTACTATCACCATGCCAAATGTGAAGCTGATCGGAGAAACTTTTTTTTTCTCGAAAAAAAAAAAAGGAAACGGCTCTAGCTGGTCAATGAGTGATCCATCAAGGCTAAGGTTTTTACCATGGGCATCACTTATCACCTACTACCACCATGCCAAATTAGAAGGCGATCGGAGGAGGTCGATTTGGCTTGACTTCAGCACCTCGATTTTTGGCTGTGGAGCGCTTTTTTTCTGGCTTGAGTCGTTTTTGATGGTATTTTAGCTGAGGGAGCGGAGATTGGAATTCATGATTCTTCAAATTTTGGCTGGGCAATCTAGCATAATCGATGTGATTTTTTCAGCATCATTCGTGTATGCCATTGTCGATATTCACACAAAAAATGAGTTGGATCTATCAGTTCAAAGCCGATCTATGATGGTTTTTAGATTTTTCAAAATCCCTGAGGGTCCCCTGGCCATTTTTGAACGAAAACATAGGGAGCCTATGTGTGTGCCAAAAATAAATTCTCCACCGATAGTCACCGGATTTTGCAAGGCACTTGTATATGATATGCACTGTTCATGGTCAAGGTATCAGACCTCTACTGTAACTTTCTTGTGAGCTACACTTGCTTAAAGACAAATCTCCCCAGCCAAAGTCTGACAGAAGGGGAGAAAGTGCAGTAATGTTAGCCAGCGATTGGCTCGTCTGATGGACGTCAACTTTTGCATGGCAATAGTAGATGATAGGTGATAGTGATGGGCATAATGTCAGGCGTGTTGGATTATAGGGTGGAGTGCTAGAAAAAAAGGAGCACGTCAACTAACTAGGTGCGGGGTTAAAAAGCGCACTTGACCAATTCTACAGTAGGACCAGACTCCGCACTTTGAATTTCCCTCAGCTTGATACCAGAACCTCCTGATCTCCACCCCACGCAAACCAGATCTCAAGTACACGCAAAGTCGCTTTTTTTTTTTAAAAAAAAAAAAAGATGTCGTCAGCTCCCAAGTTTGATATTTTTTGAACAATTTGAACCCGTTGAGAAAAGGGATGTCGGTCAATACCATCAAGGACCATTCAACTCCGACATGACAAGATCTTGGAATGGAGAGCTCTCAAGGACTTCGACTTTTCGACCAGCTGCGTTTTCTTGGACGAAGCTGGTTTCAATCTTCACCTGCGCTTTGGGTTAGGCTGGGCAGCGTCCAAAGGTCAACATCACCATCCTTGGGGCAATTTGCGAGCTTGGCATTGCCAGCCTCACCCTGCGCAAGCCAATCGTTTCTACGACAGTTGACAAGAAGGGCAAGAAGGCGAAGGCAAAAGCCGGCACAAAGACGGAAGATTTTTTGGCCTTCATCGACGACGATATGGCGTGCCTTGAAAATGATGGCATCCGTGGGCGTTACCGTACATTATCATGGACAATGCCGCCATCCACAACAACGACACTGTCAAAGCTGTCATCACGAACCGTGGATTCAAACCAATGTTCCTATCGCCCTACAACCTATTCCTCTACCCGATTGAGGAATATTGGGCCAAAACCAAGGTAGGTGTGCGCCGATCCCCCTTGTAATATTTGGTGTTGAAAATAAAAAGGGAGATGTCGAGAAAATAAAAATAAGTGAGAATTAATTATGGTTCTTTATTGATGTGTGAAGGTCCATCTTATTTATGTATTGTTCATTCTGAGACAATTGCACTAGCTGATATTTTGTTCTGCTCGGGTGTTTTTGCAATCAACTTGGCGTTTGATTGACTGATTTTGAGATGCTTGTTTATATTATATGAGCGAGTTGAAACTCTGGATGCGACACCCCTTGGGCAATCAAGACTCTTTGGCCCCAAGAATCCGCGACAAGGCAGCACTCTCCGTGACACCAAGCGATTGCCAAGGATGGATCCGGCACCCCCTCACCTTTTTTGATCGTTATTTGAGCAAGGAGGAGAAGCTCTAGTCCCTGCGCCTCTTTTTTTTTTTTTCAAGAAAAATAAATGAAGGTGCTTTTTTTTAATTTTTTTTTTTTTTTTTTGTGAGATCTGGTTTGCGTGAGGGGAGACTGGGTTTGCGGGTGGAGAAGATCTGGTTTGCGGGAGTCGGAGGCCTGGTTTGCGTGGCTGGAGAACCAGATTCACGTGCACTGGAAATGCTTTGCGGGCAAATCAGACCTAGTTTGCGTGCACTCAAATTTATTTTGCCTGCTAAAATTTTTATCCTGCGCGCCAACCATCACTAAAAATACTGTATACTACAGCAGCTAAAACAACGCATGTTACTGGCAATCAACTATCATCGACGATATTTAAAAAAAATAACCAGACCATGCAATGCCGCTGCGTCAGCTTATTTTTCACTCCTGTAACAAGTGATCCCGGCTATATAAGAGGATTCTCTAACGTACTTCACGGAACCGCAACCCTCTCATTAAATTGATAGAAAACTAAGATGATTTTGCCTTTTTTTTTTTTTTTTTGTTCATGATTCTTCTGAATACACTGGACAGCATAAAGTGCTCCTTCAACCGTTTTCACATATTAGAAATATTAATTTACAGTAAGATCTAAGATGTAATGAATTAAGGTAAATGAATGTTACGAGCAAAGGTGACCAGTTCATCGAAAATACGGATCATTTCAGCCAGAGACTTGGCTGTATGCTCTCCAAGGCAATCTTGTCGAATTTGCCTGTCAAGAGAATAAAATGTCAGAAGAGAGACACGATCACGCTCGAGTAGCATACCTGGAATCGGTATAAAATAATCTAATACTTGCTTGCAGAAACGAGCACGGTAAAGATCAGGGGGCAAGACAGTGACTTCACGGCGGCGTTGGATGGTTGACTTGCTCTTCGATTCGATTTTCTTGTACCACGTGTATGCCCCAATGAAGTCTAAGTAAAAATTAAAGAAAAAAATAGAGGGTCAGAAACTGGGGATCTTTCTGGCTAAAGGCCAATGGTTAATGGCTGACCAACAATGCCAATGATAAGTTCTTTCGAAGTTGGGTCTACGCCAACGAGTAGGGAGTAGTCCATGATGTTGCCAGTAGCTAAGAACTCAGTGTCACGTAAAATGGCAGATTCCATCCATGCCTTTGATTGGCCGTTGACAGCATAACCCATGCGGTAATCTAAACGAAGGCGGGAAAAGAATAGTGAGAGTAAAGGAGGTTAGCTTATTTGAGTTTTCCTCCTTTGATATCACAATCTTACCTTGGCGCCAGTCTCCATCCCAAAGCGTAGCATCATGCTTTTGCCGCTTCTCTTCATCTAATTGTCGATCTGGAATACCCTTGAAATCAAAGGTCTGTTCAAAAATTGCAACAATAAACCAATGAGGTCAATTAAATTACAGCGTCTTCCATCTTCTCCTCAACACTGCGTCTTACCCGTTCAATAGTTTGGCCATAAAACAATTGCTCCATCACAAGCACGTCAATGTCCAACAATGTACGCTTGTCATCCAATGTGCGTATCTGCAAGCTGTAGAAGCCAAAGATCTTGGCCAATATGCTCGGGGCCTACCCAAGGAATAAAAAAACGTCAACGGAGCCAGATTCTAGCCGAAATCATGTGTTTTCCTCTGTACCTGGGCGGTTTCCTTGATGTATTGGAAATATTTGGGAGCAAACCGTAAAAAGGCATCTTTCTCAGCAATGTTCCAGGCATTGACCATTTCCTTGACAACCATTCGATTATCTACAGTATCATAAAGTTAAAAAAAAAAGGGGGGGTGTATCAACACCGCGTCCTTTGCCACTGTGCTGCGCTTCTGACTTGCCTTGAGTTTTATAAAACTGGCTCTTGCTCTTGCCACCGCTGGCTGACCATGATTGGCACCGAGATAATGATTCAATCATCAATTGCTCAACACCACAGAGGCGGCGCACCTTTTCAAAATCATGGGCATAATACACAGTACATGTGAATTCCATATTGTCATGTGCAAATCCTAATCCGTAAAAAAACGTGAGGGAGCGGGTATTTTTTTTTTTTAGAATCTCTCATCTACGTACGATGTAGGATATGCGGACTTATAGCCATAGGGGTATCTTGGGGGGCATTTTGGACAAACGTTTCTTGAAATTCACTGGTGGTGTCAGATAGGATGCTTTCGAGTGACGTATCATGGTGATCAGGCTTAGCAGGTTCGACGTCTTCGGGAAAGCGGGCCATGCGATGCCATTTGCGTCGCATGCGGGTAAGACGACGCGACTGCTGCATATCGCTGACGTTGTTGCGCACAGTTTCCATGACCATGGTGCGGAATGAGGCGGTTTCAGAAGCAGTGCCCAGCGACGGTGCAATGAATTTACGTTCAATGGTCGAGTAGTACTTGTCTACCACTTGGAGATCCTTGTCATCCTGATGGCTGCTCTTGGTATTTGTGGACGTGGCATAAGATTTGGCAGGAGGGCGGGGTGGCATGGCATCTTTCTTTAGAGGGGTCAAACTCTCGTCCTCGTCATGCCCAACGCCTTGTTCAGCTGCCAACTCGTCTTCGTAATCCATGCAGCTACCAGTAAAAAAGAGGGGAGTGAGTGAGCGATTTTCAGCAAAGAAGATAAGATACTCACTTTAGAGTATGGGCAATGATAGATGTGGGCTCGGATTCACGGATGATAATAGCGGAACCAGGGAAGCAGTGTGTACCGGACTTGGCTATGGTGTAATCAGGTCGACCTTCCATCCATAGGAATTCTTGTTGCTCGGCAGCCCAGGTCTGGGCCTGATGCCAGCTGGACAAGGCATTTGTGAGTTCATTGGTGGCGACGGCGAACTGGCGGCGGTAATCATTGAGCGATAGGGATGTATGCTGCTGAGCCAAGATGCGCGAAAGATGGGTGTGCTTTTCGTCAAAAGTCGCCAGCCAGTGTTGAAGATTGTCCTTGTCAAGGCGACCATGCTCTTGTAGCATAGTCAGATGTTTGCGCAGCTGGCGGAAAAACCCATCCAGAGTTTGATCTTCAAGTTGGCGCCATTGGGTCAAGGTAGCCAGGCTGACACGTGCAGAACAATTGGTGCTAGAAGTAGCGGTAGACGAAGACTGTGCGCTGAGGACCGATTGCAAGGGCGGGCCTTTGAGAGCATACACGTGGATCGATTCTAGAGTAAAGCGGATTTCCATTGCTTCGTCCAACTCGTATTCTTCGCTGGGAAGGACACCGAAACAACGGGTGAGGGAGTGTGAATTCTCGTCATGACCGTGGGTGTGCTGGCAAACGTCGGGGGTCGATGCAAACCGCTGGCTATAAAAAAAGAGCTCAAGGTACTTGCCAAACGAAAACTGTGCGGTGGGCCAAGATACCCAGGTGGTAGGCGAACGAGCATCGCAGGTGACACATTGTGCCCATGTGCAAAGGAGATTGGTGGTTGATGACAGAGGTGAAGGGTTGTGGTGTCGAGGAAGTACCATATCTTTCACTGGCATGAGTGTAAAGCTGGCTTGGATGCGCTGAGAACCGTGGCTAAAGCAGAGCACGTGGTCTTGGAACAGCTGGCGACAGCCTTGTTGATGCACATCTGGGCAGTAAGAGGTGGGTGACGAGGCAAGCGGGGAGGTGGATTTGTTGGTATCAGATTGACTATGCTGGGTGGAAGCACTGCTATAGCTGTTGCTGCTGCTGCTGTCGGTGTGCTGGAGCTGCGGGGTCTTTTGGGGTGGGGTGAGCAATCGGCAGGTGGCATTGAGCTGATCAATGTGGGTCTTGCATGGCTGATAGCGCTGCTCATACCATTGCACAAGAACAGCTTGAAGAGGCAGATCCACAAACGAGTCCATGCTTTTTCGCTCGTCATCATCAAAAGTAAAATACTTTAGACTGCAGAGCAAGGGGCCAAGACAAGGACGGTCAGGGCAGCCGATCAAATGGACAGTGTAGTGCAGGGTGATTTGCTGATGGTGTTTGAAGGCATCGATGGAACTTGTGTCGAGGTAGAGGTGATCGAGGCCAAACTTGCTGGTGTCGATGATGGTGCTGGCAGAGGCACGTAAAAGATTGTAGGCTGACATGCGGCGTAGCGAGGCGGAAGATTCTGATCGGTGGTAATTGCTGATGGTGTTAGGAATGTCAGGGGGCAAGGACAGGAGCGAGGAGGATCGGCGGACAAGGTGGGTGAGCTTCCGTCGCAAAGTTGGCGTTGGGTCAGGTGACGAGTGCTGGGGCCCAGGTAAGGATGCCAAGGCTGGTGGGGCCGAGATGCGCTTGTCTTTTTTCTTCCTTTCTTCCTCGCTGTCTAAAAGAACAACAATAGAAGGTGCAAAGAAGAGGCACATGGGTGAAGAAGAGATGGATGCATGTTCCAGACGGGTACGCAGCTGATGGAACAAAGGGTGCAAGGCAGTTTCGGGGTGGACAAGAGCAGGAGCCGTGACATTGACAGTTGAGGGAGGTTTATCCCCTAAGGCTCTTTGTTTCAGCTGTTTCAGTAGCAAGGGAGCTCCAGAAGGTCCAGGGAGAGGCGCCGGGGGTGGGTCGCGTTTGCCGGTGATCCAACCCAGGAGCTGACGACGCCAAGGTGATCCTTGCTTCCAGGTCGGATGGATGTCATAGGCCGGCAGATGGGTCAACACAGGAATTTGGTGGTCTCGCAAGAGTTTAGATTCGACCGTCAGAGAGTATAGGGTATAGATGGCACTGCCCACAAGATCCAGCAGTTTGATTTGGAATTCAGGCTGAACACCGTACAAGCGGAGAGTACCGCCAAGCACATGCTTGATTGGCAAGTCTACATTGAAAAACGACGATAATAAAAAAGAGTTATGGTAAAGAGCATAAAACCAAACGGTTGTTTTCTCTGGATTTTGCACAGATGCACGGACCTGAGAGGGTATAGAGTGCCTCGCCATGGTGAACAGCTGGAAGGTACACGGACTGAGAAGCGTGACCGGTTTCAAACAATTGTATTGAGATTGGCCGGTGAACGGTGCTGTTGGATGGAAGCCGAATGCATGACGGGTCGTCCATCCAGTGAAACAAAATGTGCATGAACACTGTGTAAAGGATGGTGGCCCAGCGAGATTGTAGGTGTTCGTCCTGAAGCCAGTTGTGTGTGAGTTTCCAAAGATGAACTTTCGCTTCATCATCCAGCTGCCAAGACTCAGTAATGGCAGGCAAAGGTTTTTGTTCAATCGGTACAGGAGACTTTAGTAAAGGCATCGGCTTCCTTGCCAAGACTGTCGCCATGAGTGTAGAAGAAAAAAGAGGGGGAAAAAAGAAAGAGCAGAGGCCTTTTTGGCGTGCCTCTTTTTTTTTTTCCTTTTTTGGCGGTGTGACTGACCCGGCCACAAGTGTTGAACTGACCCCTTTTGTGCCACGCTTCCTTTCAGACGAGTCATTCAACAAACTTTCAAAATTTATTCATAAAAAGGGCAATTAAGCTGACTTTCCGGCAACGTACTTGTGAAGAAAAGGTGAGAAAAAAATGAAGAGAGTGAGTGGTTTAAAATATTTCTCCTTGTTTGTATCTTACGGTTTTAACGACGGTGCCAAAGTTTTTGCCTTGGTTTCTGGCGATTTCCTTTTCTTTTTCAGTCACATCACGTGAACCATCTCCATTGGCTACTGAACCCGCACCGTACGCACTGCCCCCAATCACTTCAGAATTGTCAAACAGGTGCTAAAAAAAAATGAATCTCTCTCTCCTTTTTTTTTTTTTTGGCGTAGAGATGGGGGTCGGACTTACTGCATTGGCAAAACCAAAAGGAACGTAGATCATGCCGTGGTGCACAAAGTAGGTGACGGTTGTCAAAGCGGTGGTTTCTTGGCCACCGTGCTGTGAAGCAGTGCAGAAAAATGTGCCTGCGAATTTACCCGAGAGCGCTCCCGACGCCCAGTGTTCTGTTCCAAAAAAAGAAATAAACAAATCGAACGAGAAGTCAAGCTAAACTGCACTTACTGCCAGTGGCATCCAGCAGCGCCTTGATTTGAGCAGGTGCTGTGTGCGAAAAAAAAGTGAGGTTTGGATCAAACTGTGATGTTTCATCTTTCTCATACCAGTGCCAAATCTAAAGAGACGCATACGTAAGCAAATAAAATACGTGTTTTAAATTAAAAATACCTGGTGGGAATTCCGAAAATGATACCATCGGGTTCAGCAAGTTGGTCCACCGTGATGACCTAATTTGAACGCGTTAAACTGGTCCATGATATTTTTTTTATTTCTTTTCCCAAACATACTGGAATGTTAGGCTTTGCAGGAGCATGCATCTTGGTTAAAATCTCATCCGACAATGTTTCCTCCACTTTTTGCAAAAATGTTATGGCGCGCGTTCATTTTTTTATTGCGTTTTCTTACCTTGGAACAGCTTGACGTTGACACCAGCTTCTTCCAAGCCTTTTTGCACCTCCACAGCTAATTTATACACATGATGGTAGAGAGAATAAATCACGATATACACGGTTGCAGTCATTTTCTTTTAGGTATGAGAAAGAAAAAAAGACAAAAGTGAGAGAGCGGGATTGTTTTCTTTTTCCCAGTAAACCCTTGTGAAACAAGCCGAGGCGTATTTTTTAACCCTGCAGCTTGAGGGATCACATGAACAGACAGCATGGCCCATCGCATTGAATTCACTCTGAATCACAAGGTTCATTGCCTGGAAAGTGTGCAAACAAAAACATCATCTCCAAATTTGAGCAAGCCTTGAAAAAATAAGAATAAAAGTCATGTGATCCGCGCTCCTCTTCTCTCCCTTTTGGAACAGCGCTTTCGTTTTTTTTATTCTCTTTTTTCACTCCTTTCCCAGTGCTGGCCATTACACGTGTAGTCCAACTATAATTGACACTTTCCTGCACTGCTTTTTTGTGCTTCTCTTTCTTGTCCTTGTCATCCTTTCCTTGATCTATTGGTTTATGGCCATTGTAAGCTCGGATCAACGAACGGTTTTTTTTGTCAACAAACAATGTCTGACAGGCATTCTCCTTTTTTTTTTTTTTTTTTTTTTTTTAAAAAAAAAAACAATGCACACATAGTTTGATTGGATACGATGGAACATGTTAGGCATATTCAATCAAAAACCCCTTCACCCGATGATCTTGACAGAGCTGCTGACCAGTCAATATCAAAGTTAGACCCTTTAACCTACGTCGCTGCCAACGACACCCGTCATTCACCTACCTATGACGAGTATACCACTTGGATATTGACTGCCTCGCAAAAGAAACTCCAACGAGAGGCAAAGAAGCAATGGCACGACCGATCATCCTCTCAAGTGACACCTACACTAACCAACAATGGGTCACTTTCTTCGATACCCATCCCAGCTCATTCCCCAACCACACCCACCACTTGCAATCCTATGCCAGAACACTCACTCTCCAAAAACGACTTGGATTCCATGAAACAAACGCTCGAAGCCTTTGATCCTCTTTTGGACGATACCCATTCAGCGAAATCCGTCCGCCCGTCTGCTCGCCAGCGTCATAGAAGCGTGGGTGCCTCCATTTCTGTAAAAACCCTGCCCTCCAAACTACCAACGTCTATCCACTTATCCTCGCTACGTGAACCTGCCCCTGCATTCCCTACCTCCTTGCTGCGCCCTACTACAAGCTCCACTTTGATCGCTCCCGACATGGTCATCCCCATCGCATCTCCAACCAAATTGGAAAAGCGATCTGCCTCCTACCACCCTTCATTGCCGGGCAAGGCCAATCTTCAATTGGCCGATTTTGATCCTTGTCTGATCCATGATCCGTCGTCCAAATCGGTAACACCCTGACCTTCCTTCCCACCTAACAAGCCCGTATTTATTTTCTGTATTTTATTTATTATTATTATTATTTTTTGTATTCTCGCATTTTTCTTGGGAACTAGGTCAACCAGGCAAAATCTAGAATTCCATTACCTGTCAGCAAGAAACCCAGCCCTGCTGGCAGTCACTCCTCCAGCGAAACCGACATTTCGGCCATGGATCGGCATCCTCCCTTGGAGAAGCAACGACGGGAGGACATTGCGATCGACGAGGATAATGATACAACATTTCCATCCCCTCCAAAACCACAGCCAGAACCGCTCCCTCGACGCCCATCACTCATGGCCATCGACCTGTTACGGGAACAACGCGACCGAGAACAACGCCAATCCCGTCAATTACATGCCAATCTTGTCTCTGCCCGAGGGGAAATGCTCCTACCACAAGGTTTAGGTACCAACTCCACCACCGACGATATCTCTACAGTACAGCCCATCAGCAGCACAACAACAACAGCAACCGCAGATCCTAGTGACTCTTTATCTCTATCGCCATCCGTCCAACCCATCCAGCGCCGTGTATCCCTACATGAACGCCTACAGGAACTCGTGGATGATTATTCCACTTGGTCTCAAGGCGATGAGGACGAGCTTGTTGACACAAGTGGCTACATGGACCATTCTCCGCCTCGCCCAACACCTCCTCTAGCTCCTACATCGTCCTCACATCAACAAGAGACTGAGTCGTGGTTGCCGTTTCCCAGCGCACATCCCCGTCGGCGCCACACCTCAGCCAATAGTGAGTTAGCCGGACGCCAGCACACCGTTCACAGCCCTGCCAACCGACTTCCAGTTTCAACCGACAGCTCTGCCCAGCCGCCGACAATCGAATGTACCAAACGCCCTGCCATGAGCCCGACCACCGCCTTGAAGCTGTACCGCCAAGACCTTACGCCCTATGAACAGCAAGAAATCATGGACTACCCGCAGATCTACTTTGTCGGTAACCATGCGCGCCGTAAACACCATGCTACCATGGACAGGTCTGACATCAACCATGGCTATGATGACGAGCGTGGTGACTATCAGATCGTGAACAAGGACCACCTGGCGTATCGTTACGAAGTGCTCGAGGTCCTTGGCAACGGATCGTTTGGCCAAGTCGTTAAGGTCTATGACCATCGCATGGGCTGCGCCGCAGCCGTCAAACTGATCCGCAACAAAAAACGCTTCCATGCCCAAGCCCTTGTGGAGGTCAAGACGTTGGAAAGCCTGATGAACTGGGTAAGCTCTAGCTGTGGCCAGGAGCGACTGTAAATACGGAAACGGTCAGAGGCTGACTGTCTTTCTCTTTTTCGATCCAGGACCCTGACAACAAACACAACCTTGTGCGCATGACCGACCATTTTTATTTTCGCAACCACCTCTGTATTACCTTTGAATGCCTCAGCATCAACCTGTACGATTTTTTAAAAACCAATCAATTCCAAGGGTTCAGCATGGGACTGATCCGAAGGTACAAAAAAAAAAAAAAACATGAAAGTGTAGACTGAGTCTCTTTATTTTCAAAGATTTACAATCCAGCTGTTGAATGCCTTGGTAGTATTGTACAAACATCGACTTATCCATTGTGACTTGAAACCCGAGAACATCTTACTCAAACACCCAAAGAAAAGCACCATCAAAGTGATTGATTTCGGAAGCTCCTGCTTAGAAAATGAACGTGGTAAACCAGGGGAATACAGAAAAGGCGTGTTCAGTGTGCTGTGTTCATAGGAGGAAGTGGACTGATCTTGATATGTCTATTAGTTTACACGTACATCCAAAGCCGGTTTTATCGGGCTCCGGAGGTGATCCTTGGCTATGGCTACAGCATGGCCATTGATATGTGGAGCATGGGTTGTATTCTTGCTGAGCTCTATACGGGTCATCCTCTTTTTGCTGGAGAAAATGAACATGACCAGCTGGCATGTATGATGGAGGTCCAAGGCCTGCCGAGTCGAGCCCTGGTCGAGAAAAGCCCACGAAGAAAGACATTTTTTGATTTCTATTGCAACCCACGCCTCATGCCAAACAGCAAGGGCAAGAAACGTAAACCTGGAACCAGGTCGTTGGCCAAGATCCTCAACAATGCTGACACAAAATTTGTCGAATTCATTGACGCCTGCTTACAATGGGACCCTGATGATCGACTCAAACCTGACGAAGCCTTCAAGCATGGCTGGATCACCCGCCAAACCTGACGTTGATCCCCCACCCTCCCCTCCTTATGTTGCCCTTCCTTATGTTGTTATTAATTATATTAGTCCACTACACTTTATTCATAAATGATTTTCACAAATCCACCCTTAGAAAAAAAAAATCACAATCGTTTTAAACAAAGGCACGGGTTTGTCAGATGCATTATCCTTCCATTGTGACTGAACTATACGTCTTCAACTTTATTTAATTTTAGCAATGACGGGATGGAAGAACACGTGTGCCAAAGGATAACGTGATTCTGGTGACCATCTCGTGTCATCCTGGGGTTTCCCCGTTTAGAGCTCGCTCGCGGCAATTGGCTTGGTTAATGCAGGCGCTCTCCAACATGTTGCATGTGTGGAAGTCAAGGCGTCAACGCTAACCGTAATGACGCGTACTGTAATAATGGATCTACTCACGTAAAATCTAGGATGTGATCAAACTTTGGCATATCTTCTGTAGCCTAGCCTGGTAGCAACCATTCATCAACTGGACGCGACTGCATAGATACATCTTTCAGATATCTGATTTTAACCATGAGGACCTAGTTTCCGTCTCCATTTTTTTTCCCCTTCGGGTGTGCACTACAAGAGTGGCCAGTTCCTTCTTCAAATCACTTGCGGATAAAATACTGTAGAGACATGATTTTATTTTTCATGAATGACACGGCGATTACAGATCAGCAGCGTTCAAAGATCTTGTACAAATCGGAGGACCGGGCCAGTTGAGTGACAAAGGACGAGCCGTCTTGCACAATGTTCTTGGGCGTGACAAAACCTGTTTTGAGGGCGGGGAACACAAGATGTTGGACCTGCCAAAGATATTTGTCATGCTGTGTCTTGTAATCATCACTACCTGCATCATGATCGCCTGGCAAGGGTGGCTCCGCAGCAAAAAGCACAGCCAGCTCTCTTGCCAGCCCGTCTAAGCAGCGCTGTTCATCCTCCCAGTCCACCTAACCAAGGAGAAAAAAAAACATAGAGAGAGAGAGAGAGAGAGGGTGTGTGTGTGTAAATAACAACTTCCTGGTTGTAGATGTCCGTCTCACTTCTGTGCCAAGTCGTAAGAAGAACATAGGGAGTTTGTCCATGGTGGGAAGGTAGCCTTGGATCAGCATGGGCAAAGTCAAAAGCTCCCCTTTCGAAGATACGCTTAATGCAAAGTAGTCTTGCAGCATGTCACTAAATTCCAGGACCTTGTCAACAATTTTCTAAACCGTGCATAAATAGAGTGAGCTTAAATTTTTTTTTCTCATTTGATACTTCTTTATCCATTTACCTGGATAACAAGATCTTTTTTACGTAAAACCGGAGGCAAAAGTCCTTGAGCGGCTTCAGCATCAATGGCGAGGCCAATACAGTCGCCGATAGGAATAGGACTGGAAAGGTCGATGGTGCCAAAGTTGTTGAACTCGGACAGAATGATTTGGTAAAAGAGCTCTTCGCTAAGAAAGGTGTCAATGCTTGCTTCTATTCTACGTGTCCATGCTTACCTGATCGATGCATAGTTGACCATATAAAGTGACGTGTCATGTTGAATCAATGCCATGCTGTCGTCAATGCAGCCGACAAATGTATGGCCCGCAAGGAGGGCAGTCATTCCTATCACGGAAATGAGCCGGTGAGCGCCAACGTTCATATCAACAGCTCTTCCTGCTACATCCACTGCTTACCAGGATGCTCCGACCTTCTGATTTTCTTGCGTAATTCAAGGACACTGGTCAAGGTGACCTGGACGCGTTCCTTTCTGTTCTTTTGAACCTTATTGATTGGCTGGGTGGGCTGGTCGACATCCATAGAAGCTGGGTCCTGGTTGCATTCGGCCATGGGCGTGTCTTCATCAACGTCAATAATTGCAGAGGTGGGGGTGGATAAAGGCTGTAACACAAATGTGTCGAGAGTCGTTGCTCTACTGTCGGTACGCACTTGATGGTAAACAGCTGCTTTGCTGCCGATATTTTGGGATACTTTTATGAAATGAGAAAATGGTGAGATCACGTTGTTGTTGATTTTTTTTAACGCCTTGGGACTTACAGCGGCGGTCAGTATTGGTGGATGTCGCACCAGGAAGAAGTGTCTAAAAAAAGGGCCCTTGAATATGACCAAGATGATGTTCATAATAGGGTCAAATAAGTGCTTACCTGGGTATAAAAGGTTCGAGAGTCATTGGCATTTTCCAAGATCTTCAGGAATTCCTCCTGAATGGCTTCCACAACGTGGTCTTCATTCAGAAAATGGACCTTTTGCTTGGTAGGGTGGACGTTGACGTCGATATTTTCAGGTTTGATCATCAGGCTCAGGTACACAAATGGATGACCACCTTTAGGCAGTAAAGACGTGTACACCGTGTCCACCATGCGCTTGATCGAATCGCTTTCCACCAATCTGTCTAAACGATCGGGGGAAAAAAAGAAAATGTGTCAAGGATCGACTTTTGTTGAACGCTGGCTTACTGTTGATGAATAAAAGCAGAGTCGTTCTCTTCATGCTATAATTGGCGTTGGAGATATAAGCTTTCATGGAATAGTTTAGGGCTTCGGCTTCAGCTTCACAAAACAAGAGTTCAGACGAGACGGATGTACCATAGATTTGGCGGATATTGTCTAGGGTGGAGGTATTCGTATTCGTTTGCACCTCCCCCGTCATGGTACCGACCTATGGAAGAAAACAAGCGAGTTGACGTCGAGTCCTTTTGGGAGGTGGTATACCTTTTTGCAAGAAAAACTGACGCCATGGTTGTGGATGGCATAACGACTAACAACGTCCACAATGCGATTGTACTCGTCCGAGGGAGATCTAAGCGCTTTCTTCCGCGTGGGCATATTGTAAAAGAGGTCCTCCACCTTATTCAAAATAGAAAAATAAAGATAAACGATTTAGCGTCATTTTCAAGCGATATACATTATAAAAAAACGGCCTTACCGTGATTTGTGTCCCATTGTTTCCAGCGCAAGGTTTGGGGTCTGAGTTCTGACCAGCAGGCGCAGAGAGCTGGCCATCAACGTAGGCTGCTCGATAGGCACAGGGCGAGTCCGCAGTTTTGGTGGTGATGGTGAGGTGAGCCACATGGGAGATACTGGCCAAAGCTTCGCCACGGAACCCATAAGTAACAATGCGTGACAGATCATCAAACTGCTTCAGCTTGCTGGTCGTAAATCGTTCGCACACTATGGCTAGATCCTCTTTCTATTCATGCAAACCGTCAAGACAATCGCAGTCTTTTTTTCCTCTTACTTTGATGCCATGACCATTGTCTTGGATTTGTAAAAACTTGAGGCCACCTTCTTTGACTGTGATTTGGATCTGGGAGGCTCCTGCGTCAAGGCAGTTTTCCAAGAGTTCTTTTAGAGCGTTCGCTGGTCGATGTATCACCTAAGCCAAAAAGATCAATCACTGCACAAGGTCCAGTATAACTACGGAAAGACATCCCCGCAACTTACTTCGCCTGCTGCAATACGATTGACTACGGATGTGTCTAACCGTCGGATGCTTGGAGTAGACATTGAAGGAGCAATAAACAAATCAAAGAAAAAAAAAAAAAAAAAAAAAAAAGGTAAGAGGAGCATCGCGACGCATTTTTTTTTTTTTGTTTTGTTTGACATCCTTATTTTCCCTTTTTTACCATTATTATATTTATTATATAAATTAGGCGCGCCCATGTCTTCGTCTGCGGTCAATCTTGGCTTACTGTATTGCATGGTCATTGTAGAACAGTTCAATCTACTTTTGACCAACCATGGCCCGAACTACGAGACCAACAAATATCTCTCAGTGATTACCGTCGAGAGCCTACAAAAACACATGCAAACGGTAGCACCTCGTGTTCATGACTTGATCGTGAACAGTTATGGCACCTTTTTTGGTTTTATCAATTCTCAAGCCGAATTCTTCGTAAAGTCCAAGGGCATCACTGTCAACTGCTCGGTCATGACCGCTCAAGCCTACAAGGAGTTTGGCAATCTACCTGCTTTGCCAGATCTTGAAAGCTGTTACCCCGATACATTTGTCTATACCATGGTGGCCAGCAAAGATCTGTCCTTGTGTGGCTATACCATTGAATATCTCCAGCGCACCGTTGAACCCTCCATGATCGAGATGCAATTGCTGGATGGCCGGCAGCCCACGCACATTGGCGAGCCAATTTTCAATACCGCCCGGTTCCCAAGACTTTTAAAAGAAATTAATCGGTTACATAACGTAAATTGAGACGAATGCAAACTCTTGGCTTCTGACTTTTTTTTTATCTTTGTTAAACCCTTTAGGCCCTGCAACCCGATCCCGCAACGCTGGTAGCTCATTTCGATTTGATATCTAAACTGAACAGCATTCTCAGCATAGCGTTTCCTGGACAACATTACAGGGTTGAACCTTTTGGGTAAATACCTGTTTTTTTTGGGAGGGCAGGGTCATCCTCTGTCCCATTGTTTTGACCTTGTGATCTCCTTTTTTTCTTCCGGATTTGTAGATCTTCTCTGAACGGGTTGCTGCTGAAAGGGTCCGATATTGATTTGACCATTGTATTACCAAACGACCAGAAATGCATGGATAAATACTTGGGCATGGTGACCAAAAATGGCACCATCTTTGACGTACACCATTTGACTCGGATGCTGACGGAAGTAGGCATGACCGATGTCAATCCAATTCCTGCAGTTGTGCCAATCTGCAAATTTTTGGAACCCAAGTCCGGGCTTCGTTGTGACCTCAGTATACACAACATGCTAGCCATCTCCAATTCCCGTCTCATCAAAGCCTATATCGATATGGATAAACGTGTCAAGCCTCTCTTGTTCATGATCAAGCACTTCACCAAAGAGCGATGTATCAATAACGGTAAGATAAAAAAAAACGCGTTTTTTTTTTTTTTTGGGCATGACATGAGTACACTTTTCTCACACCTTCCCCTCCACTTCACAGCTGCGGAAGGCACCTTGAGCAGTTACACCTACAGCATGCTGTGCTTGAACTACCTGATTCAAGAAAATGTACTAGTGAACTTGCAGAACCCAACACGTGTAACATGCACGTCCACCCGCTGCCATCTCCGTAAAAAAGTCTCCAACCGCAAATTCTTATACCGTGACCGTGTGTCGACCTTCAACACATTTTACCATGACTGTATCAAACCAGTGTACCGCACTGGCGTCCGTCGTGCCGCTTTGGATAAGGAAAACACATTGTATCACTCACACAACAAATGTGACGTTGCCAAGTTACTCATTGGCTTCTTTGAATTCATGGCCATCTTTCGCTTTGACCTCATTTCCATCCCTACGCACCTACGTCGACATATATTGCGTAAAGACAGCCTTATCAACCCAATTGTCGTCTATGATCCCTTTATCCGGTCGCGCAACGTAGCGTAAGTAGTGCTATTTCCATGAGAGTGGGGGATACAAGAGGTCTAGTCAAACAAAGCAAATTTATGGCTGATCTGCAACTTCTCCTTTTTTATTCACTCTTCATAAGGAACACATGTACAAATATTGGTTTGAAGTTGATCCAAAATGAATTTGCTCGAGGCTACAGAATGATGGTCAACGGCAGTTCGTTTGAGCAAGTGTGCATGAAGCCCAATTTGGCCAACCGTCGCTTTGACCCAGACACTGTCCGAAATCGACATGAGCTTACTGCATCCATGGAAGAGCAGACTACTTCTTCACAGCCACTACCAAATCGTGGTTTTGGCTTCATTGGTGCGAACTGGACTACTGCAGAATCAGCGCAAACACTGCCAGCCACAGCCCTGCCTGTGGCAACGGCCTCCTTGACTGCCCGTACGGTAGGCACCGATGTCAATCACACCAACAAGCTCTCTGAACCCTTGACCAGCACGTCGGCAAGCTTGCCTAGCCCCTCGTCTCCATATAACATTCCGTTCAGTGCAAAACCAACCACTACCACCAGTCCAACAGCCACCTCTTCAGCGTCCCCATTTTCCGATGCCCCTTCGCCGTTCCGATTCCCACCCGACTTCTCCTTTAAAAAGGAAGCCACACCAAAACCATTCCTGTCTTCATCAATTACCAGCAAACAGCTTCCAACTGCAGCATCATTGGCAACACCCACACCACCACGTCAAGCACCCACCAACGGCAAGGACGAACCCAAGACATTGAAGGCTGCTCTGTCCCCAGTCCGTTCAAAAGTGCCCACCAGTGACACCTTCGACTTCACTATGCCTTTGCCACCCACCTCGAAGTATGGTAAGGTCCAACCCGTGCCCTGGCCGTCTCTTGTCCCCAAACCTGTTACCGGCACAACGACTGTCCAGCCTGCTGCTGCAGCCGCATCCGCTAACCCTCACAACACGTTTACCATCACGCCATTCAAAGTCAACGAACCCACCCTGGAAAAACAGCTCGCTTCGACCAACCCCGAGCCCACCGCCAATCCGCCCAAAACCCCCAGCCAGAGCAAACTACCTGCTCAAGAAAAGATTGCCTCTACATCTTCACCAGCCATCCCAACTACACTTTTGCCACAGGACGACCTGTCTCCCTTCAACAATGGTATCGAGGCGATGCTTTCAGCCCACCAGCACGACAACCGCACGTCTGAGATGGGTGCCCTGCTGTTCTGTATCGGGCTGAAGTACATGTTCCCAGAGAGCGACGAAGATTACCAAGACTTGGTCGATTCGATGTCTGACAACACCTGCGTGATCAATTTTTTGGAAGCCTTGCTCGCTGACGTGACAGATGTCGATATTGTCGATGTTGATGAACTAATGATCGTGCTCCTGCCTGAAGACGAGATCAATCATGAATCGGTAACCACCGTGCTCGCCCAGCTGATCGTGCTTGCCGCCGACATGTTCTGTGATATGCCCTTGGACGAAGCGCGCTCAATCATCCGCGAAATTCAGCAGCTCTTTGTTGAGTATTTTGATCAAAATGAAATCGACGGTATCGAAGTCATTGCTCCACCTGACGACTTTATACCAGCCGTCTGGGACGACATTGATTATGGCAGCCTTTTTGCCGACGAAGTCGGTGCCATTGCGCAACAAGCCTTCCTCGGTAACCTCGAAGAAGCAAGCAAGAGCATGCCTGTCGAAACAGCTGCTGCCATCATCAATTCTGCCGATCAATCTCTCTTCGCCAGTCTCGCTGCCCTCGGTATTGATGAGGACATCCGCGCCGATGCAGCAGATCTGTTGAACCGAGGAAAAATGACCTTCTTGGAACAAGCCCTACAGATACCCGTTCAACTCGCACCAGAGCAGTCCAAGGCTCAGGCTAGGACCCAGGCCGACACCAAAGCCAAGACCGAGGCCAAGTCGCAAGCCAAGTCGCCAGCCAAACAGCAAGCGAAAGCTCAAACCAAAGCTCAAACCAAAGCTCAAGCCAAAGCTCAAGCCAAAGCTCAAGTCAAAGCTCAAGCCAAAGCTCAAGTCAAAGCTCAAGCCAAAGTGCACCCCAAAGCTCAAGCCAAGGCCGAACCCAAGACCCAAACCAATGTCCAACCCAATGTCCAATCTAAGGCTCTACCTAAGGAACAGGCTGTGGAACAGTCCAATATGAAAGGAAATGAAAAAGAAATGCATTTGAATCATGATACCCAGCCACTCGAAGCACCTGACCGCTTACCGCTGGAGGCTCCCGATACCCTACGCTTACCATTCTCTCACGTCAAGTCATTTGGACTCGATACTCGCCTGGCACCAACAATCCCTCCTGCACTATCGTCACCTTCCAGATCTTCCACGCCGACGTCACCAGTACTTCCCAGTGTGACAACGGACATGCAGGAGCTGCATACTTTTACGTTGTGCAGCGTGCCAGGCTACATTGATCGCCTCGACCTTGTCTTCCATCTGAAAAAGTATGGCACAATTACAATGATTAAATGCATGGCTGGTGGTGATAATGACACTTGGAATTGGCATGTCGCCTTTGCTAATCTTGCCATGGATTTACCTGACACGCTGTTTATCTGATCCCCCGCCTCGAAATCACCTCGACAGTAAAGCCGAAGAACTTACTTTCTCTCTCCCTTTGTGTCCAGAGTAAATAAAAAAAAATGCTGCAACTCATCTAGCTTTAACAATTGAAACATAGTAACCCTTGCCACCGTGCCTGGATTTGCATCAGTGCCATCAACAGTTGAGACAGAAAAAAGAGTCCGCCAAAAAAAAAAAAAAAAAAAAAAAAACTAGGCTGGGTGCTCTTTTCTTTTTTTCGTTTTCTCCTTGTTCATTGATCATGCCCAACGCCAAAAAGAAACGAGCTGCCAAGCAAGAAGATTTTAAAGTAAGAGGTCTTTTACACCTATTAGAGCAAAGGATCTCGTCTCGTTTTGTGATGGATCTAATCTTGATCGAAGAAGTCTGAATTCTTTTTCCTGCCACGCTCTAGAAAAAGAAGCTCAAGGTTGGCAAGGGCAAGGCTTTGCCGGACAACTATACCGATACGTCGTTTACCTCCAAGAGTAAGTAGAGCTAATCGTACAACTTGAGAAAAGCACCACTGATCTTTTATGTGCGTCCAGGCATTTCACTGCCAAATCAAAGCATCACCGAGGACAAATCGCAGCAAATCACCACCAGCCGCAACCTCACCTTGACCGATCTTTTGTCCAAATTGAAGCATTACAGTGGCAATGTGAAAAAAGGTTCGTTCATTCCTAGTGTGCAATTGGACGAAACTGACTAAAGAACCCTTTAACTTTATTTTTTAAAAAGACGGCTTGTCAGGTATGCAGGAGCTCTTAGGCAAGCACCCAGAGCTCATTGTGACCTCGCTTGGCGAGATTGTCAAGGGAATTGTCAAACTTTTTATTGACAGTGTAAGTTAAACTTCAGGGTTCGCTTATTAGACTTCTCTGGACTCACCCCCTGCTCACTTGCTCCCCCCCCCCATAGGATCGAGACGTTCGCAAAGCCCTGCACAAATTCTTACAAGAAACATTTGCTAATATTGAAAAGGTAGCGTTTGAGCGACAGGCCAGAAAACGTCTGGTTGAACTAACCTGTGTGCTTCGGATTCACTTAGGTGGAGATCGTGCCATTTGTCCCTCTTTTGCTTGTCTATACCTCTTCAGCCTTGACACATATCATGGAAGACATTCGCATGGATGGCACCAAGTTACTGGAAATCTGGATCGATTTGGTTCCCGAGATCGTTTGCACAAATTATTGGCAACGGGTAAGACATTGACAGCCGACAACCAAGACCAAATATGCATCTTTTATTCATCCTATTGGAATAGATTTGCGATAACTTTGCCAGTTTGTTGGCCGTCAAGGCAAATACACTGCAGGTCGGTTCGTCCAATGCCACCGGCAACATGAACAGTTCCACAGCCGTCAAGAACGCAGCCGCCAACACGCATTTACACATCCACAAGGGCAAGCTAGACATTCTCACCTGTCTCAGCAAGTTCCTGGACGCTGGGCTGTTTGAACACCAACAAGACAAGTAAAAAATAGGCCAACGACCGCGACGCTTGTTAAGCAATCGATTTCCTTTGTAGATTCTGGTTTATGTACGACTATTTATCGGATCGCCATGACAAGAAGGCCTTCAAGCGTAGATTCAATCCCGACAACAAGGCCTTGACAGTGGAGTGGGACGCACCTGCCAGTGTAAGACGCTTTGAGGCGACGAAAGATGAGCAGACACTGACCGCTATGCATTGCTGCGACTATTTTTCCATAGGCTACGTATACACCAGCTAGTGCAATGACAAACAGTTATGTGCCCTACTTATCCGACCAGCCATTGACATTCTCTGGTCTGCGACTCTTTGAATCATCAACAGGTCAAGAATCAACTCAGCAGCAAAAAGTTCAAACCAGCATGTTCACCTTGGAAGACCGAGTGGCCGACGTCAAGGTAATTGGAAGAGGGCAAGCTTCCACTTTGATGCGTACCTCATCCCCTTTTTTATATATATATTCATATTATTATTCTAGGCATTGATCGATGCTTACCAAGGTATGTTGATGGGTCACTGGCTAGAATCTGCCCCAGTCGTCTTCAACACGTCACGCACCATCACCGTGACGCCTGCCTTGCAGATGTTGTACACTGTCTTGCGCATGACATTGATCCTGTGGCGCGCAATGGTCAGCAATGGCGGGATTGAGAACACCGATAACGCTTGGCTGAACACTCACCTGCAGCAATTGCTGAAGCATGCCTGTATCTACTTCCCCTATGGAATGTCTGCTGTAGGAAATCCTGGTGCAAAGGTAGAAAGGAAATCGTGGCCAAAAAGAACAAAAGCTCAATCCCGATTTTATTTTATCTGTGTAGGTGAATGGCATGCTGCAAGAAATGAACATCATGACCTGTGAATTGACCTCGCTGTGGCTGCTGGCTAGAAAATACCAAGGCCAGGACGATGAGACGCTGCCTCCTTGGGCTGACAAGATTGTGGATTATGTTCTTGGCTTGCTCGGTTACGAGGTAAATACAAAAAGTCAGGCTGGGGCAATCATTCTCATTTTTTTTTTTTTGGATGACATGGTAGGTTCATGTGGACAACAAGGAAACAATGACGACGATGACATCCGATTTCCGGGCCGACAATTTGATGGATCTATTCCCTGCCATCTGGGGCTTTTTAAATTGCTTGGAAGGTCAAGACCAAGAAAACATGGTCAAGGTAAACCAAGAAAAAGGATTCAAGAGATGTAGCCCTCATAATTTACTCTGGGCTGCGATCATGAACTTCTCTAGGCTATTGTTGGTTTCTACGCTCAAGGCCACTCGCAGTCACCTTTGACTCGCACATCCTTAGCATTTCTCGGTCGTGTGTACTTGGTAGGTTATGCAGCCTGTAAAAAGAATGGGTCAGCTAACGATGACTTTAATCTATGCTTGCAGATCCAGTCGATGCCTAGCTACAACGGTCGATTTGTGATTAAAAAGGATTCAGTGTTTGCGGAGCAAATGGCTGTATGGGCCGAAGGTCTGCCAAGGCGACTGTATGAATTGAGAACAGCACACTTGGATGCATCCCAGGTAAAACAGGAAGAATGTGCATGGGAAGAAAACTCACTGCCTTTTATGGATGCCCTAGCTGGTCCTCAGCTTGCTTTGTGACATTGCTAAACGTGGTGAAAAGGACATCTTTAACAAGACGGTAAGAGCATGCACAACCCTCTGGTACCTTAATGTACAGGCAGCTCATAATGGCATCTCTTACTCTTAGACGTTAATATCAATGGGGACGAGGATGATACCCTTTTTTTTCGCCGTCACCAAGAAGGGCGAGTTGTTCGGCCCCTTTATATCGCTTCCTGCAGATTTACAGAAGCGAGCCTTGGAATTCATGTTCTATACCAACAGCGGCACGGACAAAGGCAAGGAAGCCATCGCCCGCTGCAAAGCCCGTAATACCTCTAAATCACTCACAACCCTTGCTGCCTCTCCTCACCTTGCTCTATTTTCTCTGAAACTGTAGATGAATCTGTCTCTCAAGAAGTCAAGCAGTGGGTCTAAACTAGTCATCTTCCATCAGCATGCGTCTCTTCATTCTTTCATTCTCTGTTCATTCTTATTTATTTTTGTTTATTTTTTCAATTAAAATAATTAAATCGCGCTATACTCATTCAACAGATTGTCGCTCGCTAACTCAGGCACCCCTATTGTCCAGGTGCGCAAGGCTGCTGGTCCCTGAACTCAGCGCCCCCCCCCCAGCCAATGTTGAATGGAGTTTCAATGCCTCAAGTTTGCATTGACTGTGTGACCCGAGTTCAAGATTTTGGGTAATGGCGGAAGCAGAATCATTGAATTGTTGCAAATCCGGTGGAATAAACCTGGATGACGATGTGGCTCAGATTTTATTTTTATTGAGAGTGGGCGCAAATAGCGTCGTCCACCCTGATCAGGGTTCAAGTCAAAGTAAAGGGTTCTTTTTTTGGCTCATGACGAATGACCTATTTTTTTTTTGTTTTTTGTTGCTTTTTTTAGAACAAAGTGGCATGACTCCATGGAATATCAAAATAGACTAATGTGATATGGATTTAGTTTAATGCTTGACGATGGTGGGAAAAAAAAAGAGGGAATGGCAAGAGGTGATGAGGTGAGTTTTAGATCGAGAGAGAGAGAAAAAGAGGGTAGATGCAAATGGGCTTTCTTCTACTTTGTCACAGATGTGGATGACGAAACACGGCCATGCACGGCCTTGTTCAACGCCAGCGCATGATCAAACAATTGCTTTGTCAGGACGGTTTCTCCAAAAGAGAGAGTGACCAGACGGCAGAGATTCATCAAAACCATCAGATCCTCTTGTGTAGGTAAGCGGGCTTGCGTTTCAGAGGCCTGTTTTCTTTCTTTTACAAATTCTTCTTGAATGAACTACATGACAAAACGGTGGTGAGAGGAGTGTTATCACGTGGCTCTTACTTTTTACCTGAGACATGGCTTCGGGAATTTCATAAGAACCATGGCGACATGTCTGGAGGTACATGCGATACAAATTTAATTGATGATCCGAAGGTGGCGCGTGATGTTGGAGGTCGTCCAAGGCATATTGAGGTTGCCATGGCAACGAGCAATCGTGCTATGTCCCCCCCCCAAAGAAAAAAAAAAAAAAAGGAATGAGTCTCGCAGTTACTCTTTGACTCGCTCGTGGATAGAGTTGAAAGGAGGCCTTACGGGTAACAATGATTTGCCCTGGGACAGGGTGATGAAGGACAGGTCCGTGTCAAAATCATACTGGCTATATGGAAAAGCATAGGGAAGTGATTGATGTTGGATGACCTTGATGAGAGTTTGCATGTTGCGGACACCGCGATCACCGAGCTTGCCTTCGGACAGACAGGTTTCGTCCACAAGCAAATGGGTACCGGCCACCAATTGCAGCACACCAGCACGGAGATCTTCGTTTTCGCTGACAGGGAAAAACGAGGTGTTGTTCAAAGTATCCAGGGTCAAGGGCAAGTTGACTTGGTGTAGTAGCAAGCTCTGCAAAAGGCTGGCGAGCGACTGGCTGGCGGGATTTGTTAACTGGAAACGGGTTGTTGCAGGCGGTGTGTCACCGGGCATATTGGTAATATTTAATGCGAATTGACCAATTTTTAAATCATGTAATTGCGTGGATCTAAAAAAAAAACCGACTTGACTTTTGGTACCCGACCATTGCTAGTCTTCTTTCCCCACCCCCCACCCCATATTTTCTTTTTTTTGTTGATTTCCTTACACTCGTGACAGTAATTGCAGAAGGATCAACTCAGCCACCAAGAGATCACCAGCCATATACGAGGCAATGTGTTGGATCAATGGAGTACGAATGTCCTTGACTTGAAAGTGCAAATCATTCAATTGGGCTTGGGTGAAAGGAGAGGCATTGGTGACGGGGCGGAAGGTAATGGCGTGCAGCACCAGCACTTTGTTCAAGTCCGTCAAGGGCGATGAGAAGCTGAACATAGGATCTTCTTCTTGTTGTTCGGAAGACACGACAGCTAGCAGATCGACCAGCTGCCCCACCTTGACATCCTCTAGTGGTTGATAAAACTTGACAACAGCAGCCTTGTGAGGCATGTCAGGCAAAGGATACTTGTGCTTGCCTTGGTTTTCCAATGACAGCTGATCCAATCCAGCAATGATATCTTTTTTTTTGGGGGGGGATGAATAGAGTTAAGCTTCGCATATTTTTTTTCCTTGGGTGTTACCTGAAGGGTCCGTTTGCCATGACGTTTGCCCAGGTGGGGAAACACAATAAATCAGGGAGCGCTCACACAAAGAATCAGGCGATAAATGGTGATCTTCTTGGTCCTAAGAATAACCCCATCAAAAGATAAAAAAAAATCTGTCAGACAAAGAGCACTTCTTTATTCCTATTCTTACCATCATGGCCACGGGCTCATCTGTATATCGGTAGCACGAAAGCTTGCCATTGTCCTTTTTTTGATACACACTAACAAACATTTCTTGACCAAGGCCTGTGTCTTGCACCATGCAGCGAAACCGCACTAACGTTTGGGGTGCAAGTGAGCCGACAGCTACCTCGCTTAAGTTAGGCACCTAAAAATCATGAATGAGGATGTGATCGGGACAAATACATTGGGGCACGAGTGTTTACTTACGAGTTGAGGGGTTTCAAACAAGGCATCAAAGTGAGAAGCGGGATCGAACGTGAGAGGGCCTTTGCCATTTGCCAAGTGTTCGTCTGGAAGAACAAAATTAAAGTTCAAGATCGTCAGATCTGCAATAAAAATCGATAAAGTCTTTACCAAAGAGCTGATCAATGACTTTCAAAGGCTGATCAATCAAATCGCGAGAAGTGTCGTCCATATTGGGGGGAGTCAAAAGCTATCAAGGGAACGAAAATAACAATAAAGGAAAAGAAGGGAAAAACAAAATTCAGGCCCCAAAAAAAGAACGTGGTGACACAGAGTAGTCGGATATTGAAAAAAACTTGCAGGTGGCACCAAGCCAAAAAACAAAAGAAAAAAAAAAAAAGCCAAAAATTCTCCACTCTTCACCCCTTTTCTCGATTTATTTCTTTTTCTCATTTGCTATACCACTCACAAGTTGATGCTACCACAGGACAGTGATTTAGACGGCCTTTGGTCCAACAACTCAAGCACAGTATCCTTGCATGACTTTTTCCCTGGCGCACCAACTCCCACTGCTTCTCTCTTTGACCCCATCACCCTTGGCGATCTTTCGGTCAAGGATATCTTGGATACTTATCAACACGACTCTGAACTGCTTAAGCATATCTTGATTGCAAAGGCCGAAGAAGACAAGGTAAAGAGGGCATCCCCTTTTCAAAAGAGAAAACCATTTGTTGGGAAAAAAAAAAGGGAGACGCTCACACTTTATCATATGATAAATATTCAGAGACGTGCAGCTGAAGAAATCCGACGAACGGAAGAGGCCAAGCTACGTAACAAGTATTTGGAACTGGGGTGGGCTTCACCCCGCCGAATTAGTGATCCGTCCTATTTTGCCAATGAATTTCTCAGTGGCTCCATGGGTAAAAAAAAAAAAAAAACGGAGAGACAAAACGAAACTTTGGGGGTGGAGAAAAGCTCACCTGTCGTTTTTATTTTATTTTTGGCAAGGTTCATTGGCCGTGTCCTCCACAGACGCTGTCGATTGGTTACCTATTCCCAATGGCATGACACCCAATCCAGGATATTCCCCCATGGCCACTTCCATTGGTCCCTTTGATCACACGCCTCCCTCCCCTACTGCGACTTTCTATCGTTCGGTTTCGCCTTTGCCACCCCACTTGGATATCCCCCTCTCTACCACCTCGTCACCTGAATCCATCGATGTCCGTCAAATCAGCTCATCCATGACCTCATTACCACTTGAAGATACCGCCAGCACACCCACCGTCACCACCACTTCTCCCGTCAGTGAGCCGTCGTCCCCCCAAAAGGAAGATCAGCCCACCACTTTCAAAAGCGCTTGCAAACGCACCTTGTCCCGCACACGCTCTCAACGTCGACCAGTCGTCATGGCCGGCAAGAAAAAAAATAAGTCGAGCACCATGGAATCCACATCAGCCTCTCCAGCGCTCCTTGCTGTCCCTCCATCACAACCACCCCCACCTTTGCCACCCCATCCTTCCAAAGGCTCCTTACTCAACTTGTCCTCGCCCGCCACTGCCTCGACCGAGTCACTCAAGGACACACCTTTGGATCATCATAAAGTCATGGAAGCCCTGCGCGCCAAACTGAGGCGGTCATCCAATCCCAGCCCGAAAGACACCACCACCAACAAGTATAACCTCTGGTCTCAGGACGATCCTCCTCCTCAGCCCATGTCGCCCCAGGGCATGTTGCTTCTCGACCTCAAAAACCCTCGAAAAGTCTTCACCAACAACAAGCGCACCACCATGAATCCCCGGGTCGCTGTCCTCCGCCGTCCTCGTCCATTTGCCTCGGCACATAACCATTGCGACCTGACCAAAGATTCCGTTGCTTCCACCTAAAAAAAAAAATCACCCCGCATACCTGTATTCTTTTTCTATGTTGTCTCCCATTGTACATACGACCTCTTTTTATTTGCCTTTATACCTTGAAGTAAACCAATTTCGCAGTAGTGTTACGAATCTCACCCCATCCGTCTTTCATGATTGAATTGTCGTGGAGAAAAAAGAGATGCGTTGCCATGCAAAATCGCCGCGCATGACTCTTGGCCAATCAGTGAGCAGCGATGAATCAATGATGTGCTTTTGTTCAATAGCCAAAAAAAAAAAAAAAAAAAAAAACCTTATTCTACCCTCTTATTTTTCGTTCCTCCCTTTCCATTCCTCCAGTGATGAAGATTGTTGACAAATTACAACTAGCCGAGCAGGCCCGACAGATTTCTTTTTCGTTTGAATTCTTTCCTCCAAAAACCGAACAGGTAAATCATAGCAAGGCGAATAATGAAAATAGAATCGCACGACTTGTCACTTCTTCCATTCATTCATTTATTATTTATCCCACCTCTAGGGCGTGGTTAATCTGTTCGATCGTCTTGGCCGTATGGCCCAATGGGAGCCAACATTCATGTCGTGCACATGGGGCGCAGGCATGTCCACGGAAGAACGCACAATGTCGATTTGTTCCACCGCTCAAGTCGTCCATGGCGTTGAAACATTGCTGCATTTGACATGCACCAACATGGATATTACCCACATCGACGAGGTGCTCAAGGTAAGCCATTGCTTGTTAACAAAACGCGTAGCCCAGACGACTCACTCTTCTGTAGAGCGCCAAGGAAGCAGGGATTCAAAATATCTTGGCCTTGCGAGGCGACGCCCCTCGCGGTCATGAATATTGGACGCCTGCGGAGAACGGGTTCCACCATGCGATCGATCTGGTGCGCTACATTCGGCAGCAATATGGCGACTATTTTTGTATTGGTGTGGCTGGGTATCCCGAGGGCCATCTGGACAGCACGTCACCTGACGATGATTTGCATCATCTTAAAGCCAAGATCGATGCTGGCGCCGATTTTATTATGACTCAGCTCTTTTACAACGTCGACGTGTTCTTAGCCTGGCAGGCCTCCTGTCGCGCCCTTGGCATCACTGTACCCATTGTCCCCGGCATGATGCCCATCCCCACCTACCAAAACTTTCGCCGCATGATCAATCTATGTAACACCCAAGTGCCTGACACCATCTTGCAGGAGCTGGATGCCATCAAGGTAAAAAAAAAAAAAAGATTGCCGAAGCCGCTTCTCTCTGCTCATACGTAAAGTAAAAGCTCATCATCTTTCCATTTTAATTCTGCAGGCTGACGACCAGAAAGTGAAAGAGTATGGCGTGCAGCTAGCGGTACAGATGATCCAGCAGCTACTGAAGCAAGGCATCTACAATTTCCACATATCGACGTTGAATCTGGAGCGCTCGACAAAGCGGATCCTGCAGCAACTGGGCCGACTTGCTCCCGACATGACTGCCACCACCATGCCATCCCACCTTACGCCTTTACCCCTCGTCCAAGACCTCGAGCATGCTGAAAACTGGGACGAATTTCCTAACGGTCGCTATGGTGACGCACGCTCGCCCGGTAAGTTGTGTTTTATGCCAGTAATGACCTGTGTCATTATCTTACCAACCTCCTTACAGCCTTTGGTGAAATGACCTTTGGGGCTGGGCAACGACAATCGACTTGGGAAGCTAGCCGCAAATGGGGATTCCCCACCACCCCAGCCGACATCACACAGCTCTTTGAGCAATACATCCTGGGCCGCGTGGCATCGCTGCCTTGGAGCGACGAAGCCTTGACCACCGAAACGGACACGATTCGGCAGACGCTGCTGGACATCAACCGACGAGGTTACTGGACTGTTGGCTCGCAGCCAGCTGTCAATGGCGCTCCTAGTCACGACCCTGCTGTTGGCTGGGGACCTCGTGGTGGCTATGTGTATCAGAAGGCCTTTTTGGAATTTTTTGTATCGCAAGAACAGCTTACCTCCCTCTTGGCCCAGTGCCATCGGGACCCTTTTGTAACCTACTATGCTATGAATCAAAAGGTAACCTCCTGACAAAATAATGGGCAGCCAAAGCTGGCAAGGCTAGTTTACCCACTTTTTTTTTTTTTTTTTTCATTTGTTACCAGGGTGAATTCTTGTCAAACGTGCAAGATCCCGAGGCCCAGAACGCCGTTACTTGGGGTGTCTTCCCCGGGAAAGAAATCGTGCAGCCAACCTTGATTGAACGTGCCAATTTCGAAGCCTGGAAAGAGGAAGCTTTTGAGCTGTGGATGCAGTGGGAACAGCAGTATGAGCCATCCAGCCCAACTGCCCAACTGCTGCGCCAAGTCCGCGAATCCTGCTGGCTGGTCAATGTTGTACATAATGATTACCAGCGTCAAGATGCCCTATTCAACTTGATGCTCTCCTAGAACTCCTGTACTGCTTGTCATTTAATTTTTCTTTCCCTAGACAAAAGCTATCTGGCCCAAACCCAGACTAAATTGTACCATTCCTTTGTCATCTTTACGAGTTCTGACCTACCGAAGCTGCAGACTTTTTTTCATTCATTTTTTTTAATATTTTGGACGTCCAATGCCGGTACATTCAGCTAAAAAGTCAATTGGAGGTGGAGGGGGAGGGGAGAGGCAGGACACACAGTAACGTACGTTTGTAATTACGTTATATACGATTCAGTAAGATTGATAGCAGATATGTAGTAAAGGTAGATTGTGAAGGGGCTCTGTGAATCAAGGGCTTACGAGGCTAGGCTAACGGATAAAGCACGTCATCCCATAAACCTGAGTAAAAAAAACAAGGAAAGATAAGCTTCAAACTCTGAAACTGTAGCATTTACCTGTAGCCAGGAGGTCACGACAATCCGAAGCGTCATCGTAAGGCTGTTTACAAAAAAAACCCGCATTAGTCTTGATTGACTACGCCTTTTATGCAAGTTAGACCTGACCTCTTCATTGGGGAGACGATGCCAGCCTTGGCCAAGTATTCTGTAAGTTTGAACTATTTTTTAAACACATCCATTTAGTGACTTAGCGACAGATGAGTGGCCAACATTTTGTGTGTCTTTTTTTTTTTCTTTCCCTACCAAACGTGACTTTAGGATACTGTTCCCTGAGATTTCCACGTTGTTTTTTGGCAAAGTGCTGACAAGTTGATATGGGGCACTTGGATCGACATTTGTATTTCATGACGAAGCCGGTAGGTTTTTCGTTAGCCATTGCCATCCCTTTTTCAAGGGGCTTCCCAGTGGCTGCCAGTTCAGGTCCTGGTAGGTGAGAAGTGTCCTTGAGCTTCTTACGTTTGGGGAGCAGCTTGCGAGGGATCGATTTGGTTCGCACCATCTTCCAGGGCTTTTTTGTGAGAGTGAGCTTGTCTACAGACGGAATAAATGCAAGTGAGACATCTCTGTATGCACATCAAATATGAGATACTAGGTCAAAACAGAACGTAAAGAGTAAAAAAAAAAGAGACTAACGTCATGGTGATAGGAAGGAAAGGGAAAAAAAACTTTCACAGGGGAATTATAAAGCCCAAAGGCAGGTCATTTAAAGGAGCAAGGGGAGACGACAATATGAAAACATGGAACTGACCTTTATGTTTATAGATTTACGTAAACAGCCTTGCTGAAAAAAGCACGGTTGGAGCGCGTTTTAGTTGAAGAAAAGAAATACAGAAAAGAAGGAAAACGGCGATTGTGATTTAGTTTCCCGCACCCCTTCTGAGCGCCAATAAGAAGGCACCTTTCTACTTCTGAGCCTGTTTTCCGATGAGGGCGGTATAATCCACTGAAAGGATACTCACAGGTGGAGCCATCTTCAGCCAGAGTGGGTAGTGTCGGAAGCCTGCGGGACAACCCCATCTTCATGTACAGCAGCTCTCCATACGGTGTCTTCAGCATCGGGAAGATCAGATGTCCTTGCATGATCTGTGTGATGGACAGTTCCCTCCAAATAAACAAGGCACTTAAGAGAATTCCCGGATACAAACATGACAGTACACAGCGCTTGAAATCGTCCTGAAATGCTCTAATTTCACCATACCAACCAAGATGCAAAATAAAGAGGGGAAAGGAGCTTTTCTTTTTCTGAATGCTTTGATATTATACAAGATTTCCACCATGATTTTGGCATTTCCAGGTATTCTATCGAGCAACCGGACGAACCGCAAGATCATTTTGAAGTGCGCGAGTAAAGTAAAACCATATGCCTACGAATCGCTTTTTGTGTATGATTGCCAGCCTTCTTAATGTTCCCTCCGATGTCAGGGAGAGCACCAATTTTAATTCAAGTCATTTCTCACCATTTTGTGTTGGTTTTCAAAATGCTGGGTAAATTTGTTCAAAGCAATTTCGCGCTGTGATTTTTTGATCAGATCGTCTGGGGGGTCCCCTAGTGAAAATGGCCGATTTTCCATTTGTTTTAGCTGAGAAATCGGAGGGGCCAAAACGAAACGAATGGAGAGTTGGCAGGGCAACCTTCATCAACCAACCTGATTTTTTCAGTATCATAGTTCTTTTTTTTTTTTTTTTTTTTTTTTTTGCATCATGCATATCTTTGGCAGCGGGTGCCTACACCATTTTTGAATAGCAAAGAATGCCGTGGGGCGATCTGGCTTTTGGCCAGGTCAGGTGGCAAAATCTGCCCTGCCGGGTCTATGTCAATGACTGTATGCTTTGGGTCCTATAATCCCCCAGCCTAAAGTAAGGACCATTCCTTCCTACCACCTCAGCCGAGGTCCAGCTTTTTGCATGAGCCTGTGCGTCACTCTAGCTCGGCCACAGCCCTCTGACAGCTGTACGTTTTTAACCATGGCCATTTCTCTTTTGTAGGCGATTCAGTGAGGTTGCAGCGCCATTTCGCTTCTTCATTTCTATGTTACAATGACCTTTTATTTTACTGGATGAAAAGAATGCGTACTAAATTAAAAACGAGTGCTGAATCGGTGAGGATCTTTGCTGGTGGTGGACATCAAGCCCATGGCTCGCGCACGTTTGATGGCTTTGGCTAGTTTTCGTTGGTTTTTGGCAGTCAAACCTACAAACAATGAAATAGGTTGATGAGAAAGGGGTTCATCTCAACATAATAGGTGGCTTACCAGTCTTTTCACGGGGCAAGATCTTGCCAATGTCCGAGACAAAGTTCGATAACAGGCGGTAGTTTTTGTATTCGTGGAGGGGGTTTAAGCCAAGAACGTTGAAGGGATCTTGGGTGGGTTTGTTGAGTGTGTTGCGCTGACGACGTAACTGTGATTGATATCGGGCATCGTTCAAGTCTTCAGGATGGTAGATATCGCCAGCACGATGATATTTCTGGTATCGTTGTCCTCCTTCTTGGGTGGGTTTTGCTTTGTCCTCTATTTTTTTTTTTATAAAAAAGAGTCAGTTGATTGGAATTCTGATGCAAAATAAACAGAGACATACTGGCTACGGTGCTGCTCAAAATAGCCAGAGTAGCTTGTTGAATGTCTACAAGAAAAAAAAAAAAACAAGTCATAAGATGGCATGTCAAAAACATGGATATGCCAGGTATGCCTGTCGAGGGGTGTCTTACTCTTTTGGCCCGAGGGCTGTTCATTTTGCACAAGTTGGGAGGTAACAAAGGTACGTTGAGAGGATTGTTGAAGTGCCAATCGAGAGCAGACACTTTGTTTAGCAAAGGCTCGTAACATTCTTTTGGTAAAAGGGGGAGGGGAAACAAAAGGGAGAAAAAAAGAAAAACAAAAAAGCAGCCAGCCAGTGTGGCTTTTTGTCGGCCCGCACGGCATTTTTCCATCAAGAATTGAGATTCGTTGGCATTTCATTCACCTCTTTTTCTTTTATCTTTCCTTGGCACCATTGCAAATGTCACCTGATGATCAACAGCAGTGCCAGTTGCTAGATTCTTTTGGCATTGCCGTGCAACTGTGCCTGGCCGGTATAGCCTTTTCCACTCTTTTGCTAAAACGACAACGAGAACAGCCACAGCGACCTTTTCGAACTTGGTAAACTAACGACAAAACGAAAACAGCCCATTCTCACACCCTTTATTTTTATAAACTTGCTAGGGGATTTGATGTTTCCAAACAAGTGGTGGGTGGATTTGTCATTCACAGTCTTAATTTACTCTTGTCTTACTTATCGGGCCGGTCCGTACCAGAAAAAGAGGTAACCAATGCCTGTGTATGGTAAGCAGCTCGTTTCTTTTTTTTTTATCAAGCAAACTCATTGGGTTTCCGTAAATAGGTATTGGCTCCATATCTTTGTCGATACTACACTGGGTACAGCCCTTCTTTGGTTGTTTTTAGAGAATGGGCAACGGCTTTTAAGGCAGCTAGGCCACTCTGGTTTCCAGACTGGCGTGTATGGGACGCCGCCTTTTCGGAAACAATTGCGAAGGTGGGCCAAGCAACTGGGGCTTTATCTTGTGTGCCTGATTCTCATGAAGTGTGTGGTGCTGTTGTTGTTCAGCCTTTGTCCTTGGTTGGAAACAGTCGGTGCTTGGATCCTTAGCTGGATGGGGCATCCAAAAATGCAAGCCGTCTTTGTCATGTTGATGTAAGCCTGCGCTCCACTCATTTTTTTCATGACTGACCCCAATTTTCGGTTAACTAGCTTTCCCTTGGTCATGAACATTATGCAGTTCTGGATCATCGATACCATTGTTAAACACAACTCGCTGCGTACTCCCATTTATTTGGACGACGCCTTGGACGAAGACGTCTTGATACCCATTTACGAAGAAGATGATGATGACGAGTCTTTGACCTGGCACCCAGAAAACGAGGACGACAATGCTCCACTCGCACCTTCCTCTTTTTTTCACCCGCAGGCTCTTGACCAGGATGCCATTTCGCTGTCCTCCTCATTACAGCCCATTGTGCCCCCCGATATCAAGCGTCATGTCGATATCTCACCACCCTCTTCACCACGTTGATCTTCACCTTCATGTAAATATGAATAAATAGTCTGCCCAAAAAAAAAAAAATCCTGGGGAGAGTGCACACTGCATGAGAAGAAGAAACTGCGCCCTTTGGTGCAACTGAAACTTTTTTTTTTGTCATGCTAACAATAGCATTGCATGGTGAAGATATCATTCGCTGTCGTAATCCCCAACTCAGTAAAAAAAGTGTGAGGAGGCTCCATTTCTGTTTGTCAATTAAAATAGCGCCAGGGCAGGACAACGCTGAATAGAGGAGGGGAATCCAGGAAAATGGAAGAAAAGAGGGAGAAATCCAACATATGCACACAATAACCAAACAAACAAAATGCTGCAATGTTATTGTTCAAACGTCTCCTTATTCTTTGTCAAAATGTTTCGCGTGAACCCAGGATTTTTCACCTTCTTTTTTCGGTCTACATTTTTCAGTTTCTCTTTTTTTTTTTTTTGCTCTCTTTATGTCATGAGCTAGATCATGGCTGCTTCTAGTTCATTCAATCATGCCTCTACGTCTTCCACTTATTGTCACTTACCTTTGACCACTCATAATTTACGGCTGCACCAGGCAAGATTTTCACTGTTCAACGAGCCAGCTCTGCAGGAACTCACCCCTTCTCTTAAAATTTAGCAAGACGGCCCACTGAAAGCCAATCGGGTGCTGGCATATGTACAAAGTCAACAAGAAAACATCCAATTGGAAAATCAGCTGCAAACGGAACGCCAACGCCAAGTCGACAGCCTGATTTTACTCGAAAAACCCAGCTTCCCCAGCGATCTTATTGTCCTTGAAGAGCCTACGGCAGACGACGTGTCTGTGGAAGAGGACGACAGCGACCATCCAGACGTGATAACCACCTATCGGCAGCAAAAATGGCAGCTGGTCCAGAATGGCCTTGCCAACGGCGGTGGCGAATTGAGCTCTGTGTTGTTTTCATCCATCTGCACCCCGTCCTCCTCCTCCTCATTCTCGCCCTCCTCTATGCAATCGCGCCAGCAGCGTAACAAGGACTCGATCATCACTCTTGAGAGCAACAGTGGTGCCGGCTTAGCTCCCTCCTTGCCCGAACGTGCATCCGCTAGCTACTTTGGTCCGGTCCAGCTGTTTGCCGACCCTCCGCCTCCGCCTCCACCAGGCTATCTGGCCCGTTGCAAGACTTGGTGGGCCAGGAGGCCATGGCACCACCAACCCAACCGTCCCACCCTCTTGTCCTTTCGCTATCCAAAAATGATCCCTGTTGATACCTTGAGAGATACCGCTATTCACTGGCTTTCGTTGCCTGGTCACCCTTCCTCGACCGCTTGAAATCAAGAAACAACATGCAAACCCCGTCCTCGATCCTATTTTCTTGTACGCCTTCATCGTTGTCTCCTTTTTTTCCCGCTCTTCCAATAATCAAGAACGATCTTTTTACAGAAACTGTGTATTAATTAATATTTTGGGATACCCTAAACCAAGAAAATGCGAGTGATGAGGAATCATTTTTTTTCTTTCTTGATCTGAGGGCTTGCAGGGGATGCTTGAATGAGATCAGAAGGAGGCAAGAAAAAAAAAAAAAGGGAGAGGATTCTATTTTACATGCCAAAGAGGCCGCTGAACTGACTG
Source organism: Hesseltinella vesiculosa (assembly GCA_002104935.1). NCBI lineage: Eukaryota > Fungi > Mucoromycota > Mucoromycetes > Mucorales > Cunninghamellaceae > Hesseltinella > Hesseltinella vesiculosa. Next base: position 1,743,289 of record MCGT01000001.1, on the reverse strand, counting down.
GCATATTGCATGGGTCGCACTTGAGGGTGAGGCTATTGAAAAGAGTCAGCAAGAAAAAAAAACAACGTCCAAGCGAAACATGCTCCACTTACCACGGCTTCAAAAGTCTTGTAGTCTAATTTCATATCTGGTGTGATGTTAATCAAGGCACCCTTGTTGCCAACCGAATCACTATTTGAAAAAAAATAAATATATATGAGACACCCACTTCATTTTTTAGATGGGAACCGTGATATGTATTTACCAGTAATTGGGGGCTGAGAACACTGTCACACATTTGCCGTCATGTTCAATGACATAGCCGTCTTCCTTGACTTCGTGGCTTCGGATCAGCATGTCCAAGTTGTTGCGCTCCAAAAAGGCTTTGGTGACATCTGGCCCAAACTGCACACCCACTCCACGTTTGCTTGCTCCTCGGCCAGGTTCGGGCTGAGGGTCCGACCACAGCAACTCGCACATCAGACCTGTGAGAAATAAACAAGAAAGGTCAACTTTTTTTTTTGTTGCCGGTGAAGAGGTGTCTACCTTCATTGGGAGGTTGACGGTGAGCCAGACGGTCAATCTTGCGAATATCATCCAAGGTGACGCCATCACGCGAAAACAGGCCACCATGCACAACCAAGATCTTGTTTTCGATCACATGAGCCAACGGCAATGCATTGAAGGTGTCAGAGAACAGCTAGCACAGAAGAAAGGGTGAGTCGGGCCGTTTTTGAAGAAAAAGAGAGAGGCTAACCTTGAACATCACTTCGCTGTATTTCGCCTTGACTTCGCCCTCAAAACCATACACCTTGTTCATATTGTCCGTTTCATGGTTGCCACGGGCCAGGAACAAACGATCGGGGAAGACGCATTTGTAGGCAAACAAGGTCAAAATGACTTCCAACGAGAAGCTCCCACGGTCGACAAAATCACCGTTGAACAGATAAGCGTGTGTGCTAGAAGGGAATCCGTTGAAATTGAAGATGTTGATGAAATCGTAGAATTGGCCTAGGCAGCAAGAAAAAAAAACCCAGAGAGGGTTAAGAACGCGTTTTTTTTTTTTTTTTCCTCGCGGGTTACCATGGACATCACCACACACGGTCAATTTGCCATCCTTGGGAACTTGAACATCAATCAACGAGGGGGCTTCACGCATCATTTTTCGTACAGCCATGATGATCTAAAAAAAAAAACAAGAAATCCAAAGGTCAGCCATGTGCGCTTTTCCCCTCTGATCCTTGGACTTGCCATGAATGCGTATTTTTTGTGAATCTTTTTTTGCTCCTTGAATCGATCAACCATCTTGGTTACAAATTCTTCGTCAATGGTATCATTCTTGATGTGAGGGCCATCATAAGCATCTTCCACAGCTATAGATGAAATATAAATTAGGCTGTCATGATACTGATTGTTGACGAGCAGAGAAGCACCTACTCATGGCAGCGAGATCCAAAGTATCGGCAATGCTAGGTTGATCATTGTCAGCCTATCAAAATAATAGGGATTTAGAAGGTAAACGACACTGAGTCCTTGGCAGCTATACCTCGATGGCTTTTTCAAATTCAATACGCTTGACGATTTTGGCACACTCATCCAACTTTTGCTTTGCATCCTTGTCGCCAGGAGCACGTTTGGACACCTAAAAAAAAAGGGGGGGTGAGAATAAGTCTTGATAATGACAGAGATGGCCAGCAACGCACCACTTTGAGATCTTTCAGGGCTTCCTTGAATTTACCCAGGGCCATGTTGGCAGACGCACGTCGATAATTTGCCTTTGTCAAGGTAGGATCTAAAGCCAAAGCGGATTCAGCATCGCTGTAAGGAAAAATAACATAACATTAGTAGGGGAGAATGAGCATGCTTGGCAATGGTAAGAAGCAGAAGATCTTTACGTAATAGCATAGCCATAAGCCTCTAATTTAATATGGCAAAAGGCACGATTGGTGTAATAGGTGGAGACAGGGTGCAATTCGATGGCTTCCGTGTACTTTTCAATGGCTTCTTTGAATTTTTTTTCTGTGAAATAAAAAAGAACATGGAAGCCATGAAGCAATTGTTTGTGGGCATTTTACCTTTGAATAACGCATTAGCGGCATCTTTAGATTGGTCAGCCTTGATCTTGATTTCGTCTGAACTTGCTGTCATGTCAATAAAATGGAAACAGAGAGAAAGAAAGAGGGAAGTGTGGAGAAAAAAAGGTAGCCAATGATTGGACAGTTTCCTAAAAAGGGGGAAAAGAGCCACCAGCCTTTTTTTTTTTTTTTTTGCACGCCTTTTTGTTTTGCTTCTTCCTTGCTGAGAGAGCCTAAATTAATGCTCAATATGACGCCATGCAATGCTGTAATCGCTAAGCCTAACTCTTGAATCGCTGTCGAATGCACTTGGAGCGAGATATTGGAGACCAACGTTGGAGGAGATTAAGAGAAAAATTGCAAAATATGCACTGTCGGCGAATGACACCAGCATGCAATTGTGGTGGAGGACCCTGTGCCTTGTTCACCGTTATGCGCGTCACCCGGATCGGTCATTCACTGGCTATGACACGCACGCAGCTCCCTTGGACTGCAACAATCCACAAAGTTCAAGGTCTGATGAACTGAGTTTTTGTCCTCCTTTTAATTGCCTCGAGTAGAATCTAGAAGATTTGACCATCGTGCCTCCTGTCCAGGGCGCTTCATCAATAGCCGTTCCATACAATTCGCGCTGTCTGGAATTTATCAGGCTATAGCACACTCACCGCTTCTCACAGTTCAGGGTTATAATAGAATGTCGTCAATTTTGATTTTCTGGGCTGGGTACTGCTTGGGCACGCGTTGGGTAATTTTTCAACAAAATAAACATGGCAAAGTCTTATTTTTCCAGAGGTGTAGGTTAAGGAACGGAAAGAGGCTTTTTAAAAAGGACGTTGCACGTGATCTTCGAGCTTGGCCCGTGGAAAAAAACTGTCTACTTTGTTTTTATTGTCGTTGGCGCGATGCAGGTTGCAAGACTCTGGGCCCAAAAAAAAAAAAAAAATAGGCTCTCCTTTTTTTGTCTTCTTTTTTTTTTTTTGTTGTTGTTTGAGCATCTTTTTCTCATCGTAATAGAACCTTTTATATAATTACCTGTTTATTACTGCTATCTGCTCCTTGTCTCTTCATTACTTGGTTATTGAATCGAAACTGTTGGTTTACGTCTCGATTCTTTAATCCTAAAACATTCCTTTTTTTTTTTTATTTATTCCCCCTTTTTTTTTATCAGTCTTTTGATTTGTTTTTTTTTATTCTCTTTATATTCTCGTCTAGAAGAACACAACCATCTCACCAATGACGACTGTGAATCCTTTACCTCAAGTTGAACATACCGCTTCACCTCATTTATCATTGTCAGGTACCCCTTTAGATCCACCCGCCGCCATCGCTCACTCTCTAGACTCGACCTTGCCTCCCGATTCATCTCAATATTCCACCTCTCCTTTCTCGCAAGCTCCTACCGCAGCCACCCACAGCCAAGGTAATCATCCGCTCTTTCGTCATTCTTTTTTTTTTTTTTTTTTTTCACTTTTATGTCATAATCATTGCATTCACTCAACGCTATTTTACGTGTGGTAGGAAACTATTCACAAATCAAACTCCAGCGCCAATTGGAATATTACTTCTCCAGGCAAAATTTGGTCAAGGATGCCTTTCTTGGTAAAAATGAAAAAATCATATTGAACCATTCTCCTTACACACCTCTTTTTTTTTTTAGTGTCCCAAATGGATGATGATTTGTATGTACCTATTGCCGTCATTGCTAAATTTAAGCGGGTCATGGAAATGACGACAAGCCCGCAATTCCTCGTCGACACTTTGCGCCAATCTTCCCATGTGATTGTCGACCCAACCGGAGTCAAGGTCAAGCCCAACATCTCCATGCAACGTACCACCGTCATTTTAAGAGACCTGCCTGAGGCTACAGAACAGGTATCATCCGACCTCTTTTTTTTTTTTTTTTTTTTTTTTTGCAACTCACCCGAGCTTTTTCTATTAGGAATTAACGGAGTTCTTACAAGCCATCCAAGCTCCGCCTGTCCAAACCATGAAACAAGAACTCGGCAACATGTGGTATCTAACAGTGGCTACCGAAGACGATGCTTTGAAAATGTACTCGGTGGTCCGTGGCCAATCCTTTAAAGATCATCCTGTGGCTGCTCGTATCAAGTCGGAATCATTAGTGGGCGACATGTAATCGATGGCAGTCATAAAAAAGAACAATCACGCTGACTTTTTTTTTCTCATTGCAAATGGCAGCCAAGCACGCAAGGCTGTGTTACGTCAGCAGCAGCAGCAGCAGCAACAACAACATCCATTCCAGCAACCATTCCCGCAACAGCAGTACCATAAACCCCATCACCAGCAACGACAAATGTACCCACCTCAACGCGGCAATGGAAATTACATGGGCTACGGCCGTGGCCAGTATCACTACCAACGTCAAGGACAGCGCAACAATTATTACACCACCAACAATTATAACCAATATGTGTACCATACCCAAAAACAGCCTGCCGCCTTTCAGCGCTATAGAGATCCTTCTTTGAAGCAATCGCAGTCGAACCCCACGTCAAGGTATTATCGCCGCCCCAACACCCTACCCGGTCATCTGACCTCATCGTCCTCACCCACCACTCCCACAGCCACGTCTCCCCATCATGCCCATGCTTCCGCCAACACCGCCTCCCCTCCCCATGACTCCCCCGCTGCCCCTGCCGAGAACCGTGCTTCTGCGCCACCAAAACACCACCAACCTCACGACGTATCTCCCAACCGTCAGGATGGCCCCTCCTCGACCGACGGCTCTCCACCCTCTTCGTCCTCCAAACCACAACCACCACCCCACCGAGACCAAGACACGCGTAGTGCAGATCCACCTGCCTCTCCTTCATGGCCTACTCAAAAACAAAAACTCGAAAAGCCGCATCATGACCAACGTCGGCGAGCCCAGCCCACCTCCCCTGACGCCAAAAAACCTCCTGCCAAAGCCTCTCCCAGTAATAGCAAATGGCAGCAACGACCTCCTCAACGCAAGAAAAAGCAAACAAAGTCCCAAGGTAAACACATGAGCGTTCTCGTTAGAAAAGCTGATTCACCTTTTTATTCCTTAGATCCTGTGGATCTCCAGTCCGGTACATTTTTCCCTCCTTTGCCTGGCGGCAAGACCGAGCCCATGACAGTTTCTGCCCTGTTAATAGAACGCTTGTCCGCCGCTGATGTGGTGAAGAAAGGTCAGCAAGCCCAGCCTGCTGTTTCGTCAACTTCGCCTGCCCCTGCCTCACCTCCTCTTTCCCCACCCCAAGAACCTGCCCAAGACAAGGCTGCTTTGAATCTCACCTCGCCTGTCGTTTCGACGACTGCACCCACCAACCCTCCTACAGAAATCGTCCAAGAGGATGGCTTCCCAGTCCTCGGTGGGGCCAAGGATCCTAGTCTGGTCAACGGCTCCCAACCTCCTTCATTTAGCTATGCCGATATGTTGAAACGCGATTAAGACGATGGACGAAAAAAAAAAATCCTGAAAAAAACGTTTCAAAAAAAAAAAAAAAAACTGTGCACTCTGATGAAAGAAAATAATAAAAAAAAAATAACTCCAAACATCCAAAACGTAGAACATGGGGGACATTTGCTGACTCATGCAGGATGATTCCTAAGAAACGATGTGTGCCAATCAGAGCGGACAATGTCACCTCTGACAAATCTAAATGCCGCTGTCGTCACACGCACAAAAAGACGAGTTTTTTTTTTCCCGCGCTGTTTCTTATCCATGAACACTTTACGGTTTCGATTGCGACCTCTTTCTTCATCTTATTTTATCTTTAAACGTACAATGACTACTGAACAGCCTAAAATCTTGAAATGGGCCTCTGCTAAAGATGGTGAGTTCCGTCGCCAAGTATCAAGCTTCCGCGATGTCGTGTCTCCGGATCGCAATGCCAAGTTTGCTGCCGAGCCGTAAGAGACTTCATTCTTTCACTAGATAACCTCCAAGATAACTAACCGTGACCTCTTCTAATAGTGGCCGTTATGTACTGTAAGTTTTTGATGTAGTGAAAAAAAAAGCATAGTCTTGACACGCGTCTTTTCATTATTATTATTATCACTCTCTGCTCACTCCCGTTTTTATTTTTTTCATAAAAAAAAAAAAAGACATGTCTCTTTGGCTTGTCCTTGGGCCCATCGAACTCTCGTTGTACGAGCTCTCAAAGGCTTGGAATCAGTGATTGATATCACAGTGGTGGACTTTTTGCTCGGTGAAAATGGATGGTAAGACATGGCTTTGGGCAAATCAAAAAGGACTCATCCCTTTTTTTTTGCAGGAAATTCTCGACCCCCGAAGAATGTCCTGGAGCGATTCCTCCTCCCAAGGAGCTGCATGCCCAATACTTGCGTGAATTCTATTTCAAGGCTAATCCTGACTATTCCGGCCGCTTTACTGTGCCTGTGCTGTGGGACAAGAAGCTTAACACCATTGTCAACAACGAATCATCCGAGATCATCCGTATGCTTAACACAGCCTTCAATGAATTCGTCCCCGAGGATAAAAAGGCCCTGAACTTTTATCCCGAAGCCCTTCAAAAAGAGATCGATGACTGGAACACCCCCATCTACGATAACATCAACAACGGTGTCTACAAATCTGGCTTTGCCTCTACCCAGGAAGCATGTAAGCTTCATTTTTTCGATTTTACATCCCAGACGTGAGATTGATCAGCCTTTTCGCCCTATTAGATGAAAACCATGTTTACAATATCTTTACCTGGCTGGACAAGGTGGAAGCTCATTTTTCCACAAACAGGTACCTGGTAGCCAATCAACTGACCGAGGCTGACATCCGTCTTTGGACCACCATCGTTCGGTAAGACTTGTGTGGAAGGGAAGCTGGACGATTCAGACAGCTCATTGTTTTTTTTCTCGTCCTGTCTTTAGGTTTGACCCCGTGTATGTCGGCCATTTCAAGTGCAACATCAAGACCATTGAAAAAGACTATCCCCATATCTTGAAGTGGGCTCGCCATATTTACCAAATCCCAGGTGTTGCTGCCACGTTCAACTTGGATCACATCAAGAAGCATTATTACATGTCACATCGTCAAATCAACCCCTTTGGGGTGGTGCCCGCCGGCACTGGCCCTGATCTCACAGTCAAGGTCGATTATTAAAAAAATCTCTTTCCACCGCGTCCTTTTTTTTTATCGTTTTTTTTTTAATTGTTGAAGGGAGAATTTGGGATATCCAAGTCGGCACAGATATAATAAAGAGAATTAGACACCTTCGAGTTGTTCTTCGAAATCCTTGAGCTCAGCCTTGGCAGTGTCGTATTTTTCATTGATGTCGTTGATCTTCTTTTCAACACCCTTGACTTCACGCTCCAAAGTGAAAGCCTTCTTGCCCAACTGTTCAGCACGCAAATCGGCTTCACGGAAGCTAAAAATAGAGAGGACCACGAGGTTCGAATGAGTTGACGAATTTGTTTTTCATCTTCATCAAATGAGTCCTTCCACACCACCGTTCTCGCCTTCTCTTCATCCTGCCACGTAGAGAGCACTCTTTTTTTTCAAACTTACTTGGCGGTAGCTTCCTTCAAGTCGACTTCAGCTGTTTCCAATTGTTCTTCCAAGAGCTTGGCACGTTCTTGCAAGTTGGTAAGGTCGTCATCCTTTTGGGAATGTTGCGATTCCAACTTGGTCACTTCTTCCTCAAGGACAGAAGCACGGTCACGAGCAGTGTCGATTTCTTTGCGAAGAGAGGCGAGTTTCTACCAAACAGGTTCAAAGAGAGAGAAAGCGATGCAAAAAAAAAAAAAAAAAATGAGCAAACAGTAAAAGGCCAACCTTTTTAACTCATTGTCTTTTCTTCATCATCCTTTCACAAAGCCTATCCCTCCGCCATGACTGTCGTCGTTGCTTTACTTACTTCCTTGAACTTTTCCATAGTAACAGATGATGAGAGATGAAGAAGAAGAAAGAAAACAACCCAAAACTCCTTTTAAAAAAAAATTTGAGGGGCACGGCAACCTTTATTGGGTGGACGATTTCATTGGCTGGGGAAATATAAAAACTTGGTGGTTCGATTCCGACACTGACATTTTTTTCTTCTCTGCTGGAAGTCCTGTAGAAAGGCATCTTTTATTATTGCAAGTGCTCGGGGCGTCGGTGGATAAAGGTGGGTATGCGATCCTCTTGACCAGGTTGGCTATTTTGTGGTGGGGAAGGCGTGGCGATTTTCACCACATCATGGTCACCTTCGCGGAACGTGCAGCCAAGGTGCTCCAGAGCAATCAGCCGCTGTTTGCCTGTAGGCATCGGGTAAACACTCTTTGACAGGCTACTGTTCTGGTTCGTCATTTTATCTTCAAGCGATTCCATCTTCAAAAGTACATCAAAACTTTGGAAAGAAGAGTTAAAAAAATTGAAAATCTTCCCATGGTTGAAAAAAAAAAAAAAAAAAAAGCTCCACGCCAAATCCAAGCAATGAGGTTGGCGAGCAGCCTCGGCAAATCATGCTAAACGCCTGCGGAGAACAATCAGCTGTCCTCTCGCATCACCCATGTCCTTATTATCTTTTTAGCCAATAAGAACAGGCTGCCCATAGTAATTTGACAGTCTGCCTGTTGGTAAGCCAATGAAATAAATGCAAAGCATGTGGAGGCGAGCGAATTCTTAGCTCGCCAATTTACTGGAATACATGTTGTTGTGCCTTGCGTGAGTTAGAGACCTTTTTGTGTGCCCTCTTGCAGTTGAGTAAAGGTCATTGTCAAGCATGGACTCGACGATCTGAGCCAATTGGGCAGATCGTTCAGCGGAGGTGGAAACTCGGTAAAATGGATCCAACCCCCTTTGCCAACGTTTTTTTTTTTTTTTTTCTTTTCAGACTTTTTCTGATTTCACTACCCAAGCCATGCCTGTGGATGTCACTTTTTTCTTCCAGAAGAACGATTCCTAAAAGGCAAGCCCCTCTTTTGCCGCTGGCCACGCCACCTCCAAATGATCCTCCATGTAAGCTATGCTTTTATCACATAGAACAAGGCAATCTTATCAATTGTGAACTATAGATCCATTGCCGTGGGGCTTGTCCTTGCAACAACTGTCATTGTTGGTGCTTGTGATCCAGAACAGCATTCTTGTGCTAGTGATGCGACAGTCCAGGGTCACTAACAATGATCCCACCGAGCTGTATGTAGCTTCGACTGCGGTGGTCATGGTGGAGTGTGTCAAGCTGCTGGTATGCGTGCATGTTCTTTGGCAACATGCATCTGTGCCAAACCTTTGTGTGCTCTGGAAGCAAGAGCTCCGCCACCATCTATTGTCTACTGATCTCCTTTACATGTTGATACCCGCCAGTCTCTACGCGATCCAGAACAATCTGCTGTACATTGCCCTAAGTCATCTCGAAGCTGCTACGTTCCAGGTGACCTACCAGCTCAAGATCTTGTCCACCGCCATGTTCTCGATGTATTTGCTTCAACGGCAGCTTGTGCCTCGACAATGGCTAGCACTCATGCTGCTCATGATGGGCGTCACGCTTGTGCAGTGGTCTCCCCTGGACGAATCCGCCTCGAGTTGTGATAGCTCCTCCCCCACGTCCTCCTGGACTGGTCTGATCGCCGTCCTTCTCAGCTGCCTGTCGTCAGGCTTTGCAGGCTGTTCTTTTGAAAAGATCCTCAAAAAAGCCGGCCCGACAAACCTGTGGATCCGGAATCTGCAGCTTGGGCTGTGCACCTTGTTGTTTGCTGTGCTGGCTTTGCTACTCAATGACTGGTCATTTGTGTGGCACCATGGCTTCTTTTATGGCTACCATCTATCAACGTGGATTGTGATCTTCAACCAGGCTCTGGGGGTTTTGCTGTTGCCCTGGTCATGAAATACGCCGACAACATCCTCAAAGCCTTTGCCACGTCTGTGTCCATCCTCCTGTCGAGCCTCCTCAGCACTCTCTTTTTTGACTTTAGCCCCAACGGTTCCTTTTTAGTCGGTGCCAGCATTGTCCTTTTAGCTACCTTTCTCTACGGTCTTCCCACTAAAAAAAAAAATTGAGGTGTTTTGAAAAACCGCACGCGATTTTCTCTTCCCTTTCTCTTTCCCATTTCACTCTCTCTTGCCTGTTTTGAATCTTTCTTTGAATCATTGGCCACCATTATTTTTATTGTCTAACGTTCTCCATTGCACAACAATGACACTGTATGGATACCCTCATTTCTGCATGAACGTCATTGGTCTATGGTCGTGCTAAACCAAAAGCACTTTGGTAAAGAAGAAGAGAAAAGTACGCTGAATGGCACCTCACTTCTTGGCTTTTCACTTAACTTTTTCATTTCTCCTATACATGTCTTTTTATGACAGTGGCATTCATTCAATATACTTCACAATGTCGTCACCCATCGCCAGTCAAAAAAATTTTTCATGGATGGGCAAAGTGATTCACAAGGTGAAGGCTAAACAACCACTTAGTACAACATAAAGCGTGGTTTTCATTGATGCGAATGCGTCTGTTGTGTCAATAGTTACATGGATGCCTCCTTGTTTCTCACCAACTGGAATCCACATGACCCGGCCAGCCATTGGAGTGTTGCCACTTTCTTTTTTTTTCCCATGCACAACCATTTGGTGTAAACAAGGTTGTTGACAACACGAGCTGTCAAACTTTGTGTTGGTTGGTCTTGCATGAACAGGTAAAGAATTAACGACGCATTTCTTTGCTGGTTAACATCTGAACATATCAGATCGAAGCTTTTGTCCACGATGCGTTACTCAAATCTGTTCCTTTTTTTCGACTCAGCCCGCCTCTGACAATGAATGACGAGAACGCTGCCAGCCAATGGGAGTTTGAAATGACAGAGCACCAAGGTAAAATTCAATTCAAGTGGTGATGTTTTTTTTTTCTTTTTCTTCCTCTCACTCTCACTCTTCTTTAAGTGTTGGCTCGTACAAGATGGGTAAGAACTCACTAGAGACAGTTGGTTACCAAAGGGATCGTCTTCTTGCCACTGGGCAAGATGGCATGTGACAGATGATGCTAATCCTGATGGATGAATGGATGGATGGATGCCACTAAGGAAAAAGGGGGGAATGATTGTCAAAGGGTCAAGTTTCACTCATATCCTATTTCTCCATATTACTATGAACCCCTTGTGCTGTCCCTTTTTCTCTCTCTCTTGTCTGTTCATCATTTGATTAGTTGTAAGTTACTAGCAACAGGCCTCAAGCCCCCTGCCTACCTGATTCATTGGGAAAGAACCTAACCTTCCCACCTCTTTATGCTACTTTCATAGAATTTCACTATCGATGAAATCCGTGGCTTGATGGACAAGGTCACCAACGTCCGTAACATGTCCGTTATTGCTCACGTCGATCACGGCAAGTCTACTTTGTCTGACTCTTTGGTCGCCAAGGCTGGTATTATCTCCACTGGTCGTGCTGGTGAAACCCGTTTCATGGATACCCGTGCCGATGAACAAGAACGTGGTATTACCATCAAGTCCACTGCCATCTCTCTTTATTTCCAACTTCCCGATCCTGAAGATGTCAAGGAAATCAAGAACCAAAAGACCGATGGTAAGCAATCCACCTGCGCCTCGGTGGCGCAAGAAAAGAGGGGGGGAACAAAAAATTTTTTTTTGGAAGTGGATGACGAACTCAATTTCTAATTTTTTTTTTCTTTTGCAGGTCCTGATTTCTTGATCAACTTGATCGATTCCCCCGGGCACGTTGATTTCTCTTCTGAAGTCACTGCTGCTCTCCGTGTCACTGATGGTGCTTTGGTCGTTGTTGACTGTATCGACGGTGTGTGTGTCCAAACCGAAACCGTGTTGCGTCAAGCCCTTGGTGAACGTATCAAGCCTGTTGTTGTCATCAACAAGGTTGATCGTGCTCTTTTGGAATTGCAATTGGGCAAGGAAGAATTGTACAACGTAAGTTCTTTCACTCCCCCTTTTGTTGTTCGCAGCATCGATGGCTGATTTGTTTTTTTTCCAGGCCTTTGCTCGTACCATTGAATCCGTCAACGTCATCATTGCCACCTACTTTGATGAAGCTCTTGGTGATGTCCAAGTCAAGCCTGAAAACGGTACCGTTGCCTTTGCCTCTGCTTTGCACGGTTGGGGTTTCACCTTGCGTCAATTCGCTGTCCGCTACTCCAAGAAGTTCGGTGTCGACAAGGAAAAGATGATGCAAAAGTTGTGGGGCGAAAACTACTTCAACCCCAAGACCAAGAAGTGGTCCACCAAGAGCACTGGTGCCGATGGCAAGCCTTTGGAACGTGCTTTCAACATGTTCATCTTGGACCCTATCTTCAAGATCTTCGATGCTGTCATGAACTTCAAGAAGGACCAAGTCAACACCTTGGTCGAAAAGTTGGAAATCAACTTGAAGTCCGACGAAAAGGACTTGGAAGGCAAGCAATTGCTCAAGGTTGTCATGCGCAAGTTCTTGCCCTGTGGTGACGCTCTTTTGGAAATGATCTGTATCCACTTGCCCTCTCCCCAAACCTCCCAACGTTATCGTGTGCCCAACTTGTACGAAGGTCCCGCTGATGACGAATGTGCCATCGGTATCCGTGACTGTGACCCCAAGGGTCCTTTGATGTTGTACGTCTCCAAGATGGTGCCCACCTCTGACAAGGGTCGTTTCTACGCTTTCGGTCGTGTCTTCTCTGGTACTGCCCGTGCCGGTATGAAGGTCCGTATCCAAGGCCCCAACTTTGTTCCCGGTACCAAGACCGATTTGCACGTCAAGTCCATCCAACGTACCGTCCTCATGATGGGTCGTGGTGTCGAAGCCATCGATGACTGTCCCGCTGGTAACATCATCGGTCTTGTTGGTGTCGATCAATTCTTGGTCAAGTCCGGTACCATCACCACCTCTGAAGTTGCCCACAACATGAAGGTCATGAAGTTCTCTGTCTCCCCTGTCGTGCAAGTGGCCGTCGAAGTCAAGAACGCCAACGATTTGCCCAAGCTCGTCGAAGGTCTCAAGCGTTTGGCCAAGTCCGATCCCTGTGTGTTGACCTTCACCTCCGACTCTGGTGAACACATTGTTGCCGGTGCTGGTGAATTGCACTTGGAAATCTGTTTGAAGGATTTGGAAGAAGACCACGCTCAAGTCCCCATTCGCACCGGTGACCCTGTTGTCCAATACCGTGAAACCGTCACTGCCGAATCCTCCATCGACTGTTTGTCCAAGTCTCCCAACAAGCACAACCGTGTCTACATGAAGGCCATGCCTATCGACGAAGAACTGTCCAAGGCCATCGAAGAAGGCAAGGTCGGTCCCAAGGACGATTTCAAGGCCCGTGCCCGTATCTTGGCCGACGAATTCAACTGGGATGTCACTGAAGCCCGTAAGATCTGGTGTTTCGGTCCCGACGCCACCGGTCCTAACTTGGTTGTCGATGTCACCAAGGCTGTCCAATACTTGAACGAAATCAAGGATTCTTGTGTTGCCGCTTTCCAATGGGCCACCAAGGAAGGCCCTATGTGCGAAGAAAACTTGCGTGGTTGTCGCTTCAACATCTTGGATGTCACTCTTCACGCTGATGCTATCCATCGTGGTGGTGGTCAAATCATCCCCACCTTCCGTCGTGTCGTGTACGCCTCCGTCTTGACTGCCACTCCCGGTATCCAAGAACCCATGTACCAAGTCGAAGTCCAATGTCCCGAATCTGCCATCGGTGGTATCTACTCTGTTCTTAACCGTCGTCGTGGTGTTGTCTTCTCTGAAGAACAAAAGATCGGTACCCCCATGATGACCGTCAAGGCTTACTTGCCCGTCAACGAATCCTTCGGTTTCTCCAGCGATCTCCGTGCCGCCACCTCTGGTCAAGCCTTCCCTCAAGCTGTCTTCGATCACTGGCAAGCCATGCAAGGTACTCCCTTGGAACCTGGTAAGACCCAAGAAATCGTCAAGACCATCCGTAAGCGCAAGGGTCTCAAGGAAGAGATTCCCGGCTACGAAAACTACTATGACAAGTTGTAAAAAAAGAATGGATGGCCCTTTCTTTTTTATATCTAGAACCCTCATTGCATTATACAATTTCTTTTCGATACACTTGTTGCGTGATAAATAAATACGTTGTTGATAAAAAAAAAAACCATCGTTGCCAGAAAGCTGGCCGATAGAAACATGCCGCAAGCTACAAGGTTAGGAAAATCGTCCTTGCGCATTTTCATGCCAAATGGAAAGGGTAGAAGGAGGGTTGCCGGGGACCAAGCTGCCGAGCTGCCCAGCTGGCTCATTCCGAGCTCGAGTCGTTGTTGGTTCAACTCTGTTTTTGCTTTACGATTTTCGTCCGGCCCTGGCTGCTTTTTCCCCTGGTGTTTTTTTTCTGCACACATGATCCAAGTCCACTACGGGCAATGTGTTTCCAAATCAGAACTCGTTCAACAACCTCTCTACCATGGTTTTTTTTTTTTTTTACGCACATGATCCAGGGCCCTATTTTTTTTTTTTTTTTAGGACACCAAATTAGCTCAAGGGCAGGCAGAGAGTATGCCAGATAATTGCAAGTGAGTTTAGAAATAAATGCTTCACGTGGTTGGCATGTCACTGACAAGAAAATGGAAAAGCACTGGGCATTGACGCTTAAAAATAAAGGGGAAATATGCAGACTGGCGACATTTGACTTTGGAGATTTTTGTCATCATCCCGGTCCCTCCCGGAAAAGGTTCCATTGGGTAAAGCGGAACAGCCTTTTTTTAGTTGTCTTGCTTGGATGAGCGAAAGACAGACAAAAAAATATCAGGGAGCTGGTTGCTTGGTTTTTTTTCATCAAAGGGAGAAATCGCCAGCTGGACGTCTTGACCAAAAATAGTCACCGGCCTTGCAACGTCTTTTCAAAAAAAAAAACAAGGAGATCAAAACTTGTCCACCCCCCCCTGGCAGCTTGGAAAGAAAAAAAGAAAACATTGTGTTCCTCCAATCAAACTGCATCGCCCCTCAAATGGCTGGAAAAATTTTTTCTTGCTATTTCATTCACAGCTTATAAAGTAATTGCTCTTGTTTACTCCTTTTTTTCTTCTTCTTTTTTCTTTCTCTAACTTTTTAGCAACCCCACTCCTCTGTACATTTATATTTAAAAATGTCCTCCTTCGCTGAACAAAACAAGTTCGCCATCGTAAGTAGCCTATCTGTCTTTGAAACTCTCCCTAGATGTAAAACTTACTCAACGCACGTTTTTTCAATCACATCTAGGACTTCTTGATGGGTGGTGTCTCCGCCGCTGTCTCCAAGACTGCTGCTGCCCCTATTGAACGTATCAAGCTCTTGATCCAAAACCAAGACGAAATGATCAAGCAAGGTCGTCTCTCCCACCCCTACAAGGGCATTGCTGACTGTTTCTCCCGTACCGTCAAGGACGAAGGTAAACACCGCCCATTCTACTCTACACAGCCGCTCACATCCTCTCTTGACAGGTTTGGCCTCCATGTGGCGCGGTAACACTGCCAACGTTATCCGTTACTTCCCTACCCAAGCTTTGAACTTTGCTTTCAAGGATAAGTTCAAGCGTATGTTCAACAAGGACAAGAAGAAGGATGGCTACTGGGCCTGGTTCGCCGGTAACTTGGCTTCCGGTGGTGCTGCTGGTGCCTGTTCTTTGTTGTAAGTTTTTTTTTTTTTTGTTTATTTTGCCGGACAAAAAAATCGGTCCGGACATGGGTGTTTGTGGCGGAGCGCGAAAACACAAGCCTTCGATTTTTTTTTTTTTTTTTGGTCCCTGACTTTTTTTTTTCTCTCCATTCCAGCTTCGTCTACTCTTTGGATTATGCTCGTACCCGTCTTGCTAACGATGCCAAGTCCACCAAGGGTGGCGGTGAACGTCAATTCAACGGTCTGGTCGATGTCTACCGTAAGACCTTGGCTTCCGATGGTATTGCCGGTCTGTACCGTGGTTTCAACATTTCTTGTGTTGGTATCATTGTCTACCGTGGTCTGTACTTCGGTATGTACGATTCCATCAAGCCCATCATGCCCGATAACCTCAAGGACTCCTTCTTGGCTTCCTTCTTGTTGGGCTGGGCTGTTACCACTGGTGCTGGTCTCGCTTCTTACCCCATTGATACCGTCCGTCGTCGTATGGTAAGGTTTTATTGTCCCCCTTTTTTTTTAACTAAGTTTTACTCATTTCTTTCCTTTTCTGATTTTCTGCTTCTTTTTTTTTTTTTCTGTGGCTATCTTAAACTCAGATGATGACTTCCGGTGCTGGTAAGTTTTTTCAAAATTTAGAAAGAGGCATCAACGATGGCTGACTCGTTTTTCTTTATTTTCTAGCCGTCAAGTATGACTCTTCTTTGGCCTGTTTCCGTGAAATCGTCAAGAACGAAGGCACCAAGTCTTTGTTCAAGGGTGCCGGTGCTAACATTCTCCGTGCCATCGCTGGTGCTGGTGTGTTGTCTGGTTATGGTAAGCTTTGACATTGAACTTTTGCTGGCCAGACCTAATTGTTTTTTTCATGATTTTCTAGACTACCTCCAAGTTGCTGTCTTCGGCAAGAAGTACTAAGCCTGTCAGTAGAGATGGACTCCCACCTTTTTTATATATAGATAAACCCCCCCAAAATCATTCTCATTTGAATAATCTTGCTACTCTGGAGTGTACCTAAAAATAAAGAAAGCTTATTTTTGTTCAAGAATCAATCTTTCCTTTGTCCCTAGCCCTTTTGCCAGGCAGCCTTTGTTTAACCTCAGTGCGCTTGTCGATCCAACGGCCGTCGTGTTGCTTTTGTTTTTGTTCAAAGCAAGAGCTAAACCCACCCCCAGCGTATATTTCACCTAGGCATCAAATAATAGAAATAATAGGAAGTCGTTGTTTCTGTAAAAAGCTCCCCTCCATAACGAAAGAATCTCGGAAAATATTAATCCTGGTAAAAATGTCGATCCTTCTTAAATGAAGCTCCCCAAACTCAGGAGGACAGGCCCACTTAATTTTCATTTTTATTAAACAACAGCTCTTTCCACCTTCCAGTGAATACCCATGATGATTTGCCTGACAACAATCTTGTGCGAGCTATTCCGGCCTCCCATTTTGCTGCGATATTTTGAGATCGTCAGTTCTCCCTTTGAGAGAAACTGACATACCTTCACCCAAGCTGGACATTACCCAACCAATGAGTGTCGTCAGCAGTAAATTACTAATTTGACGCTATTGAGTTGATAAAAAAAGGAGTCTTGAGTTTCTGCTGAAAGGTCTTCATCACCTTCCCCCCCCCCCTCTCTTCACACTCACACCACACACACACACACACAGAGAGAGAGAGACGTACAATAGCTGACAGTTGCATATCCTCACATGGATGCCTTTGTCAATACCATCTGTATTATTGCAATAGCTTTGCAATAGCTTTGCAATAGCTTGGCAAAGTTTCATCAGCAAACCAGCTTTCTGGCAAACCCTCGGCCCTGTTGCTACAGTATATTTTGTAGCAATTTCTCCAGCAGACGGATCCATTTCGAGTGAATAATGCATGTCTTCATTTCAAAAGATACGATACAGTAGAAATGGGGGCAAAAGGAGAAAGAGCTGGTTTGACGAAGCAGCAGGAATAGAAAAAAAGAAAAAAGTCCGAGGGGCGGAACTATCCGGGATGGGCGTCCGACCTGTGGCAAGCCTGGGGAAAATGAGAGAGTTGCTCCGGTTTTTTTTTTTTTTTGTCCCCATTTTCCCCCCTTTTCTTTATTGCACAGCATGAACATTTTGCGACAATCATTCTACATAAAACGATCAGCATTTCGACCAAACCTTTGTCGATTCTTCAGCATGGAATTGAATGGTGCGGTTATCAAGCCAGCCTCAGCCAGCGATGGCCTGGATATCACAGATCGAGCAGTACAAGTAAGGAAAAGAAAATGAACATGGCCTGCCTTTGGATCAATCAACTGACACATGCATCTCTTTCTCTTTCTCTCCCTCTCTGCATGCGTCTGCTTAGCAACTGAAACATATTGCTGAACGAGACAATGATAGCGACCAATTACTGCGTGTGATGGTGGACTCCGGTGGTTGCCATGGATACCAAAATAAAATGGAACTGACCAAGACGGTCGATGAAGATGACATGTAAGTAACCCACACTCTTCCTTTCCGTGGGTGGAGATCGGCCAAAAGGGGCCTCTCCCTGCTGACCTTTTTATTCGATAGTATTTTCGAAAAGCAAGGCACTCGAGTGGTGGTGGACGGTGTGTCTTTGCAATTCCTGCGTGGGTCCAATGTGGATTTTGTCGAGGAATTGATTGGATCGACATTCCAGGTGGTGGATAACCCCAACGCAAAGAATTCTTGTGGCTGTAACATTTCTTACGACGTCGACTTGGACATGCTTACCCAAAACTAAAACAACCACCCGCTATTTTTTTTTCCTGCATCCGAGATTCATCACTCTTCTACCAAACCTTGTATTCTAGAATGAAAGTCATAAACACACTCTTTTTTTTTCTCTGTCATGGTATGATAGATCAGACTTGCCAAGAGAAAGGCTGTGGAGTTCGCAGCCATTCTTTTTTGAGACGATTCATGCAAAGCAGAAAATTTCAAAGAGGGTTGAAGCCTTGGCAAGGAACATGAACAATGGCCTGGCAGCTGAGCAATGACTGGGCACGTGAGCAAACAGATGAGACCCTTTCTTTTTTTTTTGGATTTCATTGTCTCTTACCTTGTTTCAGTCTTTTATTTTCCTTTCTTCTTTCATCCCAGATTAGTGATCTGATCAAAACGATGAGCATTGCAAGTGAATTTACGTCCATGAATTTCAGCCTGTACGGCCAATGGTAAGCATGACTAAGAGAAAGCCTGAATGACATAAACGCCACTCGCTGACGGGTCTGTCTTGTTTCTTTTACGCAGGACTGGCCTCATAGCCGTCATCAGTAAAGTTCTTACAGCCGCTTGGCAAGGATACATTTCTCACTGTCATTTTCATAGTGCTGATCATATTTGGTATTCTTGGCTTCATGTCACACGTCGTCTTCAGCATCGTCGGCTGGTAAAAAGACATGGATTTTTTTAAACCTCGCCAATGGCTTCCTGACGTCTTGCTTTTTAATACGAACAGGGTGATTGCTATAATTTTGATCTTTGTGGAAATACCACTCTGTCTCAAGGTAAGCTCATTGGAGACCCAAGGGGAAATATTTATACCTTTTCATTTTTGATTTGATCCAGATCTGCCCCACCAGTCCCAAGTTGTAAGTAGACAAAGAGGTGTCTCGACTTTTTTTTTTTTTTTTTTTTTTTTTTTGACAGTAGCTTTTTCACAGTGATCAATTCCTGTCCTACTTTGAAAATTGCTATTTCCGTGCAGCCTTGTACCTAGGGTGAGAACGTTGGTCGTTCCAAATGATCTGAGGCTGATATTTTTTATGCTGCAGGTTTGCGATTATCATGTTTTTGTCCAATCTGCTGAACGTGGGTCCATTAATTGCCGCGGCGGTTTTCCTGCTCTTGGCGTCCATTTTTTATGGCCTGGCTGCCTTCAAGGGTCAGCCATTCGCCAGCACAAAGTAAGGATTTTTTTTTCATGCATACTCTGTGCACAATGCCCATTTTTTTTTTTGTTTTGTACATCTAGAGTTCTTGGCGGCACTGGTGTCGATAACGTTGTCTAGCTTTAGAAACAATGCCTGCCCAGTAAATACGAAACAGTCCTACTACCATGATTTGGGGTGGAGGGGTTGTCGATCTCGTTCAGCACGTTCCCTGGATGCTTGGGGCGACTGTCATGTTAGTGTTGGGAGAGGATGGAGATCAAGACAAGAGTATGGATGTTTGAGCGGCATTGAAAATTCGCTGGAAAAGGTGGTAGTACCGGCACAGTATGTTTCAATATACAGCGCGGAATGATCGGGTTCAGTATGGATGCAGGCTTGGTCAGCAGGAGCGCCATATGTGAATCGTTCATCAATACGCGCCACTGATCAGCCGATTGGTTATTTGCTTGGCACCGAGGAGAAGCAGCTGGACAGTTGTGCCATCTTGTCCCCTGGCCATTTTGATTTGGATCTTCGGCTCCAAAAATACGGAGGCTAGAATAACCCATCCAATGAGGCGATCATTCTCAGTGCGCCATGGTAAACAAGCTGACGATATGTTCGTTAGAAGAGAAGAGAAAAAATTGGGTTGTGAGGATGCAATTGATTTATTTTGTGTATGGAAGGACTGATATGAAAAAAAAAAAAAAAAAATAGGGGCTGGGCAAAGGATGGCCGATGGGTAAATGTACATAGGATGCCACATCTAAAAGTCAAGCCATCGCTTGAAGTATTCACAATTCGAAGGAGAAACTGGGCCCTTTTCACTACAAAAAGTAAATGAGGGACAACGACCGCAAGGAGTTTCGGTCATGGCTTCGACAGGCAGGCGGGATTTGGCTTTTCGAGTGGCCTTGTAAGTCCACTGGATACCTGCACCAGCTTCTTCCAGAGCCGCTTCATCGTCTTCGCCATCCGAAAGCTCGTCCATGCCATCCATAAACGGCAGTCGTTTTTCTACTTCGCCGTCATACACCAGCACATCCAACAGGCTTGAGATATCCTTGACCGACAAATCAATGGACGAAATGCGAGATTCGGTAATGAAACGTCGTACTTCGGTCGATGTCGGGTAGTGTTCATATTCGGGACCATAGACACCATCACGCACATTTTCTAATCGAGGGAAGCTCTATCAAAGCGATATAAAGAATCATTAGGCGACCGTGCCTTTGGTTTTTCTGCCAGCTTACGCGGGCAGCAATGTATTTCAAACAGGCAGCCTTCAGACTGTCGATGAAATCCACATCCAATTCTTGATCCGTGTACCAGGCCCCACCAGTGACTTCACTTGAAGGGGTAGTGTTGAAGAGCATATAGATTTTGCGCGTGGGGTACTGTTTCAAAAAAAAAAAACAGTGGTGAGCACCTGTAGCATCCTCCTCCACTGCCAATGATTTACTTTGACATGTTTCACAGATTTGATTTCTTGTTTGTTTTCCAACGTTTTGAGGGTGCGGTTCAATACAATGGTGTGCAAGTTTGTCTTTTTCTTCAAATCTCTAGTCCAAATCCCACTGTTGCCAGCAGCGCGAATCGCATTGTACACTAACCGTTGTTCGTCGTTCAATCGGCTGGCCCTAGAATCCGACCATCGAGAAGAATGAGCATGCCTGTGTTGCAACCGTCCGAGTGGACACAACATGGAAAAGAGAAGCTTACTTTTCAGCATCCTTAAGATCAATAGCCTTGACCAAGTTTTCATTGTTCACTTGAAGCACTTCCAGAGCATTCTAATCAACGACAAGGGTGAGGATCGAGAGATCAAGATCGTAATGCTGCCGATGGGTTGTCTACCTTTTTCAGCAATGAGTTCATGGCGGTATAGGCTTCCTTGAGCTCCATGTCAGGAGGCCGATCACCAAATTTTGATCCCTGGGGTTGTAGACGACATGAAAAAAAAAAAAAAAAAGCGTGAGAAATCAACCATTGTAAAATAGCAGATTTTACCGTTGGATGGTTCTGGACAAACTGGTAAAACTTCCACTCGGCCTGAGAAAGGCCCAGAGGAGCATCGCCTTCTTGTTCCACGGCTTCCATGGGCTCAGACATCTTTCAGTTTTGGTATAATGGATAAAGAAGAAAGGCAAATAAAAAAAAATTGAAAAGGAACGCCACCGCTCACTATCAAGAAAAAAAATATCTGTTCAAAAATGACTCCCAGCAACCCAAAAAAGGTAGGGCCAATCACTGGCCTGGAGCTTGTTGCCCTTCCAGTGATCCAAGAGAGGGCACTAAAGTAACGAGCCGCTCTCTGCCCAGTCATCGCAAGGAAGCCGAATTCATGCAGCCAATGGAAGCGGTGATGCAGCAGAGTGTATGCTATCGCCACGACTTCCAAGACGGGCTGAATGTCTGCTGGTGATTTTTTATTTTTTTTTTTTTGGATGACAAGTTGGCTGGGTGACCATCGCCGATAGACTTGAATTCTTCAGCATCCAAACCTTTGATAAGAACCTGTTCCCATCCAAAATTTCATGTTGATTCATCAGCTTAAGATTGCAGTGTAGTGTATCCGTGTTTTATAAAAAGCAAAAGAGTCCCCCTTGCCGACCAGGACAAAAATGAACAGGTTTCATAAAAAAATCTGACCTTCACTGATTGACGTCAAACTTTTCACACAGTTAGTCCTTGATGGTACAAGATTCTGTCGATAATAACAAGCATTGTAGCAGACGTGGTGCCAAGCTAGAAGCCCTACAAGAAAGGACGGTCCAGCCATTTTGCCAGGATGGTCCAAGTTTGTTGACAGTCCTAGTTCTGCACCAGCTTATCCAAGAACCTTTTTTTGTTGTCAATAGATCTTAGCATGCATCAATTTTAAGCAAATTCTGGTGTCAGTCTGAGCAATAGTCATTCAGCGGAGAACAGATTTTGGCTTGGGGAGGACTCATTCAAAAAGGCAAGAGGGCCAACGCCGGATGTGTGTTTCTTTCCGCTTCTACGCACCTGCTTTCCTTTCAGTAAGCCTTTTCCTTTTACTCACTCCTTCATTCGACAATGGTCAGAGTAGCAGCTGTACAATTGAATATCAGTCGACGCAAAGGCTGCCATGAAGCCAATGTTGCCTGCAACTTGACATCCATGGAGGACTACATTAGCAAGGCAGCTCGTCAAAATGTAGACCTGATTGTGTTTCCTGAGTAACCTAACCCATCTCCATCTTGCCAATGACATACTGACATTCCCAATCTTCAAAAGGTGTGCTGTCCAAGGTATTGTCATTGACAAGTCGCTGTTGGACAACAAGAAAGAATACCGGGACCACTTTGCCCAACTGGCCAAACGTTATCAAGTGGACATTGTGCCTGGATCGTTTGCAGAACTGGACCCTACCGATGGCAATCGGTATAATGTCTCCTATTATATTGACAAGGATGGCCAAGTGCTGATTGAATACCGCAAGGTCCATCTGTGGCACCCAGAGAAACCATCAACAACGGCAGTAAGTCGCAGCCATTTTTTTTGGTTGCTGTGCCTCATCCTTTTATTTTGGATTCTGCTCCTCGTATGATTCCAGGGCCAAGAGTTTCCCACAGCCATGACCAGATTCGGCTTCAAAGTTGGGTTGCTGCTGTGCTGGGACATTGCCTTTCATGATGGCTTTGCAAACATGGCCCTTGATCAAGGCGCCCAGCTGATATTAGCTCCAGGTAAAGCCCAGTATGGAAACGGAGAGACGTTGTGCGGAGTTCTAACCTTTCTTTCTGTCGTAGCTTACTGGGTAGGACGAAGAAGAAGAAGAATCGGATGGGGTGCTCATCCTACCATTTTATATCAACGGTAGTCTTATGAAGACGCTGGTGAAGAAGGCTTGAAGCGCGATCGCATGTGTGAAGTGACGTTTGTGAATGGTGTGTCGACTTGCCGCGCCTTTGAATTCGAGATCTGCTTTGTGTTTGCCAATGGGGCAAACGATGTGGTGATGTCACCCGAGGATGGGCCTGACAAGCTCATGGGCCGCACGCAAATCAGCACTCCGTTCTTGGGCACCATCCAGCGATGCGATCATGATGTTGAGGATATGCTCGTTACCGACCTGGACGTCGCGGAAACATCTGATGCTTCAGAAAAATCATACCAAATCCGCAAGGCGTGGGCTGCTAGAAATGGTTATAATTTATTTATTCATTTTGACCGCTAGTAAAGAATCATAAAGATGACTTTTTTTTTTTTATTAGTCGCAGTGGAAGACAGGATACAAAAAGTCGGCTTCCTTGGAGAGGGCATTCCCCTGCTTTGCAGGCCCATGACTCAGTCACGGGAAATTTACGGACTCGCCATTACCTATTGCTGCCGGCTGTCCTTTTCTTGATGGCCATCCACCTCTGATTATATCAGATAGACAATTCGCATAAATCTCAAGGCTAGCAGCCTGGTTGGGATGGGTCGTTGTGGAAGGGGGGATTTACAGGATGGGGTAATTTTTTAGTTCCTGGAGAATGGGCGTTGCGTCATCGGTCGAGGGTCCAACCTCCGGCGGGCAAAAATGGACATTGAACTTCATTGGTCAGAGCTCAATGGTGTTGCCAATTTTTTTTTTCAAACCATTTTTGTCCTTGGATATCTGGGCTCTAGGATGAAGCAGAAAACTTTTGAAAACATGGGGGCGGTGACCATGGCTTGCCCACTTCCCTGTTCTTTGCCTTTCCGATTCCGCTCGGTTTGGGTAGGCTAGCCAGAATGAAAGCCTGGGAAAGGAGAGACGGGGTCCCCACTGGTTGCTTAGTGAAATACCGCTCAAAAAAAAAAAAAAGTTTTGGCACAGGAAGGAGTATGGCGATCGCCAATTGCATCGTGCTTTTTCTTAAAACGAAAGAAAAGTTAAACGGGAAGCCCGATCGCTGGTGTAACGGGCAGAAAAAGCACTCACGTCTGGGGGGACGTCCACTATCTGGGCATGAGGGAACATCAAGTCGCTGGTCACTCTCAAAAAACCCTTGAAAATAAAAAAAGTGGCAAGGGAAAAATAATCGCAAGGGTAAGAACGGGGTTTGTTGAGACCAAGATTGGCATCTCGGTCCAGAAAAAAACGATCGCTCATCTGTCAAACTCTGATCTTGAGGTTGTCCAGTCACGATCACCGCGCTGGCTTTGTTTTAACCGAGGCAACTTGACAGACAGTCATGATCATTTGCGTTGGTGTAGTCATGATGGTCGCGTATGCTTTGCATATTATCAGCATTCTGGGGCTGTTCTGGAAAAAAAAAAAAAAAAGACTATCCACCAATGGGAAATGTCTGTGTGCAAGCAAAAGTTTGCATCACAAATCATTTGAAACCCGGAACCAATGAGGATCCTCCTTTTTTTTCCACGACCATGATGCTCCGATAAGGTTTTTCTCAGGAACATTTCTGAAAAAAAGATGCACTGCAATTTTTTTATAAACATAAACATTTGTCAGGATTTGTGAGAAACTATTTTATACAAATGAAGAACTTAAGCTTCAAGCTCATTGGGGATATCGTCTTTGCTCATTGTGACCAGCTCGTGGATGGCTTCTTCAATGATGCGAGCACCTTCCATCAGTTCTTCTTCGGTAATGCAGAGAGGAGGAGCGAGGCGGATGATGTTGTCATGGGTGGGCTTGGCCAAAAGACCCTTGGACTTGAGCAGCAAGCACAGTTCCCAGGCAGATCGTTCGGTCTTGGAGTCATCAATGACGATGGCATTCAACAAACCACGGCCTCGCACTAAGTTGTGAGAAGGTAGATGAGTGACGCTGGATCTTCCCTTCCGAGGTTTTTCGATCCTGATCACTTACCAGTTTGGAGAATGGGACTGTCGATCTTGCGGAGAGCTTGTCTGAACTTTTCACCAAGGACACGGCTCTTTTCGACAAGGTTTTCTTCCTTCATGACCTCCAAAGCAGCGATGGCGGCAGCGCAGCCCAAGGGGTTACCACCATAGGTGGAGCCGTGCTCACCAGGCTTGATGCAAAGCATGATATCCTTGTCGGCCAAGACAGCAGACACGGGGTAGACACCACCAGAGAGAGCCTTGCCCAACAAGACCATGTCAGCACGGAAGCCGTCGTGTTGATGGCACAACATATCGCCTGTGCGGCCCAGACCCGTTTGGATTTCGTCGGCAATGAACAGGACATTGTACTTTTTGCAGAGGTCATAACAGGCCTTCAAGTAGCCATCATCAGGCACCATGATACTAAAAAAAAAAAAGGAGTGCATGTCAATCACCTGCCTCTCGTCTGATTTAGCCAACCCTTACCCAGCTTCGCCTTGGATGGGTTCAACCAGGAAACCAGCAATGTTTTCACCGTTGGCAGCAAAGACCTTTTCGAGATCTTCCACGCTGTTGTAGCGGATAGTGATACCGGTGACAGGATCGGTGGGACCGACCAAGGGAAGGTAAGGACCAAAGCCAGCATAGGAATCGGGATCGGTGGACATGGAGATGACAGCGACAGTGCGTCCATGGAAGTTGTCGGCACAGCTCAAGACCACAGCCTTGTTTTCAGGAATGCCCTTCTTCACATAACCCCAACGACGGGCGAGCTTGATGGCGGTTTCAACAGCTTCAGCACCGGTGTTCATGGGCAAGACCATGTCGTAGCCAAAGTATTTCGTCACATACTCGGCATATTGACCGAAAACATCATTGTAAAAAGCACGCGATGACAGCGTGAGCTTTTGGGCTTGGTCGCACAAAGCCTTGACGATCTTGGGATGGCAGTGGCCTTGGTTCACAGCACTGTAGGCTGACAAGAAGTCCATGTATTTCTTGCCTTCAGGATCCCACACCCAGATACCTTCAGCCTTGGCGAACACCACAGGAAGAGGGTGGTAGCTATCCAAAAAAAATAGATCAGCAACAAGCCTCTTGTCCTTTCACGTGTCTTACTTGTGGGCACCAAATTCGTTTTCCAAACGAACGACTTCTTTGCTAGATACTTGAACCATGGTATATACGATTTTTTATTTCTGAAAAGAAAAAAAGAAGAAGAAAAAAAAAACAAAAGAGAAACGGCTGGGTCAGATGTGGTTTTATACCTGTTTTTGGATTTGACCCTCCGCCAATCATGTCTGTTTCTGAACCGTGAGAAAAAAAAACAAAAGAAGGTTGCGGATGTTGAAAACAACGAGCTATCTTTTTGCTTCAACAAAGAAGCGATGACCCGAGGAACACCTTGGACCCCTTTTTATCGATCTGGATCATGTGACCTTTTTCAAAAAGGAGGGTCAGGCTGCCTCCGTTGAGGAAGGCATTGGCCCATGACATCATTTCTCAGAAAATAAAAATAACCCACGTCACATTGGATGAACTTTGGCTCTCTCTGTTTTTCTTCAACGTGTATTCTTTCTCATTCAGCTGCAGAGGCTGGTCACCAAATAGGGATGAGGAGGGGTTTCCCCCTTTTTGCTACGTACTTCCGGAAGAAAAAAAAAAAGAAGGGAGAGTCTTTGAAGAAATGCGTCTGTCATGGAATCGGGTGTTTTCCCCTTGCCAATCTGAGCCGTTCATCCTTGTCAAATCAAGTCCATGAATCTGATTACACCTGCTTTTGAACAAATTCACCCCATTTGGTACTAAAGGAGGTGGTGCTGGTAAATAGAGGAAAAAAAAATTCAGAAATTGAGAAGTTTTGGTTCATTTAAAACGAACTTGGGATGACGTGATTTTATGTTAATTTCCTACTGGCGTCATCACGATGGTAGCGTTGACATGGCTTTCAAAAAAGCCATCGCCAAGCAAACACGGCTGGGTTTCAAAATGGATCGCAACGGACCAAAAAGAACGATTTTTTTTTGTTTTGTCACACATTCCCCTCTCTTTTTCACTTTTTATTATTTTTTATTTTTTTGGCTTTTGCTTTGAACCATGGTAAGCGTCCATAAGAATGCTTGTGGGCTAGTTTTTGTTTTTATTTTATTATCATTGTGAGAAGAGGGAAGGGTCTAGCACGGGAGGAAAAATGAAAACGGCATGTCTGACCGACAGACATGGGGGAGGGGGGTCAATGTCGGCAGGTTTTTATAGGATTCGTTTTGCATGACTGACATTTATTTTTTCATCTGGTTTTATACAGTCTGATCAATTAACAGAAGACAAGATATCCGAATATAGAGAAGCCTTCCAACTTTTTGACAAAGGTAGTCAAGCCAAACCGGCAAGCCGAAGCACTCATCCTTTTGCCCCGATAAATTAGACGGTGACGGCACCATTACTGCCAGAGAACTTGGGACAGTGTTGAAGTCTTTTGGTATGAACCCCAACGAAGCCGAATTACAAGATATGGTGAGTCATTTTTTTGATACAATGGATCATAAGAGTCAACGAGTGAATGGGCTGTGCAAAAAAAAAAAATAGAAAAAAAAAAAAACCGAATTGTCTGTGTGCCCTCACACAAACCTATTCTTGTCCACCGACGTAAAAGGAAACTCACAAAATATGTTCTTGATTTTGAACAGGTGAATGATGTGGATGCGGATGGGAATGGCACGATTGACTTTGAAGAATTCCTTGGTCTTGTCCAAAATCTCAAGTCTGATAATGAATTGGATGATTTACGTGAAGCATTCAAGTAAGTGGAGAAGGTTCGGTGATGATGTAACACAAAAAAATGGGGAGGCATGAAAGGAGATAATCCTGATGCATTATTTTATTTTAGGGTATTTGATTCAGACAACAATGGTTATATTGATCGTGAAGAACTTCGCCGAGTGATGCAATCGTTGAATGAAACCTTGACGGAAGAAGAATTGGATGCTATGATTAGAGAAGCTGATTTGGATGGGGATGGCCAAATCAATTGTGATGAATTTGTAAAAATGATGCTGGGTAACTGATCCCCCCCCCCTCTCTCCATACATCTTCATTCAAACACATCCCCGCTCCAACATTATTGGTATAGTTGATATTTATACACTTGCATATTTTGAGTTTCATTGTGATTATTAAAAAAAAACACATTTTCTGGGCTGCATCTTTCCCAAAGCATCATAGCCTGATTTTGTAGCTCGCTCTCTATTACCTTTTTGGCACACCTGTCAATCACAGAAGAGGATGTCGATCGAGGGCAAAATAAATCCATGGCATGATTTTTTTTTAATTTATTAACCTGTCTTCTAAAGTTTGCCCAAACGAGCACCACCATCAATTCGCACTACTTCACCATTCATCATACCATTTTCAATCAGGAATGCCACCAAAGAAGCATAGTCTTGAGGGTGACCCTACAATAGAATGGAGGACATCAGCTGCGAGGAATATCAAAAAAAAAAAAAAAAGAGGATTACCTTGCCAGTGGGAAACAAGGCATCTTTCACCACAGCGTCTTTCATCACCGACGTCATGTTAGTAGCTAAGGGGGGGAGAGCATAGGTTCAATCACTTCTGTCTAAAAAAGCACAAGCGTGTAAAACTTACCAAACACACCTGGGGCAATGGTGTTGACTAGCAAAAAAAAATTGGTATTCACTTCTTTTTTAACGTCTCCCTTTTGTTACCTCGAACACCAGCATTGGCCAAGTCCCGAGCCATGGGCAAGGTCATGGCAGCCACCCCACCCTTGGATGCAGAATAGGCTGTTTGCCCTTTCTGACCGTCTTGATAAGCGATCGAAGCCGTGTTGATAATGATCCCACGTTCCCCTAAAAAAAAGGTCGCGTCAGTTTGTCAACGACGTCTTCCCTTTTCGGTCCTCACCCGCTTCGGTAAAAGGGTCTTGGTTGACCAAGACTTCACTGACTTGACGGCAGACATTGAAGGTGCCAAGAAGATTGACACGAATGGTGTATTCAAAGATCTCCATGGTCATGGTATGAGCAGAGTTGCCACGGCGAGCCGTCACAGCAGCACTGGCTACGCCCCCACAGTTGATGACACCTGCCAATTTACCAAACTTTGCCACGGTGTTTTGCACAGCTTCTCGAACGATTTGTTCTGAAGTCACATCCACTTCACCTGGGACAAAAGTCTGACCACCCAATTCTTTGGCAATGCCTTCACTGTTAAAAAAAACGGGGGGTCAGTCGCACAAGTCTACCAACTTTCACGTGCAGGAGGAACGTTTGAAAAAGAACAGAATGCACTTACGCTCCTTCTTTGTTCAAGTCGAAAATCTAAAGCATGAACAATGATAAATCAATGCGGACAGTAGCCCTTTCCACAAGACTTACAGCGACATTGGCACCTAGGCTGACAAGATGGCGCACCGTGGCTTCACCGAGACCGCTGGCACTGCATTAAAGAAGATGAGTGTGGCTCACAACGGGATCCACTTACCCTCCGGTGACAATGAATGTGTTTCCTTTGATTTGCATATTTCTGGTGTTCAGGGACGTGAAAGAAGACGAAAAGAAAAAGAAATGGCGCCTGAGAAAAAAAAATGACAAAAAAAAAATAAAAAATGCCGACCCCGCACCCCACACCATGCGATGGACACCATTGACAATAGGTCTGAAGTGAACGTGCTAAAAACCAAACAGCATGCCTAAAAGCCACAGTCTGTGTCTGCTCTTTCAAACAGAAATCGCAAGCTACCCCATGCAATGAAAAAAAAAAAAAAAAAAAAAGGAACCCGTCCTATTTGGCTGACAGAGTGCCATTGATGCGTTTTTGGAAGCACTGTGCTGACGGGCGTTCAAAAAAAAAAGCATTTTCACATGCGGGATGGTTTTCTTGTCCTTTTTTTTATTTTTCCCAGCATCTGCTGCATCGCCTCCCTTTCTCACCTCATGCCTGGTCATTCACTTACTGTCACCACCTTCCAACGGCCTACGTATTGCGACGAATGTGGTGGTCTGTTATGGGGTTGGAAAAAGCAAGGACTGCAATGTGCTGGTAAAAAACAAAAAGAAAAGACGGACGGGTCGATCTGAAGTTCTCCATTTTTGTAGATTGCGACTACGTCAGTCATCATGGTTGTGCCAACAAAACGAGGGACTGTGTCTCTTCTCGCCCATCACCCCCACCTAGCCGCTCAGCCGCCCTCCAGTCTCCCATTTCTTCTGCCCAAATCGAAACCGCTGTGGTGTCTGCTGCCATTTTGTCCATGGATAGCCATCTCCCTGTCAGCCACTACCTAGCCACCTTGCCTCCTCTGCATCCTCAAACCACCACCCGCAACTTCACCCGCTTTGTGTCTCGCTGTGGACCTGTCTTTGGCTTCCGGGACAAGGTCATTCTGTTGCTCAACTGGGACAAGCCGATCGATACCTTTGTAGCGCTGGTAGCTTACTGCTTTATTTGTAGGCCCCGCTCTCCTGCCCCTCCTTGCAGCTGACCCTCCCTTTTTCTTAGGCTTCTATCCCAAATTGTTGCTCTTTGTGCCTCAATTGGTGATCCTGACGATTTTAATGGCTGGTTATTTTAAGCGGGCCCATCCACGATCAGACCCAATGAAACCGCCCGCCACCACCGAGCCAACCTTTCCCGACGATGTGGCTATGGCTGGCAACAAACGCACCTACCTTGGCGGCCTGGCATCGTCACTGTTTCCTGTGTTTGACGAGACCTCTCCGGAATATGGCCGCAATCTGCAGAATATGCAGAACATGATGGGCGAATCCAGTGATATGTACGACATTGTGCAGGCTCATGCGTACCTGTGGGACTGGTCGGATGAAGACCTGTGCGGTCAGCTGATCGTGGGCGTCTTGCTATCCATGGTGCTGGTCAGTGCAGCCGTCTATTTTGTTTCCTTCCGCACCATCTGCCTCGTCGGAGGCGTGTCCATGTTCCTCGGCAATACCCGCTTTGCCAAGCACCTGATCAGCGAATTGGCGCCCTTGCTCCTCCCTCTTACCAAGCAACGGCTGCTGCAACTCTCCACACGCCAGCATACCATAAAGCTACACGTTCAACAACAACTCGCTCTCCATGAAGTGTCCCTCTACGAAAACCAACGCTGGTCCGACGAGAAAAAAGCCTTTACAGCCCACGTAAAACAATCCCACCACCAAAAAAAAAAAAAAAAAGCCCTCATCCTCCTTGTTCGTAGCTTCTTCCTTCTGAGCGGGGCCCATGGTCAGACTACACTGGACTGCAAAAGCTTCCCTCCAACAAGCAAGTGTCCAACCCACCTGCGCACTCCTCCTGGTTAGAAAAGACTTGGCAATTGGATACCCTTGGTGCCTGGAAAAATGCCCTCGGCATCGGTAAGAGATGCACGATCCTCTGGAACAAGGACCTTTCTCAGCTCTCATCCTCTTTTTTTGCCTCCCATAGAACAAAAGGCTACCGTGGACAAGGATGGATGGGCTTATTACACCGACGCTTGGCTGATCCGCACGGACGGCTATCAACCTGGGATCTCTACAAGACGACGACGACGCTGGGTACGCCACTGTGAACAACAAGCATCCCAAACCTCTTAAGTAGGATAGATACTGTAACATTAAAAAAAAAAAAAAAAAGGACCGTGGCGATTCGCTGAACACCAAAAAAAAGGGCCGCGCGGAAACCCGGCTAACAACAAATGGTTGCCCTTTTTCATGGACAGCACTGAGATTAGATGAAAAAGGGACAGAAAGAGAGTGGATGACCGTCCTATGTGTTGATAAATCACTGTGGTCACGAGAGGAAATGGATCAGCTTGCTAAACCGACGGTGGCAAGCAGCTTTTTTTTTTTTTTTTTTTTTTTTTTTTTTTCGCCGGCTGAAATCCCCTCGCGCCATGTTTCAGCTGAGAAAAAAAAAATAATAGAATCATGCAACCAACGAAATAGGGCCACTTTTGTTCTCCTCTTTGTTTTAATCTTATCACGATGACTTCGAAGAATCGGCCCAAGACACCCAGGCGATTGTCCTTGCCCAGTGTCACCAAACGCATGACCGAGGTGGTCATTCGTGAAGACATCACCCCCACCACCCCCGACCAGATCCCTTCTCGCAAAGATAAGCACAAGCGCTTGCAAGAACAAGTCCTCCAGCAATGGAAAGCACGCATGGTCCAACCTGAACTCGATCAAGATCAGATTGAAAGAAGCATTGTGTATCATACCCATTACACCCTGGGTCGCCATCGCTACAATGTCGACAAACTGGCCGTCTACCGAGCCACAGCTCATTCCGTCCACGACTATTTGCTTCAGTCTTGGAACTCGACCCAAGAACAACTACACAAATCCAATCCAAAGCGCTGCTACTACCTTTCTATGGAGTTCTTGCTCGGCCGTGCCCTCGACAATGCCTTGTACTGCCTGGCTGCCAAAAACCTGTTCACCCAATCTGTCCGTACCTTGGGTTTCTGCATGGAAGACCTGTTGGACAAAGAACACGACGCTGGCCTAGGCAATGGCGGTCTGGGCCGCCTTGCTGCCTGTTACCTGGACTCGGCGGCCACAAAGGAATACCCCGTCTGGGGCTACGGTCTGCGCTTCCAGTACGGCATCTTCAAGCAAATCATCAAGGACGGCTTCCAGCTCGAAAAGGAAGACGCTTGGCTCGGCATGGATAACCCCTGGGAATTCCCTCGTGAAGATACCCAATACGACGTCCGCTTCTATGGTAACGCCCTGGCCTTTTTTTTATTTTTATTTTTATTTTTTTTTGTGCTGACGCCCTCTTGCTAGGTTACGTGGCTACCAAAGTGAATGACCAAGGCGAATCCCGTTTGTCTTGGGAAGGAGGTGAAGTCGTCAAGGCGATGGCTTATGACATGCCCATCCCTGGCTACCGCACCCATGGCTCAGGCAATCTTCGTCTCTGGGACTGTCAACCCCAAAGCACCTTTGACTTTGCCTCCTTCAACCATGGCGATTATGCCGACGCCTTCCGCGACCACAACAAGGCCAACAACCTGACAGCTGTTCTGTACCCCAACGACAATCACCAGGGCGGTAAGGAATTGCGACTGAAGCAAGAATACTTTTGGGTCAGCGCCTCGCTGCAAGACATCATTCGCCGCTTCAAACGCTACAAGTGCTCTTGGCACGATTTCCCCGAAAAGGTCGCTGTCCAACTCAACGACACCCATCCCACGCTGGCCATTCCCGAACTGATGCGTCTCCTCGTCGACGTCGAAGGCTTGGACTGGGACATTGCCTGGGACATTGTCAGCCGAACGGTTGCCTTTACCAACCACACCGTCCTGCCCGAGGCCTTGGAATGCTGGGCCGTGCCTCTGATCCAACACCTGCTGCCTCGCCACATGCAAATCATCTACGACATCAACTTGTTTTTCTTGCAAAAGGTCGAAAAGCAATTCCCCGGCGACCGTGAATTGCTTCGTCGCGTGTCCATCATCGAAGAATCCCAGCCCCAGCAAGTCCGCATGGCCTACCTTGCCGTCGTCGGCAGCCACACCGTCAATGGCGTCGCCGCCCTGCACTCGGAGCTCGTCAGGACCCAGCTTTTCCCTGCATTCGTCAAGGTCTATGGTGCCGACAAGTTCATCAACATCACCAACGGCGTCACGCCTCGACGCTGGCTGTATCAGGCCAACCCAGGCCTCCGGAACCTGATCACTCGTGCCCTCGGTAATGAAGGCTGGGTCGATCACTTGGACGAGCTCAGCAAACTCAAGACCCTGGCCGACGACGCCCAGTTCCAGCAAGAATGGATGCAAGTCAAGCGCCAAAACAAGGACCGCCTCAAGGACTGGCTACGCACCCACATGGATATCTACGTCTCCTCAGACGCCTTGTTTGACATTCAGGTAAGAGAGAGAGAAAAAGAAAAAGACTGTCGACATCTGATAAGCTTTTTTTTTTCCTCGCAGGTCAAACGTATCCATGAATACAAGCGCCAATACATGAACATCTTGGGCGTGATCCACCGTTATCGCCAACTCCGTGAAATGACCGACGAAGAACGTCATCAGCAGGTACCACGCGTGGTCCTCTTTGGTGGCAAGGCTGCTCCTGGCTATGACATTGCCAAACTGATCATCAAGCTGATCAACAGCGTGGCCAAGGTCATTGACGAAGATCCCTTAGTGGCCGACCTGCTCAAGGTGGTGTTCATCCCCGATTACAAGGTGTCGTTGGCCGAAATCATCATCCCTGCCAGCGACTTGTCCCAGCATATCTCCACCGCCGGCACCGAAGCCTCTGGCACCTCCAACATGAAGTTTGTTATGAACGGTGGCCTGATCATCGGCACCGTCGACGGCGCCAACATCGAGATCCGAGACCATATCGGCGAAGAAAACATCTTTTTGTTTGGCACCCTCGCCGACCAAGTACCCGAGCTGCGCCATCAGCAAAAGTACCATGGTCTGCTCATCGATGAAGACCTGCAGCTCGTCCTCGACGACATCGAAGCCGGCGTCTTTGGCGATCCCTCTATCTTCAACCCTTTGATTGACATCATCACCTATGGCGCTGATTACTATTTGATTTCCGAGGATTTCCATGCCTACTTGGAAACCCAGAAAACCGTCGATGACACCTTCAAGGACAAGGCTGCCTGGGCAAAGAAATCCATCATGTGCACGGCTGGCATGGGATTCTTCTCCTCCGACCGCTCTATCAGTGAATATGCCGAACGCATCTGGAACATTAAACCACTTCAGCGCTGACGCCCTTTTTTCTTCTACTTTTAACTATTTTTGTTATTTTTGCCATGTTAAAATTAAATTGAAAAATCAACGCCCAACTTTGCTTTGTTTTTTTGTGAATCGAGACGCAATGTATCCTACGCCAGTGTCCATCATAACGTCATGTGTCGTCTATCTGTGTCACCGGGCCTAGCGACCCCACGTTTTTTTTTTTTTAACAGATGACCTTCCCGCCAAGTCGTGAAGCACAGCTGCTTGCCTATCATTGTTGTATAGGAAGAAAGAAACCCGGTGCAAGTTGCGGACAGATGTTTGTTGGCCATATTTCGTTCTTCAAATAAAAAAATGCTGAGTGCAGCCTCCTGACGACGTCACCGAGGCAAGAAATCACAGTCTCCTTTGTCAAGTCCTTCTCTCTGTTGGTGTATCTATTTGACGTTCATGTTCTGCTCGTTCAAGAAGGGCAATGCACACAGGCAAGAATGAAACGGATCAGCCTACTGCTGAACGAATGATTGTTTGGCTGCAGGCACATCATGCGTCGCTTTTAAAATGACGGCCGCTGATTGGTGCTGGTCACTTGAAAGTAAGATTTGAATAGAATGAAATCCCCCCCTCGTTTTCTTCTTCTTTTTTTCTCTTTCCAACTCGTTATTTTTTTTTTATTTATCATCGATCCTATGAAACAATATGGCAGTGGTGGAAGAGTGGCTTCTCGCATAACGCCATCTGCCGACCATCCGATGGCCGATGCCGATCGCGATTTATTACAGGCGCATCAGCCTGGCTATGGCAGTCGATCAAGTGTGGAAGTAGCCTTCAATCTGGTCAATGCCACTGTTGGTGCAGGCATCATTGGATGTAAATGAAAAGCACCGACACCTATTTGTACTGACGGACACTCTTTCTTCATAGTGCCATTTGCTTTGTACAATGCTGGATTTATTGGTGGGATTGTCTTGTCTGCCATGGTATCGGTCATCTCACAGCTGGGCCTGTACATGTTGATTGTAGCCGGTCAGCGGGTTGGCATCTACAAATTTGCCCAGCTGGTGGAATATTTACTTGGTCGGCCTGGGTATCACTTTTTGAATGTCATGATCTTTATTCAAGCCGGTGGTGCAAGTCTCAGCTACTTGATATGTAAGAAAGGGCCTGGGAAAGAAAACTGTATCCAGACTTATTTTTCTTCTCTCCCTCTTTGTTGTAGTGATTGGCGATACCCTTCCTGTTCTCTTTTCCATGTATCTCCCTCAATTTGAAGTCATGGGCAATCGAGCCGTCGTCATGGCCCTGATTTCCATTTTTTTGGTAAGCCTGTGCCCATCCGTGTCGGATGTCGAGGCTGGCTTCTCACAAGTTTTCCTATTTCTTTAGATTTTACCGCTGAATTTATCACGATCCATTGGGGCATTGGCACGCTGGTCGATTTTGTCGGTGCTGTGTCTGCCGGTGATCCTGCTGACATTGCTGCTGAGAGCCCCCGTGTACGCCACCCACGAGGTCCCTTTGACCTGGGTGGGGCCCGATCTGATGGGTGCCGTGGCCATCATGGCCTTTGGCTTTGCCTGCTCGCAAGTCGCCTTTAACAACTTCTTGGCCCTCAAGGAACAGACTTCGCGCACCTGGGCCAACGTCGTTGCCCTGTCGGCCACCATGACCTACATGACGTCGATGTCCTTTGCCATCATTGGTTACTTGTGCTTTGGCAAAGATGTACAACCCAATCTCTTCTTGAACTTCCCAGCCGACGATCCCATTGTCAACGTGGGCCGCTTTGCCCTTGGCTTCAGCATGATCTTGACCGTGCCGTAAGAGAGAGAGACAAGGCAAACCCATCCACCTGCTTAGCCTGATCCCCTCTCTTTTTATTAGCATGGCCTTTTACCCAGCACGAGAGGCCCTCCAGAAATTGATCGGGTTCGAAACGTCCGAAAAACAACCAACCAACGCTCAGCACTATGTCGTCACCCTGCTCCTGACCATTGTGTCCATCCTGCTCGGCATCCGGATCCATTCCGTCGGCAAGGTGTACACTGTGATCGGCGGTTTTGCCGCTACCACGCTGGCCTACATTCTGCCGGCCATTGCTTACCTGTACACCCGCCGCCGCGCATCATCATCCAATGACGAAACCAAGCCATTGCTGCCTGCCACCCCCGGCATTCCTCCTCCTTCACCCCCTACCTCCGCCCTCCTGCAAGAAGATACCCCTCAGCTTGTCCTAGATACCTCCCCCTCCACTTCCACCTTTAGATCAAGCCAGTCGAGCCGCCAGTCCGACCAGCTGGACGAGGACGCCACCCTGCCTGTCCTTGTCGAAGACGAACCCGTCACTCTGGATTTGGATGATGGCGCACCCAACCGCCTGCTCGATCTCGCCGCTATCCTACTGATCATCTGGGGCCTTGTCGTGATGTTTTACACAATCTTTGCTTTTTTCAAATAAACCCCCATTTTTTTTTTAATTCAGGAGGTGCGGAAAGAGGGATCGGTCCCTATGCATTGGACCGACCAGACAAAGGCGTGGGATGATTGAAAACTAAATCAAGCAATGGGCTCAACATGAATTGAACATCGCTGACCCGACAAGTCTTGCGCCCCAGTGAAGCCATGGCTTAAAACGTTCTACGGACCCCCACACGAGGCCCAAGTCCCCTTTCAATCGGACATCTTTGGAAAAAAAAAAAAAAAAACTGGCCACTGTTGGCTACGAAAAGAAATGCCTTGCAAGAGAGGTGGAAAAAGAGAGGGTGGATAAAATTGAAACAGTGACTAGTTTGTTTGAATATACAGAAAGACCCAGCGTGTCGCGACTCCCTGCGATGGTGTAGATGCATGAAAATGTGACCTTTTCTC
Source organism: Hesseltinella vesiculosa (assembly GCA_002104935.1). Classification (NCBI taxonomy): domain Eukaryota; kingdom Fungi; phylum Mucoromycota; class Mucoromycetes; order Mucorales; family Cunninghamellaceae; genus Hesseltinella; species Hesseltinella vesiculosa. Next base: position 1,705,456 of record MCGT01000001.1, on the reverse strand, counting down.
TTTTCTTTTGTGCCCTGAGAGGCCCTAATGGATGGCTCTAGATCTGCACTGCGTCAATTAAAAAGTCGGCTGTTTTCACTATCGTCATTGCTCATCATATGTAGGTTGTGTGCAGAATACGACGAGAATTAGTGGAGACTGCTTTATATCAATTTTGAGTGAATACGTCGGTGTGAAATTCTGCGTGCGAGCAAGTTCTTGTGAAGTCGAACATCAAGGTTGCCCAGCCAAATTCCTTACAATCATGCTTTGGTTCCTCTAGCCGAGCAGCGACAAATGTCTTTTGTCGGGTGGAATTCAAGGCAAAATGGAGATATAAACGATGCTAAGCAATGGCCTGACAACTTGACCGACCCTGAGCCAGCCGTGGCTGTACGCGCCAAAGTTAAAAGTGAGCACAATGCCACAGTCAACGTTGGCTGGTGCGGGCTGAAGAAATACCGTAGCCCACATCCAAGCACCACAGCAAACAACGGCTCCTTGATACTTCCTGACCCTCCGTCTAAACATTACTACAACCAAGAGTACCCTTACCACATGTTTTTTTTAAAAAAAAAGCGATCTCACAGCCTGAACTTGAAATTTTTTCCTCTGACCCTGGCTCATCTGCTATGAATTTCTTTTTCTTTTTTTTTTAGCCCTTCTGACCCACACATCCTAGTCATGACCGACACTCCTCTCAACGCTTCCACATGTTACAATCTATCCTTCTTCAAAGGTGAGCGTCTACAGGATCTTGCTGCAGATGCCATGTTTTTAATTGTCAACATCTCACTCCTGCCGCCGTGTTTTGTAAAGAGTGAAACTAATGGATCGTGATATCTCTTTTTGCTCTGTAGAAATGATGAAGGAATTAAGACGGGTCGATGACAACATCATTCTTCGATTGAATGGCACCGACACCCATTCTGAAAATGCCTGTGGGGATTTCTTCAGTCAGCTGTCAGCAGCCTATAAGAAGCGAGACGACGCCATCGATTACTGTCTCAAGGTGATGGACGACGAATTAGACCGCAAGAACAAACTTTTGCAAGAAGATCCTGATGATTATGACACCCAATCCAGCATCTTTAGTGATGAAACTAAGGTAACAAAAAAAAAAAAAGTAGGCAGGCTGGGCATTCACTGACTCGCTCGTTTTTATTGCCCCCGATACATCGTGTGTTGTAGCGTCGTATGATCAACAATGAACGTATGGTCGAAGAAGCTGTTCGAGAACGCACTTTCCAAGTCTTCAAAAACAAGTGTCGTGTCTTTGATGTGTCCAGTCTTCAAGCCAAGAAATAGATCCCTTCCCTCTTTCCGATTTGTACTTTACAGCCTTTTTATTATTTTGTGACCATTGCCTTTGATACAAATGTCATTTCCTATTTTTTTTTTTTTTTTTTGCATCTCGAAAATAAAAAGCCCTATTTGGTATACAAGTATATAGCACGATCAAATCCTAAAGGAAAAAAGGAAGAGTGAGTGAACAGGACACCCTCGATTATCTCTTGTACCTTTGGACTGTGAAGCTTGTGGTTCCAGCTTCTCTCCTTTGCTAAATCCAACAGTATCCAGCAGGTAGGCATTGAAATCTTCAGGCATGAATTTGATCTGTTCAAACTTGGCTTGCATTTCCTACCGAGGCGACAAGTCAAAAAGTGAGTAGATTGATCGAAAAAAAAAAAAAAACGATGCAATGCGCGACTTACTGGCTGGACCTTTGCGCGTTTGGCATAGCCACTGTAGGCTTGAGGCTCCAAGACAAACACACCACCCGGGGTCAGTGCATCATAGACTTTTTGAAAGAACTTCTTCAGCCCATCATCGCCGTGGTGTAAATGGATCCATTTTGTGATGCTCAATCTAAGGCGGCCGTCAAAAGACAGGTAAGTACGAGGCAGGGCTTGTTTATTGATGCTGATAGGAGCTTACGCGAGGATGGTATCGACTTTCTCTTGGGTTGATTCCATCCAGTCGCAAGCGGTAAAGGCGACATTGTAGGGGAACTGGCCAGTTTTGTAGCCAGGTGGGGTGCGGCTGGGAAGGTAGCCAAACATAACGGCCAAGCTGCGAGGAAAGTAGTGACAGTGCAATAAGATATCCATGTTTGGCGGTCGATCGGCTGTGATGCCTGCGGGTGGTTTCAAGGAATGGCACAGGCGCAGATTGCTCTGGGCTTTGGTGATCAGTTGCTGATCAATATCAACACCCTGGATATGTGCTGGACTCCATTCTCGAGCTAGAGCATTGGCACAAAGAAAGAAAAAAAGGCGATGAGGAAAACTAAAAAGGGGAGGCTGGCAGGATTTACCAATGATGAGGGTGATATTGCCAGAATTGCAACCAATGTCCAGAACGGTTTTGTTGGTAAAGATGCTGGGAGCCAGAAGGGCCAATCGGGAATCGGTGCTAGTGGCAGCCTTTCGTCGAGAGCTAGAAGCAATGAAGAAAGGTCATCAGGATTGACTGGCCTGTTTCAGGTGATGAGCCTACTTGTAATAATTGTTATAGTTGCCATAGAGATCTGGAGGAATCGTTGGTTGCTGGCGCTGACCACGGCGAGCAGGGCGATGGTCTTGATCACGAGCAGCACGACCTGATCTAACCGGTCGATCAGAATGGTAGGGCTTCTGCGATTGTTTGCCTCTGTAGCCTCTTAGACTAATAGAGGCTCCTCGAGAACGAACAGACGGTCGTCCAGACAGGTATGGGTTGTTTGATGGATGAGACATGCAGGAAAAGAGCTGCGAAAAAAATAGGAGCGGCCAAAAAAAGTAGAAAACCCTTTGTGTTCCTTTTTTTTTTTATCACCCTCTTTTTTTCGTTCTCTGTTAATCATGCCACCTGTTATAACAAGGGATAGGGCTGTTTGTATGTTTTACGGGGAGAATTTCACGAAAGAAAACTGCGATATGCTATCCACAAGAATCGACAGAATGGAAGGAGATATTCAGATCTGTTATACCGATGATCCCTTGGAACCCATGCTGCAGTGCTTGTGCACTATCAACCGCAACCCGTTTAAATATAAAACTTACGTTATGAAAGAATGCGAGGTGACCAGAGATAACAGCAATAAGGATTTGCTCCAATTCAGTAAGTCAAAAGAAGTGTAATATTTAGACGCGAATAACTTTTCTATGCCCCCCCCCCTTGTTTCTGAAGCATCTTATCAGCAAGTAGTGCATTTTCTCAACGAAGTTTACCAGCCTGTCGACCCTGAGGACAGCGACGCGTATGAATTCCAGTCGTCTGTTTCTGCCGGAAGCATCATGGCCAAAGTCCTTCCTTACACCAACATGTTCGACTCGAAGTCTGTCCGATCATTCTCAAAATGGTGCACAGACAAGAAACTTGCCTTGACTAACGCCTCCTCCAAGAGGATGCGACTTCAAAAGTGCAATGATGATTCTAGGGCGGTGGTGCGACCCCTTTTCGTCTTGAAGGAAGAACTTATCCGTAAGACCGCCACAGTGAAAAAATCAATCTACAGCACTGAGATATTTTTTTGTTAGAGCAATGCGCTTTGAAAATCATCAAACTCCTTGGTCAATACCAGCAATACATCAATGACCTGAAAAGTGAAGACTTGCACGTCGTGGGCTATTGCAGAAAGTCGTATAGTGGCATATCTGATGATCAACGCCTCATGTTGTTAATGCTGATGGCAAGAAGACTGGAAGAACGATCCCTTGTCGATGCAATCTACGTATCTTGGAGTTCCTCGGCAAGCGATCCCATGGAAGAAAGAGATATCAGTGGGACTGGAAAAGAAAAGCTGAAGGAACTGAATGCCCAAGGTGACACCCAGGGTAAGCTTCTCTTCAAATTCGATCTCTGAAGCGAGGTGCTTATTACCATTCTTCGAATACTAGATCTACTCTCCTTGCTTGCCTCTGGAACGAAGAAAATTTGCTTAGTTGTGACAACCTTTGCTGGATTAACAACCAACCACAAAGATCTTCTCCAAGTATTCCAGTAAATCAAGGAAAAGCGCTGTGAGTGTTGTGTGAATGACCCTATATTCTTTTTAGTAACCACCCGAGCCTTGACAAACTGATCGTTGATAACCTGGTTGTGGACGACACAATCCTGTGTATTAGCCGCAACCAGGTGCTAAACGATCCAAATGTGTTGAAAGACTTTTCAGGCAGAACATGCACCGTGCCTCGATCAAAGTAGCCAGCCCTCGTTGCTCCTGCTACCGCCCTTTTATCCCCCACCATTCATTTACCCTTCACTTTTCCCAATTTCCCCCTTTCGCCTCTCTTTTTCCACATTCCTCTCTTTCACGTTGTTCCATCCATTTTATTGGCAAGCCCAAACGTAAAAATTGATCCATAAAAAATGAACTTTAGCGTTACCATGGCAACCATTTCGTATTTCAAAGTGCACACTTTTTTTTCAAAGTGCACACTTTTCTAGTCAAAGTGCACACTTTTCTAGTCAAAGTGCACACTTTTTTTTCAAAGTGGCACAATTTTTTACAGTGATAGTGGCCAATTTTTTTTCAAAGTGGCCAATTTTTTCAAAGTGGCCAATTTTTACAGTGATAGTGGCCAATTTTTTTTCAAAGTGGCCAGTTTTTTCAAAGTGGCCAATTTTTACAGTGATAGTGGCCAATTTTTTTTCAAAGTGGCCAGTTTTTTCAAAGTGGCCAATTTTTACAGTGATAGTGGCCAATTTTTTTTCAAAGTGGCCAGTTTTTTCAAAGTGGCCAATTTTTACAGTGATAGTGGCCAATTTTTTTTCAAAGTGGCCAATTTTTACAGTGATAGTGGCCAATTTTTTTTCAAAGTGGCCAATTTTTACAGTGATAGTGGCCAATTTTTTTTCAAAGTGCATTAGTGGCCAATTTTTTTTCAAAGTGGCCAATTTTTACAGTGATAGTGGCCAATTTTTTTTCAAAGTGGCCAGTTTTTTCAAAGTGGCCAATTTTTACAGTGATAGTGGCCAATTTTTTTTCAAAGTGGCCAGTTTTTTCAAAGTGGCCAATTTTTACAGTGATAGTGGCCAATTTTTTTTCAAAGTGGCCAGTTTTTTCAAAGTGGCCAATTTTTACAGTGATAGTGGCCAATTTTTTTTCAAAGTGGCCAGTTTTTTCAAAGTGGCCAATTTTTACAGTGATAGTGGCCAATTTTTTTTCAAAGTGGCCAGTTTTTACAGTGATAGTGGCCAATTTTTGCAGTGATAGTGGCCAATTTATTTTCAAAGTGGCCAATTTTTACAGTGATAGTGGCCAATTTTTTTTCAAAGTGGCCAGTTTTTACAGTGATAGTGGCCAATTTTTTTTCAAAGTGGCCAGTTTTTTCAAAGTGGCCAATTTTTACAGTGATAGTGGCCAATTTTTTTTCAAAGTGGCCAGTTTTTACAGTGATAGTGGCCAATTTTTGCAGTGATAGTGGCCAATTTATTTTCAAAGTGGCCAATTTTTACAGTGATAGTGGCCAATTTTTTTTCAAAGTGGCCAGTTTTTACAGTGATAGTGGCCAATTTTTTTTCAAAGTGGCCAGTTTTTTCAAAGTGGCCAATTTTTACAGTGATAGTGGCCAATTTTTACATCAAAGTGGCCCATTTTCATAGTCATAGTGGTTAATTTTTTCCCACTTTGAAAAATATGGCCGCTTAGAAAAAAAACTGGCCACTTTGAAAGAAACGGTCAAAAGCGTACTTGTCCTAAGTCATACAGTAAAACCATGGATTCTAGGTCGCATATACGAAGTGTGTCAATGTGACTGGCTTGATGCCTTAAACATGGCGTTGTAAGCTTTTGCTTGTGTGCGATGCAATCTTAATTATACCGGTCATCTGGCGTCATCTTGGCTCCCATACGATATAATTTTTATGAACTATTAACTCATTGCACTCTATACAATCCCTTACGAGCCTCACTTCTCTTGCAGACTCATCTACAACTGTGGAATTCAGATAATGAACAATTGTAAATTTTCTGCTGCAGCTTAGTTTTATAACTGCTTTTAAGGCAGAAACAATAAAGTAAAGTGTGGTAGCAATCGCTCAATTTTGAGCTTCATGCATCTGTTTGGACATTTTCCTGCTTATTTAATAAGGCAGGGTAACGGTGATATTTCAGTGGATTGATGTTGATGGACTTTGAAGTCAACAGCAAAGGTTCAAGTGGATCATTCGTATAGCAGATGTCGATCCCTTCCATGTTGTCAATCCTTTGTCGTAGTCGAGCGACATTGGCATTATTGTATTCTTCATAGTAAAACATGCAGATGGCACGGTCCCTCGTGATCTCGATCATGGCAAAATAGGCCGAGAAAAGTGGCCAGTGTTGTAGTTCTGACTGCTAAAATATGGCACCTTTATTCATGGTAAAAATAAGAATGAGTAATTTGGCACAAAGTGAAAAGATGTTAAACAAGCAACCTACCGAATCCGTTCGGTGCTTAACCTTGACAATAAAAAAAAAAAAAAGGCGGTAGAAAAACGAAGGAAAGGAAGTTTAAAAAGAGAAAGGGAAGGGATAGCGGCAGCCCCAAAAGTATATGACATAAAAAAAGATGAGGGCAAACACAAAAATGACAACTTGAACACCAGGAAGAAAGTGAAAGTTTTTACTTTTTTATAATTAAATTAATCAAAAAAAAATCACCTGTTCGCTTCTTTTTTATCAAAGTAAGAGCGCGAATAGTCAGCGTAGGAGGGCCGACGATAAGAGGAGGGTTGGCGGGACAGGGTGGGTCCATGGGCATGAAAGAGCTGATGGTAGTCAACATCGGCGGGGGAATGGCGAGGGGGTGGCAGCGTATCGTTGTTATCGTCCGCGCGAGATTGGTTTGTACTAATCGATTCATAGGATGGCGGTGGGACGGGCAGTGACGAGGGGCTAGTCAGGGGCGCTGGAAAGCCTGAGACGTCACTCTTTTTTTCATCCCGAGGTAAGTCGACGTCGCACTCGTCTTGCGGCGTAGGCAGAGGAGGCGGGTATGTATTTTGGGGTTCACGTCGTGGCCGGAAGCGATGATGGTTGTCATGAATGTCTAGATCGCTCAGAAGGGTGGCATCGAGATGGTCGTCGTCGTCCAGCGGCGTGGTCAGCAGATGGGCCAGCGTTGGTCGTTCTTCGTCCTCGGACGGTGTCCATTGCTCCAACGCTAGCATGCAGTCATCCAGAATGAGCTTGGACTGGGTCTCGCCTACATAGGCAGGGCGTACGGGTGACGTTGGCGATGTGGAGGCAGCGGCGGACGACCCAGGAGCAAGGGGTGTTGGCTCGATGTCCAGGAGGTCGACGATATATTTGCCAAAGCCAGCGATCATTTTCATCTTATCGGCATATTCGTCCATGGCATTGAAGCGCAGGTAAAAGGCTTCGCGCAACATGCAACGTTTGAAGTCGCCAAGGGCCAGCTCGTGCTCGTGGGCTTCCTTACTCAGGACGTCGCGCTCCTTTTCGATGGTTTGGCGCCGAGGAGACGCGGGGTTGGACTTGTCCAAGTGCTGAAGCCGGCTCGTTAACGCCTTTAACTTTTCCCGTTGGTCACACAGCCGATCTTCTCGTTCGCGGATCGACTTGATGGCGTGTCGGTATTGCTGATAGCGAGCTTTTTTTTTTTTGGAGGGGAAAGCGTGTCAGCTTGCTGACTCCTTAGCTGGATCTTCCTGTTTTCTCCACTTTGTTACCTGCATATGCCTGTTCAATGCGAGCTTGTTCTTGTAACAAGGTAGCGAGGCGATCTCCAATATCCTGAGGCAAGTGACAACAGCAAGCGTCAGTATCCAAACAGCCATGACACGATTCTCTTTCTTTGCTTTGCCGCCTGCTCATGCAGTCAGGATGTTATACCTGAATGTCGGTGAATTCTTCATCTTGGTTCCAAGGCTCGTGGGTATGGGCTGTCCATTCACGGAAACTGTTGTTGGTGTCTTGTTTTTGGTAGGCCAATGTCTTCATGGCCGCCAGGTCATGGCGTTCATGGGAAATCCAAACTGACAAAGCCTTGGTGTTTTGGTTGTGAAGTGGATTGTTCTTGGCCATGTGCGACTGGACATCACTGCTCAATTTGCCAATCGAATACTGTAAATCCTTGAACGTCATGCTAAATATCGAAAAAAAAAAAAAAAAAAAAAAAAAGCAAAAGAGGAAGGCAAAAAGCCAAAATTAAAAAAAATCAGGAACACAAAAAAAGGAGGAACCCAAAAACAATGTGTGCACCGAGGCAAGGTACAGAATGAGGTCATTGATTTTTATTATATTTATGAAGATTCGTTCATGTCAGCTTCTTGCGTAGGTTGAGTGGGTGTAGATGTAGGGAGTGATTTGCTGAGAGTTTTAATCACCTTTTGGAATTGATTACGGAACACATATTCTTTGATGGGTCGTTCCTAGGTAAAAAATGAGGCATGAGGATCACTTTGCTTTTTTGAAATAGGCTTACCCGTTCCAGTTGATTGGCTAGAGACAGGATTTCTGTCCCAATGTGAGGATCTACATGCTGCAGGTAAAATCGAGCGAGTGTCTGGATCATGGTTTTGCGCAGCACTGAGCATCCCCCGCAAATAATAAAAAAAGTGAGTGACAGCAGGACTTTCCAGGTACTTTCACTTTGCTACTTACCATCGTCATTCTTGTTGCAGGTCACCAGCACTTGGACTACTTCAAGAGCCATGGGTCCTTGGACACCTTTGTTGGTTTCCTGCTGCTCAGGTCTACACCAAAAGGGTAGAATGTAAGATTGAGACCTCGTATGACGATCCCTGGTCATGGACCCTCTCTTTCTACGCTTACACCACCAACTGTCTCGGATCTGTCCAATCCGCCATCATCTCGGAAATGCGTTTGGGATCAATCATCTTTTCGTCCTCTTGCAAATCCAGGTATGTGTCTACGAGCTCTTGGATAGCAGACACAGCAATCTACAGAATAAAAGCGTCAAGGTCCACTGAAACAAACGACGTGGGGGACTTACTCTTGCCATGGACTGTTGGTTTTCGGCATTGGAGTGGCAGTATGCAGGAAAGAAATAGGTGAGGCACTGTTGGACCGAGCCGTTTTCCATGGTTGTAGGGAAAAAGTACAGCACAGTCAGCAGCTTGAGCATCTAGGCAAAGGCAGACGAAAATGAGACGGCAGGCTAGTTTTTCTCTTCATCCGCACCTCGTCGTCCTTCAGTTGACGTGATAGCATGACTTTGGCCAAACCTTCGGTGGTGGTAGCTTGTAGCTTTTCATTGTCATGGTCCAGACAGTATTCAAAAACACTTCGGACCTGGAGAGAAAAAAATGAATGGAAGGGGTCATGAGGTTTAGGCTCGGGTCACCTACATCTGGTGATTTCTCGGCGATGGCATGGTAACCATATTTGGATATCAGATCAAACAAGGTCTAGCCATAAAAAGGTGAGCAGCAAGTCTCTGTCATTTTTTTTTGTCCAAAGCTACCATTAACGCCTTGTTCTTCAGTTCGTCATGTCCGCTCTGGACACACTTGATAAACATGGGGACGTTGTGGATGCCCACAGACTTGGAGCGAAAAAAAAAAAAAAGGAAAAAAATATCGTAAGATGATGTGCAAGGAGAGCCTGCGGTGGTCGCTTACTTTGTCCAAATGGCATGCAAGGCCGAGACAATGCAAACCTTCTTCCCGCAGCAGTGCTTCCGAGTTTTGCACAGCTGGGATGACCATGTCATTCAGAATCCCATAAATCGACGTGTTGTTGTTCAGCGACTTGAGAAGCAAAGATAAAAAGTGAGCAATGTGAAGGGGTGTGGTGTACTTTTAGGAGGTTCTATTTACCAATTCACAGCGCTGGAGCATGAATTTGCACAGCGTGAGACACTTTAGTCGGCCATACATGATGCTAAGGGCTGCAGCATCAGGCTCATCGCCTTCTTCAACCTTGATGACCACATCGTCGTCAAATCGAAGTCGTTTGTTTCGCCCATCAAAATCCTATTTGAAAAAAAGGAAAATCAGCATCACGTTGGGTCGCGACCGCATGGTCTCCCTTTCGCCGAGCAACTCACTGTATCGTCGGGTTCCACAGCATCTTGGATATCACCAATAATGTCGACAATCATGCGTGTATAATCAGGCTCGTCCATCGCCACCAGGCTCAAAAGATCAGCGATGTGTTCCAAATACTCTTCAGGGATATCTGGAATCAGCGCCAGAGTTTCTGTGAAGGAAAAAAAAAATGAGAAGGATTCGCCTGGACTTGGGCATGGCGACCTCACTTGCGCTCAAAACTTACTTAGAGTTTCATACATCTTGCGTCGACCTACTTCGTCAGCGTAGTCGAGGTTTTTGCCGATTTCAAAGAGTTGGCCAACGATGAATTCATAATGAGCTTCGGAATCATGCGATGCCTGTTGCCATAGCTGGTTGTAATGTTGGATATAAAAGGCCAGACGTGTCAACTCCGGTAGCACCACTTCCAATTTGTCGTCCATCTGCGAAAAAAAAAAAAAAAAATATACTTAGACCCCCAAGTGCACAAGTGTGCCTTTGGCGCCAATGGCAACTTGCCTCGTTTTCAATGAGCACTTTGATGTAGAAGCGCGCCAGAAATACACTTTCAGGTGTGAGGTTTTGCCAGAATTCATCTAAAGGTTTAGAAGAGCGTAATAAAAAAAAAGGGGGGGGATGAGCGAACTGAAGTGCAGTGGTTCAGGTTTACCTTCGAATTTTAACGAAAGGCTGTCCTTGCGCTTTTCCAATAGAGTGGTCAGCATCTTTTCGCTTGTTTCCATATTCACCATATCCATCACATCCATGCGTTCCAGGAACTGAATGCAAAGAAAGAAAGAAAGAGGGATAAGGGCCAATGGTTCGGTCGATATTTTCAGTGCACCTACCTCGAGCAAATTGTTACCGGCCTGGTTGATCCACGGTCCAGTGATCATGCGGGTGGCAGCTTCCCGCACGGATGGATCACGATCATTCAAGCCCCATTTGATCAGGCGGTAGAGATCAGGTACGGGAATGGTGCGGAAGTCGTCGAGGTGTTCGTGGAGGGCGTGAGAAAACACCAGGCGACGGTTGAGGGCATCGGTGTCTCTTGCACGTTCAATCAGGTGTGGCAGCGTGGTTGGGTTGAGCTCCAAGTTCAAGATGACGACGCGACGCACTTCGCTGGTGAGATCAAAAAGAAAAGACAAAAGATCAGGCACGGTTATGATTGGCCGCTTTGTGAAGGGCTTACGCGCTGGAGTCAGTCCTGAGCAGGTGGATGAGCTTTTGGGAGATGTTCATTTGATCAAAAGGGTCGGGCTCTTCATCCGAGATTTCCAGCTTGGACAAGGCGTTTGCAGCCTGAATGCGCACGGAGGGTTCCTTGTCGCGGACCCGTTCGAACAATACCATTTTCAGTTGCTGGTACAGATCCTCACTATGAAGGTGGGGAAACGTTGTGAGCCAATGTTGGTTTGTTCAGGCTGAGTAGCAATAAGGCGGCTTACTCTAATTCTCCAAGGCAGCTGACACTGAGGGCGATGATTTGACAGCAACGCAAACGCACGGTCTGGCTCTTGGCGGTGTGACCCTTGAGGATATAGGTCATGAGCACACGGACAAATCGGGATGACATGGTTTCCGGCATGTCTTCGTCCATGGGATCATCGTCTTGGCTGGGGATCGGCTCAGCTGGGGATGGTTGTCGTTCATGATTGATATCATCCTGGTCCTCGTTGGTAGAGGATGGATCTTGGCTGGGCTGGTCATCCGTATGGCCGTCGTCTGGTGGTGCTTGGTTTTTTTTGTTTCTATCGCTCGCGGGATCATCTACAGTAAAGGTCAGCGATCTTAGGAAGCCATGACCATGGCTACTTGCCTTGTTTTTGTGTGTAGTTGAGAAACGTAGCGATAAACCGCACAATGTTATCGGCATGGGCTTCTCGTCGGCGTCGTAGCAAGATCTTGTTGACATTGCGAAGGAACTCTTGGTTGAATGCAGCTTCACCTTGCTCGTCCAGATCGAGTGGCTGGCCAATGACAAAGGGATGATTGAGGCAGCAGGTTTCCTGAATCTTTCGCAGCGCCACGGCTTGTTTGGTCAGAACGGCATTCTTTTGTTGAGCATCATTAAAAAGGTTTGGTATACTAGTGCTCAACGAAGCAAGTGTCTGTTGCTTCTTCGATTGGAAACTTTGTCGATTGACCATTGACTGTAAAAATGAGCACAAATCAAGATGTCAAAAATAAAAAAAAAAAAAAAAAACGAAGAAAGGAGAAATGGCGGAACGCGGACCGCAAAAAACCTAGCTGTGCCTGGCGTTGCAAGAGCTGCTGGTCTTGTCCCACTAGGCCATGCCCTGTTCAAGATTAGATGGCATTTGGTTAACGCTCTGTTGGTAGCAATGATGGTATCCTCATCAAGTCACGTTTTTTTTTTTTTTTTTCTTTCGATACGTGGCAGCAGATGCTCGCTCGCTTTGCGCTGATTAGTGTTCGAATGGATCACGACCGTGGTTCTAACTACTCAAAATAAGTTCATCCCAACGCTGCAAGTGAGTAAGAAACGATGAGCAATGACCGTGATTAAAACAGCGTCTTTTTTCAAGCAGCCGTGAGAAGAGGATGGGCCAAGAATGGAAGGGACACTGCGGAGATTGAATGTGGCCATCCAACTTCTTTTTCACAAAAAATAAAAGATGCTTGCACAGCACGTTTGAGTGATCCTATCGATGTGACATTTTGTAGGCATACGTAAACGCACAAATGATGTTGGTACTAAAAAAAATTTCGTCGATTGGAAATGGCTGCCCAGCCAACTTTTGGCCAGTTTCTCCGACGCCTCCCCCAGCTAAAATATTGAAAAAAACACAGTGCAACATTATTGGCCTAAATAAATTCGTGCCAGCTTTTGCATACGAGAGCAAAATGATGAGAAATGGCCATGGTGAAAACTACATCCACCTTAAATCGTCAAGCCAAGAGCTAACAGTCTGATTACCAATGGCCCTGAACGCAAAAGGGCTGAGCATCATGGCACTCCTTTTATCTCTTTTTTTTTTCGCATCCTTTGCTCAGGCCAGGTTGGTAGGCTGCGGGCTCCTCGTCACAAGCTAGCTGATCATCATGCATCGCAACTTTCGACCAGTTGCCCAGGACTCGCTGAAAAAAAAAAAAGGTTTGATTTGGATCACGTTTACGTCAGCTAACTTGTATGAAAATCCGTGATGGAGCAAAAAGGTGGGTTTATTTTGTTAGTGTTCAATGTCGGTAGCGGTTTGGGCGTTGTCTTTGGGAGGTGGGACAGGCGGGGTGGTAGAGACAGGATGGGCTGTATTAATGGAAGGCCGAGGGGTGGAATTGGAGACAGAAGCGCTGGAGAGGACGCTGGAGGGACGTCGAGCGGCAGTGATAGGAGACTGGACAGCTGGTAAGGAAGAGGAGGCGGCGACGGGGGCTGAAGCAGAGGGCGAAGATGAGAAGGACGAGCGTGGTTTCCGGGGAGAGGCGGCGGGCGACGAGGCGGCAGAAGAAGAGGACGAGGCTGGTTTTTCGTGCTTGATCTGGAACAGGCGGACATTGGTGCCATTCCAAGGGCTGTGGTGTGACAGCATGGCGGCAAGGTAAGCTTGGCCCCAGAGCATGCTTCGGAACCAGATCACCAGGGCTTCGCCCCATTGGAACTTGCGAATGAAGATGGGGTGGCGCTGCGGCAAAATGCCAACCATGGTGACCGAGCGCAAGTAGCCCAGGATCTGGGCATCGGTTGTCAGGCCTTCTTGAGTGCATTTCTTTTCCACCTGGGGCACCAAGTATCCTAACATAGCGCGAATCGTTTCCATGGGGAATTGAGGGTACCACAGTTGCACCTACATAAAATATACGCAATGGCAATCAGGCTCGGTTCTCACATGCCTATAGGCAGAGGCGCACTTACCCATGGATCGGTTGGTTTGAATTTGGAATAAGTATGTTGAGAAAGAGGCGAGCCGGTCAGCGATTGCACAGTGACAGCGCCTTTGGGGTCGTGGCCTTCAAGCGACTGGCGCCTTTCTTCCTTGAGCTGGCGAAGACGATCCATCTCGGCCAAGGCTTCGTTCAAATCAAAATTGAAAAGCTTGTCGAAGCGAGCGTGGTTACGCACAATGGCATAAACAACATTGGGATTGTCTTTGACCAAGTGAAAACGGTGAGCCTTTTTTGTTTTGGAATGGGTTTCAGGGAGAAGACTAACCTGCAAAGTGGTACTGGCTGATATTGTTCAAGATTTCCAGCAGGTAGCCGGTGAGGCGGTGGTTGCTTTCGTCGGCCAGCATGAAAACAGGCGCAGAGACAGAGTTGAACAAGGCGACAAGGCGGCTAGCTGTTGTGACAGAGAGGTTCTTGAGGTAGGGGGACACGTTGGTGATGGTCAAAATGAGGGCTGGGTACAAAGAAGCTAGAGCACCGTGGGTTGACGTGATCAGGCCAACAATCGACTTGATGTCAAAGTCAAATAATAATGAGGTGAGCGACCTGACCCTTTTTTGATGTTTAGACCTACGTTGATCAAATAGTCGCCATAGGTGCCATGGAAAGCCGGCAAGCGTGACAGGGCAGGTAAGGCCGAGTGGCCAGTGAATGGATTGTTCAACTGGATACCGAATTCACGTTCGGACGACAAGGTTTGCAAGATAAAGGCACACATTCGCACCACGCCCACTTGAGCTTCGAGGATCAAAAAGGATCATGAGTTCTGGATAAATGCAGAAAGGAAACAAGTGACCTACCAATATCCGACTTGCTTTCCACAGAATAATAAATCAGGATCACCATCAGGTCCAAGGCGCGGTTAGAGCCAGTGAGGAAATCTTTGAAGCGCTGCATTCCAAATGACAAGGTTTGAGCATGCCTTCTCTTTTTTAGAAACAAACGACCCTATTGCATTCACACCCACTTATTTTTTAATTACCTGGTTGGATTCCATCAAACGCCAGCAAAGCATCAGCATTTCAACGTTACATTGGATCCGTTTGGTGGATCGAGGCAGGTAAGTGTTACTGGCCTATACACAAAAAAAAAAAATTGAGCCCAGCCAACCATGGCACGCGTCTTTTTTTTTTATGTTTTACCTGCAGAGGGTTGATCAAGATGCGGTGGATGCCGTCCATCAAAAAAACGAAATCTTTTTCACGGTGCAGTTTGGAGAGATAGTATTTAAAGGGGTTGTCGTGGGCATCTGCAGTGTCGTCGGCAGAGAGCAAGAGGGATTGGATATCGGTGGAGTGGCTGGCAGTGGACAGGCGGCGAGGGTCGTTGGGAGTAGACGTTGAAGGGCTGTCGAGGGCGTCCTGGGAAGTGGCAGAATCTGGGGTGGCGCTGCCTTCGGTGCGTTGGACGGGTGGGACGAACTGGCGGTGCTGGTCTAGTTCGTGCAGGAGCTCGACCGTGGGGGGCGAGCGGTAGTCGAGGAGGATCAGCAGAGTGCGCAGACACATGGCAACGAGCGGCTCGCGCGGGTTGGCGACCATGAGGTGGTTATAGGGCACGCCCCAGCCGAGCGGGTCGTACTTGCAAGAAGTATTGATCAAACTGCAGAGCAGGACCAAGATGATTTTCTTGTCGAGCTTGGTCATGACATAGCCTAGCCAGAGATCCTCCCTGGTCAGCGTGTGGGACGGGGTGGTGTAGATCGACTTGGAAAAGAGCACGGTCAGCAAACGCAATACTTCGGTGCGGTTCTGATCCAGGTCGCGTTGCATGCCCAGCGATTTCGTCGAGCCCACGCCCTCTTCCCAAATCGCATACACCACACGCGGCGTATCAGGGGTTTTGAGCAAGGTCGACGGTACCGTAAAGCCAGCCAGGTACAAGAGGTCGATGGTCACTAAAGAAAGACAATGCTGAGTTCGCTCGTTTCTTAATGGGTAACTTACAGGTCACAAGCTGTTGGCCACGAGGAGGAATGGTATCGTACAAATCGTTTTTTTCGGTATCGACAGAGGATGAGGGTTTCTTGACTGAGCGAGGGGTCCAAAAGAAGAAGCCTTCCCAATGGGCGTTCTCTGGGTTTTCATAAATATAGGGCATGAGGCGTGTCAAGATACGGATACAGTTCAAGAGGTGAAGAACAGGGAACTCGGGCGAGGGAAACGAAGGTGAATGGATAATGCTATCGATGCGATCAAGAAGCTGAGCAAAAAAAAAAAAAAAAAAAAAAAAAAAGATGAAGTATGGGCGATGAGCTAGAAAAGAAAAGGGATGGTGTGGGATGGTTTTTTTTACCTTGTCAAAGAGGGTCTCTAAATTGCCTTTGGATGCATCTCTAATTTTTCGAATGTCATTGGCTCCAATGAGAGAGTAGATATCTTCCAAGGATTCTGGCAAGGTCCAAAACTAGCAGAGGAAAATGAGCCTATTGACAACTGTCACGAAGAAAAAAAAAATGTGTCCACTTACGCCTGTCCAGTAGTCATCTGAGGCAGAAATGTTCTATGAAAAACATATATATCTTTAGAATGCGATGGTTTATAGGATACAATGTTTACCTGCTCTTCATACAAGCGAAATACGCCCTTGCGAAAGGCAAGTTTGCTATCAGTTGCACCCATGAGAAAAGCGAAAGAGAGGAGAGGGGAAGGCACTTTTTTTTTCCAGGCCCATTTTTTCATTTTTTTTGAAATGCCGACTCGTCTGGTGATTGGCCGTCCAAGACAAGCATCGTCCATGAGGTTTTCAGCTGGAGTGCTGTGCCTTTCTTGGTGGCAACCTCTGCACAGAACGTGGAGGAGTGACATTTGCTGCAAAATAAGAAAAAGGTGCAAGTCTAGGCTAATCATGTAAAATAAGCTAAAAAAAAAAAAAAATGAAACTTTGGCAGAGGCAGAAATGAAGAAAAGGCGCGCCAAAGTGAGGGCAGCATTTTTTTCATTCTTCTTTTTCTCCTTTTTTTTTATTGTTTTTCATCCATTCCAGCTTACTCCATGTCTTTATTACCAACAAACAATCCATTGTCCAGATCGCCTCCCTATGACTTTAGTAGGAGGCAACGACGATCATCTCGTAGTATCCCCGTCATCCTAAGACGATTGTTTCGATTCCCCCAGATGGACTTTGAGGTAAAAAAAAAAAAAAAAAAAAAACCTGCACCCCTCTTCAACCCCACATGGCCTGTCACCCGACCAATCCGACTCACCTCTTCTCTTTATAGTTTGCCTTGTGGCAAATGGGATACCTATTGATTGCTCCTTCTCGAGTGTAAGTGCTTGCTTGGGAAAGGATGGTCACGATGCTGACACTTTTCTTCTAGGTACAAAAGCATTTATTACCACAAACGTAGGCGTCAAAAATCAATGAACGATGGGGTATAGTGGCATGAAACTAATGCTCTATTTATTAGAAACCAAGAATCAATGGGCTAGAGACGATCCAGCATTCTTGGTATTATTTGCAACTTTGCTGTGCAGTAAGCAGACGCTTGTTACAAAAATCGTGGCACTGACTTTTTTTTTTTTTTGGCTAGTATCTGCGGTTGCTTGGGGATTGGTGTATGGGCTTGGTATTGTTGGGATCTTGCGAGCAATTCTGTTCATGATTTGCGTCGATTTTTTGCTGGTTGGAAGTGTGGTGGCAACAGGTTGCTGGTAAGCTTGATTGAAAAGCAGAGGCGGGTCTCATATTTTTTTTTTTTGCAAGGTTCCTATCCAATCGCTTCTTGGCGCACAACGGTATGGCACATGCTAATCCACAGACAGTCGAATGGGCGTATGCGTTTGATGTGCATTGCAACTCGTTTTTCCCGGTGTTTTTGATCTTATATGTGGTGCAGTTCTTTTTTATGCCATTGCTGCAGCGTTCCAATTTTGTATCATTGTTTGTGGGCAATACCATGTACCTTATATCCTCTATATGGTATGTGTATGGCACATTCCTCGGCTACAATGGTAAGTGGACCCACGTTTGAAGAAGCAATCACAGTGCTCATCTATTTTTTTTTTCGGAACTCAACAGCGCTTCCGTTTTTAGTCCATACCGAGCTGTTCCTTTACCCCGTCGGCATGTTCGTGCTTTTGTTCATCCTGTCCCTGTTTGGCTACAATGTTAGTCAGCATGTCTTGAATGCTTATTTCAAATAAAACAAGTCTTCACCGTGCTATAGAACGAATCATTAAGTAACAGGTTCAATTTATATGCAGAGCGGGTTAAGATTAGAAGAAAAGAGAGAGATATGATACAGGTAAGAGGGTGAGCGAGAGATGAGGGTGACTATTAAATACAGGCGAGGGAGTTAAAAGAGCATGCCAGAGTCCCGTAGGGCATTTTGCACCAGGGTTTCTTGAACGGCAATAAACACAAATCGGATCTAAAGAGGAAGGTCAGTTTGTTGAGAAAAAAAAAAAAAAGGGTCGAGTCGGAGTTACATTATAGGTATCAGTTGCTTGGGTGAGACTGGCGAAAGGAAAAGATGAGTGAACAAGCCAGGGGAAGGCGTTAGCTTACTGTGGATAAATGTTTAGTTTGGCTCGATTTGTTTGAAGGAATCGCCAAAGAATGTACTTGGCTGCCTTGTTTGGATCTTGGCCACCTGTCAAGAGATGGGTGAGGCTCAGGGTCTTTTTTTTAAGCAGAAAGTCTTACCACCGTAATCAGGGAAGAAATCCTGCATGGGCGTCCGCATGACTTTGGCTTTGAAGATATCCACCTTGTTCAAAAAGAGCATGATGGATGTGTGCAAGAACCAGCGGCTGTTGATGATACTTTCGAACAGCGCCAGGCTCTCCACCATTCGGTTCTTTTGAAAAAAGGAGGATGAGCGTTGCCTTTTTTAACGTCTTCCTTTTACCTGCTTTGTTTCTTCCAGCAGCACTTGGTCATATTCACTGAGCGCCACACAAAAAATGATCGAGGCCACCGAGTCAAAACAATGGATCCATTTTTTTCGTTCAGACCGTTGGCCACCTACGTCAAACATGCTATAAAAAAAAAAAAGAGTCCACATCAATCGTCGTTTGTCTGTGTCTCTGACATGCCCCCTTTTTCAGATATTTTCTCCCAGAAAAAGATCGATTGTCATCCTCCCCACAGCACTGTCCCCTCCCTTTTTTGTCAGTCATCCGAGGGGGAAACAAATGGCTTACTGGATAAAGAGACCACTCAATTCAAATTTGATTTCGGTAATGCCGGTGGTTTTCTGCCTTGCTCGAAGCACATCTTGCTCGGTTGGTAAATAATCGGGTCGGCTGATGCGCTGGATATCGTCAAAGAAACTGAGAGGTTCATCCAGCAAGATAAAAAGGGGGCAAGAGGAGAAAAAGCGAACAAAAGGAGACCATGACATAATGGGAAGCAGTGATGGGATCATACCAAAAAGAGAACAAAAAACAGAGGAGCAAGAGAAAAAAGTCAGTGGTTCATGCCGACCTTTTTCTGATTTGGGGAAACCCACACTTACTACGCGGCCGAGTCCATTAAATAGAATTGATTACCGTGCATTTCGATGCATTGAGCCACCACAGGATCCTGCCATACGTATTGAATCGATACTACCAGTTCCGGGTCCAACTCAAACCTTGGATCTGCTGGCACTTGATAACTTAACACGCGTCCTGCATGAATCTAAACCCAAAAGGTGAGTTTCCAGGCTTTCGTTCATTCTTTTCTTACATTGTTGTCTTGGTCTTCAAAGGACAGGTCGAATTTTTGGATAGCATTAACCAGCGTCTGAACACTTTCAATCATGTTGCGATACACGATCACCCGCCATGTCATTAGCTCGTCATTGGAATAGCCATTTTGATTGATGATTTTCATTTGTTTCAAGATCGTCGTCTTGCCTGACTCTCCGCTACCTGGACCGTGAAAGGTTCATAAAAAAAAAGGGTAAGCGCCTTTCTTTCCCTTTTTGTAGGATGGTACCTAGCAGCAAGATTTTATATTCCTTGTCCCGTTGGCTACGTTCTTTTTCTAGCTCTCGGTCGATTTTGATACTTTGCTGGCGCTCTTTTCGTTGCTGGGGCTCCTCACCAGAATGACAGATTCCCATTCTAAAAAGAAAACCAATTGAGACCCTTGTTTGGTGTCCAAGATGTTCATTCAATTACGTAGTGAATCTTAGGATATCAGGGATATAATGTTGAAGGGCCCAAGTGACAGACATAAACCCATCTAAAAAAAAAAAAGAAAAGAAAAAGAAGGGGAAAAAAGGTTTTACTTTCTTCCTCAGCCAAAGAAGTGTTGAGGGAGTAAAAAAAAGAAAAAAAGAAAGCGTATATGGTTTAGACCTTCTTAACTATAATGAGCGAAGACCACTGTTGATCACTTTTTTATCCCCTTTTGTATTCTTGTGCGCGTCAAGATCACTCGAACAGTGACCTCCTTTTTATTCGTAGCTCTGGATAACCCCTGACGACATGGGAGAGGCCATGAAAATTTGCATGAATTTTCCACCGAGAATTGGATGGCCGTGGCAACGGAGTGTGACGGCTGTTTCGATTGGCGGAGAAGGGGTGCGGTGGTCTTGCCTCCAAAAGCCTGGGTGTGTTTTTTTATTTTTTTTCTTCCCTTCCACTTGCATTAAAGAAACCATGCCTGCTTCCCACGCCACTGGTCTTACCCGCACCATCTACAACACTATTTTCAAGCGCAACTCTGTGTTTGTCACCACTGTGTTCGCTGGCGCTCTTGCCTTTGAAGTCGTTTACGATTCCACCACTGACAAGATCTGGGACAACCTCAACAAGGGCGTAAGTTCTTCTTTATTATTATGATGATTTTTGCTCAACTTTGTTGCATTATTGATTAGAAACAATGGAAGGATATTAAGCACAAGTACGAATAAGCTTCACGAGCTCTGTTTTTTACCATCTTAAACATCCCTCAATCACCATCCCCTTGTATCCATATCAACCAATGATCTGGAAAAAGAAGCATCTTGTTTGTGTCTCTCTTTTTGTATGATTGTTCTTCTCTTTCGATAGATTCCATGAATAAAGACATCCTTTGGGTTTGTCAACAACATGCGATGATTCTGTCGCTGGACCATTTCTGACGACGAGTTCTTGCCCAATTTTTTTTTTGACTACTCTTTAGCATTGAAGCTGCCCATTCACGAGGAGCTGCTGCGCAGGCGTCCGATGGAATCAACCGTTGGAAGGAGACAAAGGCCAGGCCAAAAAAGTAAAATGGAGGTCATCAAGAGAGGTGGTGCCGGCTTGTGTAACATTTTCAATCTAGCAGCCAGACAAGGAGAGATGCCAAAAATGCATTGCAGAAACCGTGGGGCTAATGGCCAAAAAAAGGCTGTTTTCTATTTTTCTTCATTTGAAACCCTCTCCTTCTTCTTTTCTTTTTTTTTTTTTTTTCAACATTTTGGTGAACGCCAAACATGGGGGGAGAAGTGTACTGGTTATCAGGATATTATCGGCCGATTCTGCTTGTGTGCATTGGCCTGTGGGGTTGGGGGTTTAATCTACTCCTGCTCTGTCGACAGCACATCGATCCAAACTACTTGCTTCACATCCATCCCAACGACAAGAAGCCTTACCAATCCATCTTTGACATGTCACTGGTCGTGTCCTTGATTGTAGCATTCAACATGTGGTTCTACAGTCGCCTTGTCCTAGATGACAATCAGCCATCCTGGCTACCTCTGCTGGCCTATCTCTCTGTCCTTTCCGTTTTATTCTGGCCTGGTCAAACTCTCTATCGCAAGGAACGCATCCGATTCATTCGGTAAAACAAGAAATGTAGATTATCTTTTTAAGAACAACAGCACTCATCTCCATGCTTGTAGCCTGATCCGCCGGGTGATTTCATTCAACTTGTTCTCCACCGTCTACTTTGGCGACATCATATTTGCTGACCTGTTGACCAGCTTCTCAAATGTGTTTGGTGATCTATTTTTAACACTGTGCATTGTCATTCCTGGGAAATCCCATTTTGAATACCAGCAGCTCGAAGCCAACCTGGACAATGCTTGTTACCGTGACCTGCTGGTCCCCTTGATCATTAGGTAACAGCAAAAAGCGCAGATAAATGAACCGCCTCACACCTTTCTTGCCCCTTAGTCTACCCTATGTCATTCGCCTGCGCCAATGTATATCGGAATTCATCGAATCCAAATACGAAACGAAGCGCCACCTCTTCAACGCGATGAAGTATGCCTCGGCCTTTCCTGTCATTGCGTTGTCTGCCATTCAGAAGAAAGCTGCCCTCTACATTTCAGAAACTGGAACGATACCCTCTGCTAGCTGGATCAAGGATGACAATCTCTTCCGCCTGTGGTAAGTCGCAGCAACGAAAATACCAACTGCCTGTGTTCACCTCTCTTGTAGGATGCTGGCGGTGTTTATGAATTCGATGTATTCGTTTTGGTGGGACATTGCGATGGATTGGAGCTTGATCCAAGTGACCTATGATCATCCAACAAAGCACGGTGTGCATCACCCTCGTCAATCCTCGACGCCAATGATCCGGATCCGCCGTCATCTGCATTTCTCGTGGTCCTGGGTCTACGTTCTTGCCATCCTGCTCGACTTTGTGCTCCGCATCACCTGGAGCCTCAAACTCAGTAGCCACATTTATTTCCAACGCATCGCCGGCAACATCTTCCTTGTCGAGCTTTTGGAAGTCGTCCGCCGGTGGCTCTGGATCATCTTTCGTTTGGAAAATGAATGGGTCAAACGTGGCTCGGGCCTGCCCACCAACACCACCGACCGCCATTCTCCCTCGACCCGGCGTCCCTCAGCTTCATCCACGGCGCCTCATCTCCCTCATCAGATCCACACTTCCAACGATATCCCCTTGCACGACCGACCATCCAAAACGATGCTGACCCCGATCGGTGAGGACCCCGACGAAGGCGATCCCTTCCTGATGGACAAGTAGTGACGCTTCCGTCGTCTTCTTTTTTTTTTCTTGCATGATTCGTTTCATTTTTCACTTTTTTCCCTAAAAAAATCTCATTCGCCATCATCCGCATGATAACAGCAAACAATAATATAATAAAAAAAAAAAAAAAGACACAATGACATGAATGCGCAAGAATCTTTTAATGTTGAGAGGAGACCAGCGTGATGGACGACGATTGGCTGCCATTGCTGGGGTGGAGGGTGCTGGAGCTTTGCTGTTTTTCTAGGGTGGGGTAATGCATGGATTGGATATGCTCAAGGGCTTCCATGGCCACCAGACTGAGCACAGACTGGCCACACGAAGACTCTTCTTCGTCGTCGGTGATGATTTCTCCAAAGGTTGTTTCTACATGCGATTCTTGGCCATCCGACTTTACGCCAGCGCTTGTCGACTCCTCCTTTGTCCGGCCGCTGCAATCAAGAAAGAGTGAGCAGACCTCCTTTTTTTTTTGAAGGCAAAACTACCTTTGTAAGAAAAGAATGCAAGCGACCATGGTAAGAGTGGTGGCAAAGTTGTTCCAGGCAATGCAATAAAGAAAGCTGAAAGGGGTGGAGCGGAGGATGAAAGAGCGGAAGGTGATATAGAAGATCAGCAACAGCACATAGCCCATGAGACAGCTGACAATCAACAGCAGCAACAAGCGGATCCGCGTCAAGCCCGTGATCAGACGTTCCAGAAACGTGAGATCAAACGTCTTGGCCTTGATGTTCTTGAAATTCTTGTTGACCAGCCTCAACAGCTTGAAGCCCATGACCGAGGCCACCAGCGAGAGCACGGTGCAATGGCTGATCCAGGACACGTAAAGCATCTGGGTCCAGAGTTCTCCCAGGGACAGATCCGTTGTTTCCAAAATGCCGGCTACCAGTGCACAGGAGTTATTCACAATAAATGGAGAGATGATCAACACCGTGCCAAATACATGTGCCTCTTTGGACGTGGTGCTCAGCACCCCAGCCGTATCTCGGTTGCTCTAGCCATAAGAAATAAGCGTTCGGCCCAGCTTTTCTTTTTCTTCTTTTTTCTTACATTCACCAAGGTCTGTACAATGCCCAACATATAACAAGCACATGCACAATAGCCCTGGGGATTCGTAAAAGAAGCGTTAGGCAGGCCGGGAAAGGATAAAAAGGAGGCTTACGAACTGCCAGGGAAATTCAAACAAGACTGTTATGGAACCCATTGAGTCAGATATCTTTTTAATCATCCACATGAGAGACTTACAAGTGCGTATAATGGTATTGTCAGGACCAATGTCGACTAGTAAAACGATGCTGGTCACGGTTCGTACTGAAAGAAGGAGAGAAAAATGAGTAAACCCGACTGCCCACTCTATTTTTAATTACGCACAGAAATTATGGGCTGAGAGAAAAAAAAAGAAGCAATCAATGGGCATGGTTAAAAATACATATTTGGACAGTGAGTTGAATAAACGATGGCCTTGAACTTTGTAGCGATAAAAAAAGATACTAAAAGCTTCATCAAAGAAAAAAAAGCGTATGAGCTACAAGTGAACGAAAAAAAAAAGGGGGAATTTGCTTTTGTACCCAGCACTCCCATGGTGAAAGAATAAAACACGTTTAAAAATAGGATCCACCATAAGCCCTGCTCGTAGATACATCCGTAGATCGTCAATCGCCAATCACAGTAACACACTCCGTCAACACATTGACGGGACAACGTGCTTGTGTCCATAAAAAAAAAAAAAATAGAAAGAGAGAGAAGCGGAAAAAAGGGAAGCGGAAGGGAAGAAGAATAAAAAAAAAAAAAAAAAGCATCAAGGGGAAGTGACACAAACACTGGGAAGCTCCAAGCAGAAAAAGGGTGCTCCTTTTTTACAAGTCATCCAAGCATCGACTCCTCTACAACCCCATCCTGCCGATCAGCCTCTTCTCTGGAAACCTTTGTGCACCACAAAACGAGCCAACAGCTCTACCTTTCTTTGAGACAAAACAATGGTAACAAACGAGGAGACCAAAACAAGCCAAACACTGCAAAATTAAGGAGCATGAAAAGTCCAAAAAAGGCAAGATGGTCATCCCACTTTTCAAAAGGTCCAAAATGAATTGTTTACTTTCTTAACAAAAAAAATGCTCAGATGATGATAAAAAAAATATAATTCGAAATAAAGTGGGGAATGAATGAGAAAAAAATAAAAAAATCAACAAAAACTATGTAGAGTATGATTACAAAAGGAAAAAAAAAAAGCGAATGATGAATGGATGAAGCTATGGGAAAGGGAGGCACTATTGTACAATTGTCCAAAACAGGGATACAGAAAGAAAGAGTAAGGGGCCATTTTTGTTTTCCTAGTTGGCACCACCACGGCCACGGAAACCGCCACGGCCACGACCACGGAAATCACCACGGCCACCACGGCCGCGGCCGCGGAAATCACCACGACCACCACCGCGACCACCGCGGAAGCCACCACGGCCACCATCAAAGGTCTTCTTGCGGAACTTTTCACGATCGCCATCGATGGAGCCACCAAAGTCGGTACGGATGGGACGGCCATTGAGACGCACGCCGTTCATGTCCTTGACGGCCTTTTCAGCATCATCTTCGTTTTCGAATTCAATGTAGCCAAAGCCCTTGATCGTGCCGGTTTCACGGTCGGTAGGCAAACGCACAGAGGCGATGGCACCATAGGTATCAAAGGCATCACGGAGGCCGTTTTCGTCAATATCGCGGCTGATGTTGGCAACGAACACAGTCTTGGACTTGTTGCTGTAGTTTTCGTCCTTCTTGCGTTGCGAGGCAGCCGAGCCGTCGTCCACGCGGAGCTTGCGGTCCATGAAGTCTTCGCCGTTAAGGGCCATGGCCTTTTCCTTGCTTTCTTCGTCAGCGACGTCGACATGAGCAAAGCCACGGTTGTGGCCTTCGATGTGACGGTGGCGCGACATGCGCACGGCAGCCACGTTGATGCCCTTCTTTTCCAAGAACTTCTTGAGGTCTTGATCGTTGCAGGTGAAGTCCAGTTGGCCGACGAACAGAGACAGACCTTCGCCACCGAATTGCTTGGGTTCTTCACGGGACACTTCCACCTTGGCCTTCTTGGCCACAGGAGCTTCTTCTTCTTCTTCTTCTTCTTCTTCCTCTTCGTCATCATCTTCACGATCGTGCTTCTTGCCAGCCACTTCAGTATCCTCTTCCATGTCAGAAGCACTTTCGGCATCGGAGTCAGAGGCAGATTCTTCTTCTTCTTCTTCTTCGGCAGAGGATTCTTCTTCTTCGGCAGAGGATTCCTCGCTGGATTCATCTTCGCTGTCGTCACTAGCTTCGCTTTCGCTTTCTACCTTCTTGGCAGCCTTTGTCTTCTTGGTAGGTTCAGCCACCTTGGTTTGCTTCTTGTTGCCGGTCTTGGCAGCGGCTTGTTGAGTCTTGGATTTGGCCATGATCAAAAAGAAATGTGTTGAAAGTAAAGAAAAAAGGAAAGAAAAAAAACTTCTCAAAAAACGACACCCGCTTAAATGGAAGGAAAAAAAAAAAGTCAAGCCACCGCGCCAAAAAATGATTCTCCGCTAGGCACCGCTCTTTCTTTTTCTACGCTGTTGACCAAATCAGATTGGTTGCTGAGGAGAGTCTTCATTGATCAGACAGCCGGATGATGTTCCACTCCCGTCGTTACTCATGAGGAGGTTGACCATTGGCCTGCAGGCAGTAGCGCCTGCCCTTACTTACCAGCCTAGCCGTTTCAATACGAGCACGCTCGTGCCTGTCACCTTGGTGATAGCGACGCCTAGACTTGCAGTATCGCTATCTCTAATTACAAGCCAGTCATGTGCAAAACCTCGAGCAAAATCGATTTTGGATGACTTTACTGTACTCTAAAATCTAAAAAGGTGTTCTTGGGGAAAAGGCCCTTTTTTTTATGCTGGGAAATCAGAGGTCCAAGAACGAAACGACGGCAAGTTGGCTGAGCAAGCTGATTTTCTTGATTTTTTTCCAACAATGTGAGTCATGAGGTACGACGTACGTTACCCATGCAGAATGCTAGCTTGATCATCTCAACCAGACTTGGCAGGTGGCATAGGCCGTCATTTTCAATAATGAAAGCCTTCTGGTTGACGCAGGCAATGGATGCTTTACATCCCCCATCCCCATTCTTAGTGACGGCAGAGACAGCTGTTCGACCTGGTAGCCGAGAGCCAACTTGTTCTTGATGTGCGAAGGATCGAAAAAAAAAAAAAAAAAAAAAGGCGGACATCCTTCCGTTGCCATTCCACTGTCTTTCCCTCCCTCTGAACAGCTCTCCACTTCCAAAGTAAAAAAAAAAAAAAAACCGGCCGTCGGCCAATCGTTTATAAGGGTTTTTCAACGGTAAAATAATACATAGGAGTAAAGATACCCAACTCACCGCCCTTGACAAGGTTGTCGGCGGCGGCGTTGAGCAGGCGTGATGTTTCCAGCACACCCGAGGGCACAAGGTGAAGGCGGTCGAGCACGGTTAAGAGGGTGTCGGTGTAGCGTCGGCCCCAAGGGGAGCGCAGCACGCCGCGCAAATTGGGATCGAGGCGCGACAGGGTATGGTACCATGGCTCGGTGGCTTCAGGGTCGGTGGTGGCCATGTCATAGTGCTCGCGCACACGGAAACCAACGGCTTGTAGGGCAGCTACGCACTGTTTAGCGGTGTACAATTTGGAGATGGAGTTGCCCTTTTCAATTTCGTGGATGACTTTGGCTTGCACAAGATCGGCGGTGTCGTAATCGTCGGTGGTTACCCACTCGTAACAGGCAAACAGGCCGCCGGGTTTCAGCACGCGGTAAATTTCCCCATAGACCATTTCCAACTGAGGAGCGTGCACGGTGGCCTCGACCGAGAACACGGCGTCAAAGTAGCCGTCTTGCACCGGCATCTTTGTAAAATCGCCCTTGACAAAGTCGCAGCGGCTGGCGAGCCCATATTTTTCTGCATAGGCAAAGCACCGTTCTACCTGGTACGCGTTGTTGTTGATGCCAGTGACATGGGCCCCGCCCGATGCCTTGACCACTTCACGCAACGGCCCACCTTTCAATTTTGGTCAGTCTCTCCCAAAATAAAAAGACACTTTTATGTTTGATTTTCCTTACCAACGCCACACCCGACCTAATCCATAGGAGGGGAAAAGATACGTGAGCTTCCAGGTCACGCTTTTTTTTTTTTTTTGATTTCCCACGTACATCCAATACACGATGGTCCCGTCGAAGGCCAAGGCGAGAGGCCAGAAAGGCTTCATGGCGTTTGATGTTTTCCTCAAAAGTGTCACCCTTGTAGAGCTTTGCAAAATGAAACGATTGGCCCCATCCTAGCATGTTATGTATAAGCACACACTGAGTTTTTGGAAGTGACGGTTACCATATTCATAAAAATCAGTGACAAGATCATAAAAGGCGTTGGTCATCGCTTGAGCTTGCTGACGACGGCCATGGACGGCCTCTTCATTGCCGGGCTGGTCCTTCCAGTTGTCGTGGTAAACCTCAGAGGCTTGACCGTGCATGTCCTGACTTTTGATGCCAATCTTCTTGAAGAACTTGTCTTCGTCTAGCACCAGGTCTTGCCCATGATGCTTGTGCATGGTTTTTGTTTCTTCAGGCAACACTGGATTTTGCAGGCGAGTCATGGGCTTGTATTAAAAATGAGAAGGAGAGAAAGAGAGGCTAGGAAAAAAAAAATCGGTTGCTGAGAAAAAATAAAAGAGTGATGGGAAAACCCAAGTTCCATTTTTTCACTGGCTTTGAATTTGCGCCAGAACGCATTGTCAAAAGAGTTTTGAATGGAACGCAGCATAGGCGTGGGTGGTAAGAGCTTGTTGCATTCTGTATTTTTATACGAACTTGTCTTTCCAAAAAATAGAGATCTTGTTTACCAAAGCCTGGAAATCATCTTGCGTCTGAAACAACAGAGTGGCACAGCTGAGCCAGTCCAGAAAACCAAGCTAAAGTTTATCCGCTGCCGAGTCGATCCTTTTTTCCTTTTTCTCTTGTCTACGAGTTTTCTCCGCAAGGAGTGTCATTGTGGCCATTGGACATGAGCGAGTGAAAACAGGACGAAGGTGGTGCATGGAGGACTGGGCAAGGGCAGTTTTGGTGATGCCACTACTTTTTCGCGGATCAAAAAAGGTGTCATTCCCAAGATTTCTTGGAAAGGCAGCATCCCTGGAGAACATCATATCATGGAGGACCATGTGGTCTTTCCGTCCTACCAGAGCCGTTGCGCACATACACTTTGTACACCCGCTACTTTTTTTTTTTTTTTGCTCTCAATGAACAGCTAAATCAAGCATTTTTTCCCCAACTCGGTCTTTTTTTCTTACTTTTGAGTTTCCCAAATCGCATCCAAAGTGTACCTTGGGTCACCCTCTTGTTACTCTTTTTTTTAGTAGCGTCCCTCACGATTTTTTTTTGGCCAGAACCAATCGTCAAAGCCAATTCAGAACCGCAGCATTGGTCAGCAACAACTCACCGTGCCGTGGCTACTGACTGGGCATTTTTAGTCACCTCCTTTTCCGTCAATCACCTCATCACTCTCCGTTGCCATCCTAAGTGGAAACTTCTATGTTTTGTTGACTTGATTCACTGCCTCCACGTGTGAAAAAGTAAATCCGACCAATCGGGAGCGTCGCCTCTATCAACAAATAGGTCAACAGGGTCGCACAGCCAGGCAACTTTTCTGCAAACCTGAAACATGGGGAGTGGGTACTCAAGAGGCTGAGATTTACAGTGAAGTGTGTGCATCATTTTTTGGCTCTTTTTCCACCAAAGGCGCTCACTCTACTAGAAGCCTGTGATTAATAATAGCCTTCTTCTTTCGTTTTGAACTCGTATGGAAAATTTCGGACAACTCCATAAGATTGGATGTTGGACCCATAATATTTTGACCAGGTTGCCAAGGGTCTCCGTGCCCGGTTTTGCCTCGGCGTTCGAAGTTGTCAAAGCGTTTAAGCGATTCAAAGTTGGCTGGGCGGCCATGACTGATCGATTTGATTTTTTTTCAGAATACTGCAGTTGAGACATGCTGTCTCCGGAATTTGAAAATGCCCTACTATGTGCCTGCCCTTTTCAAGCACCGCATTTTTTTATCACTCGCCAACGGACTCTACGCGTTTGGGTCTCTCTGGCAAGTTGCCACGATCTTCTCAACAGACCATGCCTTGACGGAACGTGAGATTTTTATAGGATTACCCCCCCCCTTTTTTTTTTATTGCTACAGGTGAAAGATCATATCGACGACGAGAACCAGCTTGCTCATGCTGGATTGTCGCTCTCTTCAAGTTTTTTTTTGTCTCGACGTTTCGGCTGATGTGTCGTTTTGTTCCAGCGTGCGGAGCAGCAACCATGAAGCTGGAGTATCAAAGCTTGACCAGGCTGGTAGGAAAGGATATCACTTTGATTTTTCACCTTGTTGGACTAGAAGTACTGGACCAGTCGGCCATCGTAAAACCCTGCCCCGGTCCTGATCAACAAGGCAGGGCGAAAAGGGGGACCCGACAAGGAAAATGGCAACTCCTAAGCATGTGCTTCGCCTGATAGTGTCAGATCCACTTGAAAAGCACCCTTCAAAATTCATGTTGTTCATCCTTTCGTTTATCCTTGATAGCCTTGGGCTTACTCCGCCGATCATTGGCCAGGTGACAGGTACTGTCGGCCATTGAAATAAAGTCAAAGAGAAAAGCTGCCGTGTCTGCCACAAGAGACTTTTCTTCCCAACTTTTTCCGAATCATTTAAAATGCTGCCTCGCATGCTTGCTCGTTCCATGTCCACTTTGAGCCGTGTCCGTAAGTTGTGTTTGTTGCCTACAACAAGATCATGTGGGGATGATGACGAAAAGCGCTTTCCCTACCATGACGCCTCCCATGTAAAAGAAATGAGGGCTAACCACACGTCTTTTGCCATTCAGAATCGGCCAAAGCTCCTGCTGCTATCGGCCCTTATGGTAAAGAAAAATAAAAAAGTGACTTGTGAACTGACACCTTTCATTGGCACATGTCTTCAGCTCAAGCTATCAAGGTGAACGGTCTGGTGTTCACGTCAGGCTCGTTGCCTGTTGATCCCCAATCTGGTAAAAAAAAAAAAAAAAAAAAAAGTTGAAACGCCTTTTTTTTATTTGGTCAACGAGGCTGACACGGTGGCGATCTTTAGGTGATGTTGTGTCTGGGGGCATTCAGTCACAAACCAATCAAAGTTTGACGAACATGGCTGAGGTGTTGAAGGCTTCGGGGTCCAGCTTGAAGGATGTGGTCAAGACCACGGTGTTTTTGCAAGACATGAATGAATTTGCCCAAATGAATGAAGTCTATGCCAAAGTATGGAAAGAAAGACATCCTCGGCCTGAGCTTCTCACTTTTTTTTTTTCTTGCTAGTTCTTTGCTGAACATCAACCAGCTCGTAGCTGTGTGCAAGTGGCACGTTTGCCCAAGGATGTGGCTGTGGAAATCGAATGTGTTGCTGTCACCAAGAACTAAGAAGCTCTCTTAATAAAAGATATCTCTACACAATACAATGAATTATTTTTTTTTTGAAAAAAAAAAAAAGCCTTGGCTGTGTTTATTCTTCCAATATGGAATGGCATTGAGAGCTTTCGGCTGTTCATTACTGAGATATCGCAAAAATACAAAAAATTAACAATAGAAAAATCTAATAGGTCAAATCAGCACCGCCAAGCTACGTAAGAAAAAAGGTGAGCAACGGGTAAGCGTTCATGTTATAATCGGCATGTACTTCGATGGCTTCCATTTCAGCCTGGGTCAAGGGCACACGATGATAACGAGCAGGCAATTGGCTCATTTCAATGGCACCGGCGGCGGTGGTGGAGGAGGCTGGGGTAATGGCTGGGGCGGCCAGCACAGGTTCAGGCTTTGGCACATGTTTTTCCAAGTTGGAAGGCGTCAATGGATGAGGGCCGGTGTGAGGAGGTTGGGCTAGACTGAAGCATGAGAAACGTAAAGGTTTTTAATGGCGCATCCTTACATTTCCACAAGGCTTGTCTTGAGCCAACGAAGCGAATCAAAGGTGTATGGACGGCACGCATGGTAGTGGTAGGTTGCATGGTGAAAGATTTTTGACGGGAAGGACGAGAAGTAAACAACTGACTGATTATTTTTTTTCTGTGTGAAAAACAAGACGGGTGAAACAAAGCGTCTCATTGGCTGAAAACCATCCCCTGGCAACCCAGCACCCAAGAAAATGGTGCGCGGGATGATCAAACCACAAAACAAATAAAAAATGGACTTGCTATGTTTTTTTTTTTTACTTTTATGTGACTGATGAAGAGGAGCGTGTCACATCATAAGAAGATGGGAAAGAAGGTTTTTTTTTTTTTGCATGAAATGACAAAAAAAGACTCCCTTTTGGGTGCTGCATCGAGGCAGCAGCAGCCAGGGGCGGAGTGCCAAAAAAGGGGAACAAAAAAAAAAAACCGTGGCCCATTTTGTTCTTGTTTCCTTTTTTTTTTTTCTTTGCTCTCTCATCCATTTTATTTATTTTGTATTCTCTCTTTTATCTTTTATCTCTTTTTTTATTGTATTCATTGGCATTCACTGTGTTGTCCACATGGTCTTCGAGGATTCAATACAGGTAGGCTACATTCTCGTTTTTAAAAAGGCTTTAATCGTTTTATTTGATTTTCTAGAAATCAAACTCTGTGCCTCAGCTGCGCTCTTCTTATCCATCAAGGCCATCAAGTGCATGTAAGAATATCATGAATTCTCTGCTGGGCATGAACTCATTCTTTCATATCTGCACAAAAAAAAAAACTAGGTGACTGGGACCCGCCTCTCTGCACGCCATCCACAAGCCAAAGGACCATTGCACAAAACAAAACCCTACCATCTTTGGTAAGACTTTTTTTATTATCAGTCACTAACTGTCTCACACATGGTTTCAAAGAAAAAACGTACAGCCCATCGATCCATGGATGACGATCAACGGCAGCAATTCTTACGAGATATGGATCATACCCGGGACCAATTGATGCGGTTCAAAACGGAGATGGACGGACTCGCAATGCAAATGAATGACATGTCCCAAAATTTGGTAATCCTATTTTTTATAATGAACCAGCACTCATTGCTTCGATAGTACGCTTCCAAAGACCGAGTATGCGCCATTGAAAAGGATATATTGACGACCCAAGAAGATAATGTCAATTTACAAGTCTTATTGGAACGAGCTGTCAAACGTCAAAAGGAAACCGATCAAATAGCTACACAGCGACTCCGTCACCTCCATACCAACCTCTCGCTCGCAAGTTGAAAATAAAAAAAAAAATGGCTCTAACGTTCATCTTTTGTAGATTGCGCATGACAATAACAAACTACAACACCGCATTACGTCTTTAGAACATCTCCAAAAGGAGCATGACGGCAGCGTCTACGATATGGTGAGCAGGATACAAGAATACATGACGATGCTCGACAATGCACAAGATACCCTGTACACGATGAAACATCCTTCGGCCCCTATCGAAACCTTGACTGTTTCGCTTCAAGATTTGGCCATGTTTGATTCACGTCGCACCAGTGCCGCTACCCACCATAGCACCCTTTCCTCTACGTCCACTGTCGTGGCCGAGGATGCTACTTTCAGCCCTCCAAAGCCACCTCCCACACCTGTTGTTAAGCCTGTCCTTACGTCTGCGGCACATCCACAAATTGTTCATAAACGAGCGTCCTTCCCCACCAGGCTGCCCGCCTCCCCTCCTCCCGACCTTCGCGCCCATGATAGAAACCCTTCGTCTTCGTCTACTTCTTCTCAAGCATCTGGTCTCCTACTTTTACTTGAATAATCTATTTTGTATTTTAATGTATTGTATAAATAAGCCCTCTATCATTTCAATGCCAGTACACCATTGGTGTGCACAGACCCACTTTATTTTGGCAGGCAGATGGGTGATCGCCAAGTTGGCCAACCCATTCCACTGGGTTTATTTTCTTGGCACTCATCCTCACTTGACTAAAAAAAAAAAAAAAAAAAAAAAAAAGACCCCAAACGACGTATTGCCCACCCATGGCTTGGCATATTGACATGAATGATGTCATTTAAAAAGAACATGAAAGAAAAAAGCTTCGTATGTCAAAATGGAACATTGAAATCAGGCCACATCAACCTTTTTTTTTTGCCTTTTTTGTCAACTCGGCCGTTCTTTTGTGGCACTGCATTGCAAAATGAGTAAAAAACAGCGCAGCCAATGATAAAAGCATGTGCGATTTTATCGCTAAATGCACAATACAACATCAGAAAATTCAAGTGGATGCGCACACTTCTTGGCCAGACTAGCCATCTCTTGTTGGATAACTTGGCAAGACTGGCTTAAATCAGCTTCTAATCTATTTTTTTAAGCAAACCTCAGCCTTACAACCAGTGCGTTCAGGTTGAGCTCACAGCATTTTTCTTTTCTCGATTTGGAAAACGCAGGCAAGTTTAGCGCAAGCATTACAGGGCATGTCATTGGCTACTGGTTTTGTTGTTTTCCCGTTGTGCGTGTGCCCCCTTCTCACACTTTTCTCTCCTTCCTTGGTCCCCCCCCCTCTCACTCTCTCTTTTTCTTCTCTTTTTGAACATTGTCTTTCTTACAAGTTTAAAAAAGCCAAATCACCCCCATTCCGGTAAAAAAAAAAAAAGCTTTTTTGATCAAATAAAAAAAAACGCGCACTGATTGAAGTCTCACCTTTTTCTTCCAGCTTTTTTTTTCACTCCCCCCCCCTTTTTTTTTCATCCTCCATCATTTTGCACTTGTTTTTACAGCATTTCGTCTAAACTAAATGTCTAATTCACCGCGTCATTCAGACTCTGGCAATGTCACCATGGTAAAGAAAAGAACATCATCCAAAAAAGAAAACGACCGGCGTGGCCAATGACAAACTTGATTTGTTAGAACAAGGAAGAAAAACGACGGGAACTGTCGAATCGAATTCAACAAGAACAACGGGTGCTGGAAACAGCAAGGTCCATGCGTAATCTGCTGACGGATGTCAATGCTGGTCGACAATGTGATACGGAAATCAAACGTGCCCAACGTAACATTGAATACTTTGAAGACGAACTCCGGAAACTCGATTTGCCTCGCTCTACTCAACCATCAGACAAGAAAGTCAAGCGCTACACCAACTTGGGTAAGACATGGTCAAGTCTGTATCTGTTGACTCAGCTTTTTTTTTTGTTATCTAGATCTGCTAATGAGCGAAGTGCCTTTTAACAAACCTAAAGTGTCGTTAAAACTTCATGAGTTGGAATACAAGCTGGATGTGGAAAAGAAATTGCTACATGGGATGAAAACCATGGGCG
Organism: Hesseltinella vesiculosa; assembly: GCA_002104935.1. Taxonomy (NCBI): domain Eukaryota; kingdom Fungi; phylum Mucoromycota; class Mucoromycetes; order Mucorales; family Cunninghamellaceae; genus Hesseltinella; species Hesseltinella vesiculosa. The sequence goes on along the minus strand of MCGT01000001.1, from coordinate 1,670,400 downwards.
ATGCTGTCGACCGCTTGGGTACCGGAGGGGATCGCCGCCTACGTGAAATTCAAAGTCAAAAGGATGAGTGCATGGAAAAGCTCAGTCTGCTGAACAAAGCTTTGCGTAAATACAAATTCCTATACATTGATGAAGGCGAAGATGCCGAAGAAGACTATGGTAAGCCCCATCTTGTAAAGGAAGTGGTACTAAACTGTTTCTCAAAAAGAATTGGAAACCCCTCCTTCGGCAAGACTGCCGCCTGGCTTCCGTCGCCCGGTGACCGGCAAATTACAGATGGAAATCCGACAGGCTCGTGAATTGACGCACATACCAACCCGCATCATGAAGAATCCCGAGACCACCGTCGTGGTCAAAATCGATGGCAATGTCGCCTACCGCTCTCGCCCCGCCCGTAACGACCAATGGAACGAGACATGTGAAATCCACGTCAACAAGGCTTCAGAAGTCGAAGTCGCCTTGTACGACCAAGCAAACGATCGGTCCATGCAACCCATTGGTATGCTCTGGCTACGCATCACTGACATCGCCGACGGCCTTCGTAAACGCAAATTACAACAGGACAATGGCCAAGGCTGGGCTACCGCCGATGATGCCCTCCGCACCTCCCCTCGCCCTCCCTCCGCCTCCATGCTGACCAGCGATCCTTCCTCCTCCCCTTCCTCTGGCGACCGTCCGCTGCCGCCCTTGCCTCTCAAAAACATTCAAGAAACGAATGATGGTATCGAAGCCTGGTTTGATGTCGAACCTGTAGGTGATATCTTTTTACGCCTCAACTTTGGTAAACAAATCAAAAAAAATAATCCCTACTTCTTTTACTCACTCTTTTTTTTTTTTTCGTGCAGTCCGTGAAGCGGCTAATCGACGACCTCTGGATAAACTGGGCCGTGCTGGTGCCGTGCGTCAACGACCAGAAATGATTCATGAAATGAATGGGCACCAGTTTGTGGAAAAGAAGTTCTACAATGTGATGAAATGTGCCTTGTGTGGTGATTTTTTGGTCAATGCTGGCTATCAATGCGAAGACTGTGAATACACTTGCCACAAGAAATGCTATATCAAGGTGGTGACTAAATGTATTTCCAAATCAGACTCCTCCGTAAGCAATTCACCCCCCCCCCAAAAAAAAAAAAAATAGTGTGTCACATACCCGACGTGGCTCATCCTGTTCACTTTGCACCAATGATAGGACCCCGATGAAGAACGCCTGAATCATAAAATCCCTCATCGCTTTGAACCCATTACCAACATTGGTGCCAATTGGTGTTGCCACTGTGGCTACATGCTGCCCTTGGGATCAAGAAGTGCCAAGAAATGCTCAGGTAAGGTAAAGCCATTGTCACCCCACCGCCCTAACCCTTCATTTAGAATGTGGCATCACATGTCATATCAAATGTGCTCATCTGGTCCCTGATTTCTGCGGCCTGTCCATGGAAATGGCGAATCAAATGCTGTCAGAAATCCGCGCTGCCAGACGTCGTACAGGCGACACCCAGCAGCGTCCTCCTTCAGGTTCGGGCCCATCCACTCCCTTGTATCCCACCAACGCCACACCTTCCACCGCCACGCCCATCACCGCCCCCACGACCCCCAGCGCCTTGCAGCCCCCGCCACCACCACCCCACATGCCCACCACACCGCCCGCCGCCACACCTACCCTGGACATGCCCTCCGAATTGGCCCAACTGCACATCAACCCCAGTCCTTATGCACCTATACCCAACCCCAGCCTACCTGCCGCTACCCCCAGTCCCGCCTCCACCACCACGTCCGCCAAACCCTCAGGTGAAGCTCGGCGCGTCACACTGGATGATTTCAGCTTCTTGGCCGTCCTGGGCAAAGGCAATTTCGGCAAGGTGAGTCCTGAAGTCTTGCCCTGAAAACACCATGGCTCATTTTTTTTTTAGGTCATGTTGGCTGAAGATCGTCATGATAAGAATCTGTATGCTGTCAAGGTCTTGAAGAAGCGCTTTATTATTGACAATGATGAAATCGAAAGGTAACCTATTTTTTTTTTCAACACTACCAAAAATCTCACCACTGCTTCTCTTTACCAAGCTTACGTTCTGAAAAACGCATTTTCCAAGCCGCCAATCGCGAACGCCTCCCCTTTTTGATTGGTCTGCATTCGTGTTTCCAAACCGAATCGCGTGTGTACTTTGTGATGGAATACGTCAATGGTGGCGACTTGATGTGGCACATCCAACGTGAACCTTTCTCGGAGCGTCGCGCAAAGTAAGGGACAACGGAGGGCGAGGGAGAAGAGAAACAAGGCTGACGGAGTTCTTAGGTTCTATGCCTGCGAAGTGTTGTTGGCTCTGGAATATTTCCATAGCTTGGGGATTATTTATCGTGATTTGAAGCTGGACAACATCATGCTTGGTACAGACGGCCACATCAAGCTGGCTGATTATGGTCTGTGCAAGGAAAACATGTTCTATGGCAACAACACCGGCACTTTCTGTGGTACCCCCGAATTCATGGCCCCTGAAATCTTGCTGGAACAACGCTATGGCTATGCTGTGGACTGGTGGGCCTTTGGCGTCTTGATCTATGAAATGCTGCTTGGTCAATCACCCTTCCGTGGTGAAGATGAAGACGAAATCTTTGATGCCATCCTTGAAGACGAAATTCTCTATCCCATCAACATGTCCCGCCACTCGGTGTCCATCTGTCAACGCGTAAGCCACTCATCTCACCTACCCCTCTTTTTTTTTGGAACCAACCTTTTTTTCTTACTCTGTGTAGTTGCTGACCCGAGATCCTGGCCAACGACTTGGCGCTGGTCCAAACGACGCCAATGACATTCGCGCCCATCCCTTCTTCCAAGGCGTCAGCTGGGAAGACATGTTGGCCAAACGCGTGCCCCCACCCTTTTACCCTACCGTCAACGGCCGCTTGGACACTTCCAACTTTGACGAAGAATTCACTTCCGAACGTCCTGCCCTAACCCCCATTGCTGAAGGTCTCAACCGCGCTGAGCAACAAGAATTCTTGCAGTTCTCCTACGTAGCCGATTGGGCTGAAGAAGCCTCTGCCTCTTCATAAACTCTTTTTTTTTATTTAACCATGCCGTCACTCTCTTTTTTTTTATTTTCTTCATCCTTAAAAATAAACCACCACCCCTAATCCTCCCCCTCACCCAGACTTGGTTGGTCTCGATGAGGAGCAACAACCTCAAAAAAAAATAATAATAAAATAGTAAATAATTAAAAACCCGCCTGGAACTGACTGCGGTTCTTTTTTTTTTTTTTTCTCTCATCAGCCGGTCACAAACAAAATCTGTTCTAGTTCACTTGGATTATGCTTGGGAATGTTGTTTTGAGGACAGAGTGCGCTCATCTCGAAAAAAAAAATTGGTCTCCAGGACACGCGTGAAAACCGTCAAAGTCTGAAAAAGCAATTGCGGGGACGGAAACCAAGTCATTATTCTGGGGTGGGCTTGTTTGCTCAGTCTCCTTTTTTTCAAACTCCTTTACTCTTTTGTTTCTTTTTTCTTATTTTCTCCTACACCGACTACGTTTTCGGAAGGTTTTCTTTTGTTTCTCTTCTATTCCATTATCTTTCTTAACAATTATTTTTTTTTAACAATTAAAGGTGTCAGTATTATATTTAAAGGATCGCCCCACAACAGTCATCCCGGGTTCGAAAAAAAAAACCCATATTTAGACATGGCAAGAAAAGTGTAAATGTTTAAGCAAATACTGTACTTGCCTCCAGCCTCCTGATAAGGAAGCGACGGTTGTTGTACAAATCATTTACTGTACCGGTACCGTACCGTATGATACACAGAGAAATGAATTTTTTTTATAAGCGTGGAGGGGAAAAAACAGGTATCAAGACGAGAAGAAGAAAAAATAGAAAGAGAGGGACAGAGAACGATACTCTTATTTTTTTTGGGGGGGAGGGGGGAGTTTTGGGATCTAAAAAATAAAGACAGGACAAAAAGGGGATCAAGTCGAGGCAAGTCGGGTATTGTGAATTTTGTGCATGTGCCTTGTCAAGGCGTCACGTCGGGTAAAGGAGGCTTCACATAATTCACAATGGACTCTGCGCTTGTTTTGATAATGGATGGCATCGACATGGCGATCACGGTCATGTTTTCGGTCAAAGGACTGGGTGCAGATATGGCAGTCAAAGAGCTTTTTGCGGTTGGGGTCATGAATGCGGATGTGGGCATTGAGGTTGTAGCGACGGTTGAAACGACGAGGACATTTGGGACAGGGGTACGGTCGGCTGCGCATCTCATCATCGAGGGTGATGGTGGTGGTCTTTGTGGCAGTGGTGGTGATGGTGGTGACCATGTTGGTGCTGGTGTCGGTGACCAGGTTGAGTTTTTTCTTCTTGCGGGTGGGAGGATCGATTTCCCAATCGTCTAGGTCATCGTCATCCTGGGACAGGTAGCCGGACGGCAGGGCTGGATAGGCTTGGTACAGCGGGTGATGGTAGCCAATGGCTGACGGAGGAGGCACAGCCATTTGTTGTTGTGCGGCGGCGGCGGCTGAAAGTAGCATCTCGGATGGCGCAGGGCTGGTGGCTTGCGGTGACCCCTCCCTCGGGAAGGGGTCGTCCGGCAGGGCGTTGGATGAGTAGTAGGTGGTACGGAAATAAGGAGGCTGTTCAGTGGCCTGAGGCTGGGGTGAGGTGGAGGGAGGTGGAGGTGAGGAGGAAGTGGACGAAGGTGAAGAAGTGGGTGACGTTGGCTGGGTGGTCAGGCTTGACGGTTTGGCCAACGGCTGCGAAGACTGGAGGCTGGAGCGGTGGAGCGAGTGGCGGCGGAACTGACCAGCCATGGGCAGCGCATTCAGGCTGCGGGATCGGTGCAATATTGGAGGCAACTTGAAAGTGGCAGTGGTGGGTGGTGGCGAAGACTCATCGTCCGAGGTGGAATGCATCAAGGTGCTGCGCGTGCGTGACCAAGATGCAAAAGGTATCATGGGTGGGGGAGACGATGACAGTCGACGACGACAGAGACCATTGGGTTCATTGGTCAGCTCCTGAATACTGAGCATTTCACATCGGGAATGGCGTTTGGTCAGAACTGGACTGGATGGCTCGGTTTTGCTTGTAGGGGCATGGTCCAGCTTTTTGGAAGAAGTTTTGAAGCATTTTTCTTGTTTTCCAAGAGACGATGATAAGACAGGACCTCGAATTACTGCTGGTTGCATGGTTTTTTTTTTTTGAGGGTTAATTGGTGGCGTTCAATATGAAGTGGGAGTCAGGTCCAAAAAAAAAAAAAAAAGTCAACAGTAAAAGATAGGGGTAATAATGTACAAGCAAGGCTCAAACAATTAGAGCAATAAAAAGAAACACAAGACAGGAAGGGAAGAATGAATGAAGACACCAAGTCAATGGGAAAAAAAAAAAAAATAAACCTGATGATAAAAAGGGAAAAGGTGCAAGGGAAAAAAGGGCAGATATAAAAAAACGAATACTAGGGGAAAGGGCGAATGACTAAACAGCAATGTGCAAGTGATAAAAGAGGCTTCTTTTTCTTCTTCTTCTTCAATGTGCGTGTTTATCCTTTTGCAAAAGGAATAATAAAAAAGGAGAAGCGAGTGGCTAGTTCAGAAAAGTGGAAGAAAAAAAAAAACAACAAAAAGGAGTAGTGCAAGCGGAAAAGAAAAATCTTTCATTGGCTGCGGTGATTTAATTCCTGGGGTGCGCAGCTTCGACAGGCAAAGGAAGACAAGAAAGAGCAGCAGGCTGTAAAAATGCTTGTGACACCCAACCCAAACAAAAAAATCCTTTCACATCGTCTTTACTCTTTGGTGGGAAAAAGCAAGTAAAATGAACCATTCAGATCCAAGAGGGAAAATAAAAAAAAAAAAAACGAGTCCAATTTTTTTTATTGATGAAGCTTGCATCGTTCCAAATAGGCGTCCCAGCCGGCGTCGCGGTACCGTTGAGCTTGGGTTTGGATTTGATCTGGATGACCATAGATACCTCGGCCGACAATGATGACGTCGCAACCTCGGCTGACAATGGCATCATGAGGGGTATGGTACTGTTGGCCCATGCCATCGCCCTTGACGTCCAGGCCCACACCAGGCGTCAACACCAGGAAGTCTTCGTCGGGAGTTTCGTTCATCTGGTGTTGGGCGATGAAACCAAAGACGAAGTCTTGATGACGACGAGCCATGGCTACCGATTCGACGGTGTAGTCACCCTTGGTCAAGGCGCCTTTGGTTGACATTTCCGACAGCAAGATCAGACCACGACCCAAGGGCAGGCCCACTTCCTTGAGACCATCGATGATGCCTTCGCCAGGCACGGTATGGGCATTGGTGATATGGGCCCACGACGCAATCTTGTACACACCATTGCCATATTGACGCTTGACGGTGTTGCCAATATCAGCAAACTTGCGATCTTCAAAAATCATAAAATCATGTTGCTTGGCCAGCGTTTCCAGTTGATCAACAAGATCAGCATCAAAATCGTCCACAATGTCAATATGTGTCTAATGGGTGTCATAAAGGGTCAGTGGCTGGTTTTCTTTAGAGGGTGGGTCATTTACCTTGAGCAAGCAGATATAGGGGCCAGCTTGGTTGGCGATGGACAAGAGCTCGGCCTTGGAGGTGACATCCACAGCAATGGACAAGTTGGACTTTTTACGTTCCATCAACATCAAGAGATCACGTGCACAAGCATTAGGATGTTGCTGGGCACGGTCGGCATAGGTCTTGAATGTATTGATCATGGCAGGCTTCTTGGACTCGCGATTAAAAAAAAAAAAAAAAAAAGAAAAGCAAGCCGCCGCCTCCTTTGTTTTATTTTATTTTTTTTTTGTCGTGCGGGCAAGCTGCGGTTTTTATGAACTTTATTTATTGGCATGAGACATGGAGGAAACGACAAGATAGATGAAGAAAGAAAGGAATGAAATGAAAGAGGGGGATCTATTCTTGTTGAGAGGCCAAGAATTTTTGATATTGCGTGATGCGTTTTTTCAATTTGGCGACGGTGAGTTGGTTGATATTAAGCTCTTTGTCCCAGAACATGGCTTGATAATCATCGCCATGCTTGGCAACCAATTTGTCTAACCAGGCTGATTCGGATGAGGACACGTGCACCTTGGCCTTGGGACCGACATTGGCGGCTTGGGCTTCCAATCCTCGCACGAAATCGGTTTTGGCTTCCACAGGGACAACAGGGGCATCCAAAATCTCATTGTGGTCCTATTTAAAAAAAAAAAAAGAGGTTTGCACGCGTTTGCACTCGTTTGGTTGGGAAGCTACCATCTTTTCGCCGGTGATGATACGGATGATGTTGCCTTCGTCGTCACGTTGGATCAAGCCTTCGCCAGGTCGTAGGGTCTGTTTAACCTTTTCGATATCCTCTTCGGTCAGTTCAGCCAGTTCGACAGGCTCGGTCGTGTCTTGAGGAGCTTCGTCGGGTCGATCAGCATACAATTTTTCTTCACCACCGGTTGCTTTGCCATTCAGTCGAGTGGACAAGCCTAGTCGTTTGTAGCTATGAAAAGAAATAAGCTTGAGAGATTCTTTGGGTTGGCTCATGAACATACTTTTGTTTCAATGTTTGTTTCTTGTCCCAATGTGCCTTTAAATAAGCATTGTTCTAATGGAAAGGAAAAGAGACGTTGGATCCATGCTGCCAAGTGATTGACTTTATTTTCTTCTCATTCTTACCTGAAAGCTCATGCGCTTGGCCTTGTCACCTGTCCTTCGAGTATTTTTTCGTCCGGATCGCTGTGTTCTTCGTTGTCGAGGGGTGACCATGTTAAAAGAAAGGGGGAATATAAAAGAAAGAAGATGCAAAAGAGCAGGATTTTTTTTTTTTTTAGAGCAGCCAGTCTTGTTTTTCAACCGCCGCCGATGATTGCGGACAATGGTGGCTTGTGATGCGGAGGGATTGCATGAACGGTTTTTTGTCTTTTTATTTTTTTTGAGCAAGAACAATAGGCAAGGGCATGAGAAGAAAGAGATGAATAAATAAAATCTAGGGACCTACTGAAAGAAAGGAGGAGGGGGACAAAGGGATTTAAGCGGCAAAGGTCTTGGTGTGGTTTTCACAGATGGTGCGGAGTTTGCCTTCCAAGTCCTTGGAGAGGACGCCTTCGGTGCGGATGGCATCGAGAGTATCCTTGTGTTCAGACTTGATGTGGGCAATGAAGTCCTTTTCCCAGTCGACAACCTTGTTGACAGGGACCTTGTCCAAGAAACCGTTGACACCAGCAAACACAATAGGGACTTGGACTTCAATGGCCAAGGGAGTGTATTGGGGTTGCTTCAACAGTTCGGTCAAACGGGCACCACGGTTCAACAAGAATTGGGTGGAGGCATCCAAATCAGAACCGAATTGGGCAAAAGCAGCGACTTCACGGTATTGAGCCAAGAAAAGCTTCAAGGAACCGGCGACTTGCTTCATGGCCTTGGTTTGGGCAGCGGAACCGACACGGGACACGGACAGACCGACGTTGATGGAGGGACGGATACCCTTGAAGAAGAGTTCGGCTTCCAAGAAGATTTGACCATCGGTAATGGAAATGACGTTGGTGGGAATGTAGGCAGACACATCACCACCTTGGGTTTCAATGATGGGCAAGGCGGTCATGGAACCATAGCCAAAGTCCTTGTTCATCTTGGCAGCACGTTCCAACAGACGGGAGTGGAGGTAGAACACATCACCAGGGTAGGCTTCACGACCGGGGGGACGACGCAACAACAAGGACATTTGACGGTAGGCAACAGCTTGCTTGGACAAATCGTCATAGATGATCAAGGAGTGACGGCCGTTGTCACGGAACCATTCACCAAAGGCGGCACCAGAGAAAGGAGCCAAGTATTGAAGAGGGGCAGCTTCCGAAGCAGTGGCAGCCACAACGGTGGTGTACTTCATGGCGTCGTTTTCTTCCAAGGTGCGGACCAATTGGGCCACAGTGGAACGCTTTTGACCGACGGCAACGTAGATACAGTACAGCTTCTTGGATTCATCAGAGCCGTTGTTCCAGTTCTTTTGGTTCAAGATGGTGTCGAGAGCGACAGCAGTCTTACCGGTTTGACGATCACCAATGATCAATTCACGCTGACCACGACCGATGGGCACCATGGAGTCAACAGACTTGATACCAGTTTGCATAGGTTCGTTGACAGAGTGACGGGGCAAGATACCAGGAGCCTTGACTTGGACACGCGAACGACCAGCGGTTTCCAAAGGACCCTTGCCATCGATGGGGTTACCGAGAGCATCGACCACACGGCCCAAAATGCCAGGACCCACAGGCACATCGACAATAGCACCGGTACGCTTGACGGTGTCACCTTCCTTGATCAAACGATCGTTACCGAACACCACAATACCGACATTGTCAGCTTCCAAGTTAAGGGCCATACCCTGTCAAGAAAAAGAACCGTCAGCTTTTTTTTTTTTTTTTGTAGGGTAAAGAAATGGACCTTGAGACCGCTGGAGAATTCGACCATTTCTTCGGCTTGGACGTTCTTCAAACCATATACACGGGCAATACCGTCACCAATGGACAAGACACGGCCGGTTTCTTGGAGGTTGGCTTCGCTGGAAGAGCCGAGGATGCGTTCTTCAAGGATGGAAGACACTTCCGAGGTCGTGGGTTTGGCCGAGGCGTAGGTGCGGATGGCATTGGCGGCAGCGCTGACCGAGGGACGGAACTAGTAGATATGGATAATAAGGAGGAAAGTAAGTTATCCAAATTCAAAACAGATTCACCAAAATAAACAAAACGAGAGGGGTGGATCACGCAGAAAAAAAGAACAGCTAAACTTACAGCGGTGGAGCGAGCAAAAGAAGCCATAGCAGGACGAGCAATACGAGTAGCGTTTCTCAACATCGTTTAAAAGATCAACACTTGAAGATTAAAAAAAAAAGAGAGGGGTACTGATGAAAAAGAAAAAAAAAAAAAAAAAACTCGAGCCAGGGATTGTTTTTTTTTTTTTTGGCTGGTCTTCATTTTTGGCCCACAACGTCGTCGAGGTGGTCACACAAGTGGTTTTCCTATTTTTTTGTTGATCCTGCAAAAGAGCATTTCGGCTGAAGGGAGCCTTTTTGAAATAAACACGCTTGTACTTTTTAACTTGGCTTGACTGCCTCTCCACTCTTTTTTTTTTTTTTGCATCTTTTTTTAACAGAGTAAAGCAGTGGTTAAAAAAAGTCATAGTTTCCCCGTCCTGGACTCATAGCACGGCATTTCGGGCTAATTTTCATCCTTTTTTATGTGGTTCCCTTTTTTTTTTTTTCTCTCTCTCTTCCTTCTTTTTTCTCCCTTTTTCTTTGCCTTTTTTTTTCGATGAATATTTTTCGTAGTAAAACCAACCTAAACAACTTGCCAACCATAGAAAAAGAAGAAGCCATGACGCATGAGCCTCTGTTCACACCTCCGGAGTATGAGCCTGCTTTGCCTCCTTCGTTGGATTCGGCACAAGAAAAAAAGCTTGACCAGCTGCGTGAATATATAACGTCGATAATGCTTCCATTGGACCATGAGTATTATGAAAACGAAAAGCGATTCTTAACCGATGCTACTTTGAAACGTTATATGCGAGCAAGGAAATGGGACTACGAGGTAAGCCTACAAAACCAGACTCGGATCTGGTGAAATCTTGCCGCAACAGGCTTGTAACACAGGAAAAAAAATCTTCGTCCAACGATCCTTATGCAACCTGATGTCCCCCTTTTTTATGATATGCATTAGGCTGCTAAAACTATGTTGGAAAACACTGTGAAATGGAGAAGAGATTACCGTCCTGAGCAAATCGATCCTGACTACATTCGTCCCGAGGTAAAATGAAATAGAATGAAAAAATGGCTTATTTAAGCGCTTTTTTTATTTCTGGTCGGGGATTTTAGTCCGAGACAGGTAAAATGTATTTTAATGGCTTTGACAATCACGGTCGACCTATTTGGATTATGCGGCCTCGACTACAAAATTCAAAGGATGGGGAACGTCAAATTAAAAATATCGTGTACTGTTTGGAACGTGGCATTCGCTTGATGCCTGCCAAGGTGGAGAACATTGCCATCATTGTTGATTTCAAAGACGCTGCCTCGGCTCATAATCCCAGTATCGGCACTTGTAAGAAATTCCTGGATATCCTTGGCAACCATTACCCTGAACGTCTCGGCATTGCTTTTGTTGTCAAATGTAAAAAAAAAAAGGATTGATCCATTTACTGCTTTCAAGACTAACTTTTCCTTTGACTCGATCCAGCGCCCTGGTTCTTCTTTTTGACATTCAAAATGATTTCTCCATTTATGGATCCTGTCACCAAAAACAAGATCAAATTTGTATATGACGACTCTGGCAAACAGGACACCAAAGCCACCACGAACGAATGGGTGCATATCCAAGAACACATTCCAAAAGACCAACTGGAAACGGAATATGGAGGCGATTTCGCTTTCAAATTTGATATTGATACCTATTGGGATAGATTATTACAAGTCACTGGAAAACCTTACAAAATCATAGACTATTAAAAAAAACATGGAGGGGGGCAATCCACCGCACCTTCTTTTTTGGCCGGATGACAAATGTATTTGAATCCCCGCTCTCTGTAATTTTTTTTCTTCTTTTCCTTGGGCAAAAAGTCTTTTTCTGTAGCATCTCCATTTTTTTCATTTTCTTGATTCTTGATTCCTACTCGTTAAAAAGCAGTTTATTCTTCCTTTATTTTAATATACCAAATCTCCAGCTAGACAATAGTACTCGGGTGTTAATCCATGTCCACTCTTGATATCAACGATCAGTCGGAGGACACGGAGAAAGTCATAGAAGTGTCTCCTGATGACCGATATGTACGTCTCAATACACTTCTTGGCAAAGGTGCTTACAAAGTAGTCTACAAAGCTCTTGATCGAGAAGGTAAAGAAACGAGGCTGTTTATAATGATGGCCATGGGGATACCTCGAAACGAGTCTCATCCACTCTTTTCTGTATTTTTTTTTTCATTTTACAGAGGGCTATGAAGTTGCTTGGAATACCATGATGGTAAACAAAAAGAAAAGAAGAGCCTGGCGTTGGGCATAGGATCTCACCCTTTCTTTCCTAGGGCTTGCACCAACCCAACAAAAAAGAAATGGAGCATGAAATCGAGATCCTCAAACAAGTACGCCACCCAAATGTGATTGCCTTTCATGACGCCTGGTGCACCAAGAATGAATTTGTCTTTATTACCGAAATGATGACCTCGGGCACTCTCCGTGAATACATTCGCAAGCTGAACCTTCCCAACATCAAAATTGTCAAGCGCTGGTCTCGACAAATCCTCAAAGGTCTGGCCTACCTCCATGAATACACTCCCCCCATCATCCATCGCGATATCAAATGCGACAACATTTTCATCAATGGTGCCCACGGCGAAGTCAAAATCGGTGACATGGGCACTGCTGAAATGAAAATGGGCAAAAAGTACACCATCATCGGCACCCCGGAATTCATGGCTCCCGAAATGTACGAAGAGCTTGGCTACAGTGAAATGGTCGATATCTATGCCTTTGGTATGTGTCTGCTCGAAATGGTCACTGGCCAGTATCCCTATGGAGAATGCCAAAATGCCGCTCAGATCTATCGCAAAGTGTCCTCAGTAAGCACCACCTTTTTGCCCATCTGTTCCCACTCACCCTATTTTTTTTCCCAGGGTGTCAAACCAGCCTGCTTGGAGCAAATTCAAAATGAAGAGGTTCTCAAAGTCATTGAAAATTGCATTGGCCCTGAAGATGATAGGTAAAAAGGCAACCTAGCCGATCAAAAGCTCACCTGCCTTCTTGTCTCAAGAATGTCGGCTAAAAACATCTTGGAACACTCCTTTCTGGCTGTGGAGCCGGAAGTGGTGATGCTGTCGGACGATCCAGACCACGTTCATCTAACGCTACAGGTGATCTTCAAAGGCATGGACAAGCTTTCAGTCAAGTTTGATTTCAATGTCGATACCGATACTGCTGAACAAGTCGTCCGTGAAATGGTAAGCGTTTCCCTGCGCCAAAAAAAAAAAAAAAAAAAGAATCTGTTCCTCACAAAAAAAAAAAAAATAGATTGAAGAGCAGGTGCTACCTGAACGCTATCAATACCACATCACCAAGGAAATCAACCGTATCTTACGCGACCTGGACAAGCCCAATGACCCAGAAAACAGCACAGGGAATGGCCAGTCGGTATGGCGCCGGGAAAACGACATTCGCTCGGAATTAGACCGGACCAGACAAGAACTTGCCATCGCCACTGACCAAATCATCGAGGTCGAAGCCAAATGTGAAGATTTTGAAACCCGGGCTCGGCTGGCCGAAGCTCGCTACAGAGAAGCCATGCGTTCTTTGCGCGATTTAGAAGAAAATCAACCTCTGGCCACCTCTGCACCGACCGCCTCCACCACCTCCCCGCCCTCCACGCTGACCTCCCCCGTCATCACAGCCACCCCTAACAACGCCAAAGTTGCTGCCCAACCCATCCCTCCTTCTGTCGCCACCTCCACCCAATCACCCTTGCCACCCTCCGCCACCAACTCCCTTCCCTCCGCCACCAGAGCGATGGCTGACTTGACAATCGATACCTCCAAACGATGGGACACCCCTCCCAGCGATGAACGCAAATCCGAAGAAAACATCTCCGCCATGCGAGAAGCCCTTTTCTCCCATATCTTGGATGGTAAGCCCTCCGGACCACAATAGACAAAATGAATCTCACCCTCCTACGTAGAATACTCGGATGATACCAGTATTGATGTGTTTGTCCGGGATTGTGCCACCGCTACCCATCGCAATGAAGACAAGGCCTATCAATGGATCAACAAGCTAAAGAACCAAGACATCATGACCGTCGGTGATTTACGCGATTTACACGATGAAGATTGGAATGGCATCGGTTTGACCGTGTTTGCGCTCCGAGCCCTAAAAAACATGCTCAAAGGCAAGAAGCTGCAATCCTCCACGACGCCTCTCACCGGCGACACCCACCCTTCCACCGCCTCATCTTCCCCTCCTGATTCGGCCCATCCTTGATTCTTTTGGTTTTTTTTTCTTTCTTTCTTCTTTTTGCGCATAGAAAACATTGTTTTTATTTTTGATTTTCCTGGAGGATAAGCAATCCATTTTTGATAATGATAATGACACAATGAGACAATAAAATAAATATAAATAAATAAAAACTGATGCCAAGCGAGCGCGGGTATAATGCCGGTGTTGTTGGTGATCATTCTGGTTTGGTGATCCACTGCGCCAGGATTCTCGCAAGCCGCTGGTCTTTAGGATCCATCTTTTTCAACAAGGCTTGATGACGGGCACACACCTTTCCATTTTGACCTTGCCACTGCACCAGATCATCCAGCCTTTCCAGTAGCCGATCCTGCTCGTCTAAAAAAACAAGCCCGTCAGCGCTTTCCCTCTTTTTCTTCATGTCCTTCACCTTTCTGCTGCACCAGCACTTGGTCATAAGCGCGCTTTGATTCATCCAGTGCTGCTTCCGTTTGCTCCAGCTTTTCTTCCAAAGCCTACCCAAGTATCAAAGGAAAGCATCGGCATTGGCCCAAGCCGTTCTTTTTTTCCTTTTGACTCTTACCGAAAAGCGCTCATCCATGACGTCTTGAAGCTGCTGGCACTGATGATCCACATGGTCGAGAAAATCTTCACGCCATGCATTGGGTATAAATTCATCCATGATGGATCGATCAATGCGGCCACGTGTCGAGGAAGGGTAATCGTCAAACAAGGGGTCATTGTCAGGATCCATGGCTGAGGCTGTTCGCGGATGATGGCTGGCATCTGAGCCTTCATCCAATAACTCCTGCTCCAGCTCATCATACCGATACTGATCATCATCCATGTGCGACACCACGGAAGAAGGTGCTGGCGATGGCGGACCATGTGGCATCGACGACGATAAAAACGACGAAGGCTCTTAAAAAAAAGAAATGAGATGCAAACGAAAAACGGAGTCGCTAACACAGACTTTGTTTTACCTTGATCTAATAAAGCACTGGGATGATTGATACTTGGTTCATCATCGAAATCGGTGGATACAGACATGAACGATGCAGAACGGGGAAAACAGAAAAAAAGAAAAAAAAGGAGCAACCAACCCTGCGGGAAAAATGTCGCGAAAAAAATAGCGCAGCCAGTCAGAAAAAAGAACGTGAATTTGTCACTAAACCCACTACCATCGCTCAATTCACTGAGTAATCCACAAAATCAGGAGCAAGGACAGTGCCAATTTGAGAAGTTTGAAGCGAAGTTTGCTTTCATGTTTACGAGTGCCTTGACCCACAGATTGAATGATGGAATGATATTTGTAAGCTTGGTCATCAGCTGGACAAGAAGTTGATCTGTTCACACATTTTTTAAAAAAATATATTAGCGTTAATATAATAGGAATGAGCAGGGCGTGTGTGAGCGTGAGCAGAGAAGCTCATTTTCTCGTCTTGCTCTTTTTTTTTTCCTTCTCTTTTCTGTATTTTTTTTTTCTTGTTCAGCAAAATGCAATATTTCCCCAAAGATCACCTTCAAGCCTTTTACGAGACTTTATGCTTTATGGACGACGCATCGTTCGCGCGTGCACGAGAAGAGTTGGTTCATCTGGCCCCTCTTCAGCACGGACGTGGTGAGTGGGAACTTACCGAAGAGCAAGTCCTTGCTATTTGGACACAAGCCAAAATATATCGCGAGCGTAAGTCAGCCGTTGAAACCAGTGATTGTTGTCCTCACCACTTTATGCTTCAGGCACTGGGTCTGCTGATCCTCGTGCCCAAGCAGAACGCCGTCGCCAAGAGGCGCGCCAGGCTGGTCGCCGCAAAAAGAAACAAGACCAGCGCAACCCCAATGCCATTGGGCCATGCAAGGCCTGTGGCAACATGGGTCACATGACTGCTGCCAGCCATGCTTGTCCCTTGCACAAAGTCAACAAGGCCGACTTTCTTCGGAAATGGATGCCAGGCCATGCAACTTTTGCTCGAAAGGTTGGCTTCGACGCGGCTGTCAACTTGCCATACGCTCTGCCACTCAAAAGAAACATCGAAGCCACCAGCAAGTGCGTGAAGAACATTTTGGTGCGTGTGCAGATCTTTTTGAATCACTTTGCTCTGTCATTCCCTGATGAATTCGACAATTACCTCATCTGCGCCAACGGCCTTTATTCTCTTACCCAGCTGGTATACCCTCGCCCCCTTCCCTTCTTTCCCATTGGATGGCCTTTGCTCGCGACCACCCTAGCATCCGCTATGACCCAGCCCACTTCCATGGGCACAAATTTATCGCCGATACCTTGACTCCTTGTCTTGGTGCATTGGAAACGGCCTACACCAATTGCTTGGCCGAAAAGTTTGATCGCAAGGTGAAGCAGTACATCAAATTCCTCTTTGCTGTCCAAGGACAAGAGGTAAGCTGGGAACTGAGCGTAAAACGGAAAGGGGGGGGAAAACTCACTTTTTTTTTCGCATTTTAAAATAGGTGACATACCACCACCACCGCTGAAAACAACTCACCCTCGCTGGATGTCCCACATCCACCATCACCATCCCTCACCCATCCCTCGCCGAGCCATCCACATGACATCTCTACGGGTGAATCGCAAAGCACGAACACGCCTGCCGATGAAGCCATTGCCTTAATCACACGACAAGTCCTGGCTATGAAGCCGCCTGGCATGGGCTTGATTGACGAAGGAAAGCTGCAAGAAGATCCAACCATGACTCTGAAAATCTTGATTCAAATTGCGTCTGCTTATCAAGATTACAAGGACCAAGAAAATGAAAACCCTGTCAAGGTACCTCACTTCACCATCCTCCCAGAGCCAGGTCTGGATCGCCGAGCAATCCCAATCACTGCGAAGACGATCACTCGCCTGACGGAATACACGTCGTACACGCACACCAGTCAAGAGTTCGCAGCCGACCGACAAGTCGCTGGCCCTTCCCGTCCTACGCCCCGCACCCGGCCAACCACCACCCCTACGACCGCTACCTCTGACAACAATCAGGCTAGCTTCTTGGGATCGCTCCCCATTTTTTTCGAGGTGTTTAAAATGGACATGTTTGGATTTTCAAGGTAAAAGGCAGAGGTGGGGTGGCAAGGTGTAGTCGAATCTCATCTATTTTCCCTTCTCTTTTTTTTTTTTCTAATTAGCTTAGATGAAATGTTGGAGTCGATCATGCTCAACCCGCACTTTTTTGGTGCATTCGTTTGGTCGGACGGCGTGTCATGTTCGTTCCATTTCCACCGCCGTCCCCGGATCAATCGGCCAACCATCAAGTTACCCCACATGGACGACGTGCCACCCGACTTCATGGACCACTTCCGAATGACAGCCGTGGACCCTGGCCGACGGGCCATTATCACAGCGGCTTGTGGAACCCCATTCCCCCGTCAAATCCAGGCTGAGGATGGTGCTGGTGATGGCAGCGACAGTTATGATGAAGGCGCCTATGAAAGCGACGACGACGGTGATGGTGCTGCTGGACAGCCACTTAGCATGCTGCAAGAACTTACGCGTGACACTGGTGCATTAACACTGGAAACAGGTGCATCTGGTACTCCTGACGTGGACAGTGCTATGTTTGTGGAAAAAGAAAATTTGTTCTATAATGATGACGACGAAGCCAGCCTCATGTCACTGGATATCCCAGCCACTGTGTCTCTCGTCTCAACCGCTAGCAACGACCCACTCCCAGAAGCCTCCCCTCGGGAACCATTTCCTGTTTACAAGGTCTCTGCTCGGGAGTATCGCGCACAATGTGGAACGCAGAAACGAATGCAAGAGTTGGAACAACGAAAGAAGACAACAATGTTTTTGGACCCACACAATGGCCGTTCCCTCAGCTACCAGCAAATTGAATCCGCCATCCCACCTCGTCATCCATCTCCCCACGAATACGAAAAGCGCTGTCGCTACATTCTGGACCGCCTCGGTATTTTCTTCACCTTTTATGGACACCAACACTCGGTCGCCAAGTTTAACGCGTATCGTGGCAGGCAGCGCGGTGTAGCCTATGTGTCAAATGTCCTTGCTGGCATCTCGCGCAAGTATGTGAAAGAAAAGCGTACCAAAACGAAGCGCAATCGGAGAAAACGACGCAAGCGTGCCAGACACAAGCGTGCCCTCAAGCTTCACGAAACGACGCAAGCCTTACGCCAGAATCTTACGACCTTGGAACGCACCATACAAGGCACGAATACGCGAATCATGTCCTATAAAAAGGTCATGAAGTCGGCATCTGGACCAGCATTACCTACAACTGTGTACCAGCTCGGTCAAAAACTTGCTCGTCTTGAAGTAACCTTGAATGACCTTAAGGAAGAACGCATATTTGTCCAAGGTCAGCTCAACAGCATTCACCTTGAAATGACAGAACGACGGTAAAAAAAAAAAAGAATCAACCTTCAGATCGGCAACAAACCTCTGATTGCCTTATTTTTTATAGATCTGCTCCAGCAGTGAAGGCAGCTACGCGACTGAGCCACGGAGTCACCAAACACGTAGCCTCCCCCGACCGTGTGCCGATGATTGTGTTTGGCGACGGCCTTAAAGGCAAGAAAGTGGCAACCCCCTTGAAGAAGCAGTTACCTGGGCCATCCAATTTGGTCTTCAACAATCTCGAGGAACGGCAAAGCCAAGGACGCTTGTTAGTGGTATCCATATGGGAATTCAACACCAGCAAGGTGCTGAACAAGTGCAGTGGAGAGAAGTGAAGACTTGGTCACTGACTCAATTTTTTTTTATCGATCCATACAGCGTTGCTGCATTTGCCATGACAAGCTCAAGCCTTTTTACATTGATGGGAGCAAAATATACGGCCTCTTGCGCTGCGATTTGTGCCGAGTGGTGCTGGATCGTGACACTTCCGCTGCGTCCAACATGTTTGCCATTGCTCGTCACTATTTTGATCACCGCCATCGGCTCCTTGCCTTTTGTCCCCTCCCTCGCCCTCCATCCCCCGAGTTTTAGGCATTTTTTATTTTTTTTTAGATAGAGCAACCTTTTAGAAAAGGTTATCGTCTGTCCCTTGACAAGAACGGTTTAATGCTTTTGCAGGTAAAAAAATTGTTTGGTTAGGGTACGGGGAAGGGGCAATTTGATTGGATGCTGATTTTTCTTTTTTTCCCTAGTGCAACCTGAGCAACGCCTAAAACTCCGAAGCAGGGCTCATTCGGGCTGAACTTGACACTCCTCTCTACTGGATTTGCGCCATCATTTGGCGGCTGGATCATCAAATCAGGACTCTGTCAAGGGCAGTATTGATCAAGTTGTTGACGCTACTTCATCAAATTGTGACATTGGATTACACTCTTTTCCATGAAGGAAGGTGTAAAATCGAAAGTTGATTATGACCATCCAATTTTTTTTTTCAAAATCAAAAAAAAAAAAACCACTATAGCTCTACAGCACTTTTGAGTGACTGGATCGATGTGAAACTTTGCTCAAACGCACAAAAGCACGAATGATGATGATGCTGAAAAAAAACCAGGTCGATTGGAGAAGATCGCCCAGCCAACTTTTGGCCAGTGTCGTGCTGTCATCTCCGATCGTCCAGCTAAAAAATTGAAAAAATCGGCCATTTTTGCCCAGGGGACCGCCAGGCGATCTGAGCAAAAGCCACAACGCAAAACTGGTTGAAGTCAGTTCACCCCAAATGTTGCATACGTGCACAGAATGATGAGGAATTATGATTCAACATTACCTCACAGTCATGACAAAAAAAAAACGTGATGTTTTTGGGCTGTCAGGTTAATGAGCAGTCTTTTAAGTTGATAAAACGGCACAGCGGTGCCTGCGATGTCCGGTCACCTAAACCAGCTGGGCAATTTGGTGGATTTCCGCCTACTCTTTACCTGCCCAATTTTTTTTTTTTCGTGTGAACGAGATTTGCATATGGGTTTCGTACATAAGACACTATACATCCATGTTATGCTTAATTATTCACACGTTTCTGAAGTGATAGCGTAGAAGGACAACCTTAGCAACATCCACCGCCAGCAAGCGTTGGCAAGATGATTGAAGACTCAGCATGACAGGTACAATATTACGGGGGGAGCATACTACGACACCAGCACCACTCAGCTCCTACCAAGCAAAGCGAGGTTTCAACACCACGTCGGTAATTTTGGGAACACGTTGGATCAAGCGATCGCGCTGTGAAGCTTCGCCATGGGTCGTATTTAAATACAACGGAAATTTTGTAGCCTTGTCTTCTTTTGTTTTTTTTTCTCATTAACTTGTCTAGGATGCCATTGCCACCACGTTTACCGTCGAATCAACCAGAAGTAGCACCCTCAGGTTCCCGCCTGTGGGCGTTACGAGAACGCTGGGCGGTCCAGCCCAATCAAGGCTATCACATCCTGGCCGTCGGCATGAATCTCGTGTACATGGTACGACAATGGAAAAAAAAAAATCGACGTTGGATTTATTTATTTCATTTTTCCTCTAGAATAGATTCGCACCTTGAATTGGATTTTTGATGCAGGTGAAGCTGCAGTGCATGGTTCGTACATTTTTGTGGGCGGGTGAAAAGGTTGCGTTTTCATCAACTCACATGATTTTCGATCTAAAAGAAAACTTACAGAATACTTCGAAAATGGTGACGCATGTTTTTCAGGTGATTGTGTATGGGTCGATGCTTGGATGTTTGATATTTGACATGGTTGTCATGACAACAGTTAGTAAAAAAAAAAAAAAAAAAAAAAAAAAAAGAGGGAAGGATGCAAGCTGATGATTTTTTTTCTCGGGCTGACATCCAAAGAAAAAGCTGTCAGTTGCTGATTGGTTCTGGCGGCCAGGCGTGTGTTTTTTCCTGTTGGTCAGTGCAGATCAGCTAGTGTACTTTTTCAATTATTTGGTGAACATGACGTATTGGTTTGAAGCTTGCCAACGAGATCTTGGGTCATGGGGACCCTTGGCTATTTCATTGATGGTGTGCGATTTACAGGTGCATGTCCATAGCTTATTAAGCTTTATATTTTTACTTCGAGATTTGGCTGTCGCCGTAAGTCAGGGAATGGCATCATTCATGTGCCATGGGGACAATGGCCTAAAATTGGTGTCGGCGCCTCATTCCCCCATTTTTTTTTTTCAATTAAAATAGGGCTGCTATGTTTGGGTGGGTCACAACTTTACAAAATATTTAATTCAAACGTTGAAACACAAACAACAGCAACAACAACAACAACAAATACAACCATATTCATTTGGCTGTGAACCTGTCATGATGCACCCTCTCCCTCCCGCCTGCCAGACTCACTAAAAAAAGAAAATCAAATAAAAACTTTATCACCAAGCTTCTTGGCCCCTGATTGGTGAGGCTTTTTCTAAAAAGTAAGAAGAAAAAAAAACCACTCCCTTTCCTTCTTCTTTGTAACATCAAGAATCAACGAAATTATACAGCAACCACCCCTCTCTTCTCACCCTTTTCATTGCTCAGAAAAAAAAAAGAAGGAAAAAAAAGAATCTCGACCGCCATTTTTTTTTCTTTTTTTTACGACCTGACCCATTGCTTCAAACAAAATCTTTTCCCCATCAACCTTGGCCATGAAACGTCGATCATCATCAGTTGACCAGGAAGAATCAAGGAAACGACCTTGTGTACAAACAGAACTACTGACTTCACTCACAAATATCCTGTCAGAAATCCGATCCATACCGTCTCATGGCGAACTGTCACCTGAACTGCTGGAAACATTCAAGCTGGTGATGCTGCAGATCGATGAATTGTCATCGGATGAATCAAATGCAGAAGGCCGACTGGTGAAGGACGAAAGCGAGCGATGCTTAGAATCCTGGCTGGAGGACCTGCTGGCCCAGTGTGAAGAGGACGATGAGCTTCTCTTGATGGAAGACGAAGACAAGAGCCAAGACGACTTGGACGATGGCCTGGATGATTTGGTCCTCAGTGGGGAAGACGACGAGCTGGTATTGGTGTTGGAACCCTCAGATCGAATGGATGGCTCGGGCGCGGTGATGCACGTCAGTCACCTGACCGAAGACGATGCCTCGGACGATGAAGAAATCATCATCGTCGACGATGACCTGGACCCTCACCAAGTCCAACTGATGATCTAACATTCCACCTCCCCTTTTTTTTCTTCTAAATGTAAATATCCCCATCCATTGTTTAAAAGCCTTGAAGAATGAATAAAGAAAAAAAGTTTTGTATTTCTCAAGCGGGTGAACAGCAAATGTCATTTACAGAATAGAAAAAAAAATGGGAGAGGGTAACCACCTAAGAGACAAATACAGATGAAAGGGATGCAAAAAAATAAACAGAGAGAGAGTACAGAGGGATTAAAAGGTTTCGAGGGTCATCTTGTTGGCAACGTCCGTGTTTTCCACCATTATTAGGAACTCGTCAAAGCTGATTTTTCCATCCATGTCCTTGTCGGCTTCCATGATGGTCTTGTCGACGATCTGTTGCAGTTGATTATCTTTCAAGTTGTTGCCCACCATCATCTTGAGTACCAAAAACAACTCACCGTTGGATATAAACCCATCTCTGTCCATGTCATATACCTTGAAAGCAACTGGGAAAGCGTGAAGTCAGTCTAAAAAAAAGCCCTTTTTTGCTCCTCTTCATTTTTTTTCACTTGTGCAGCTTACATTCCAGCTTTTCACGCTTGTTACCACGAGCACTAAAGGCACTCAAGCCCTTGATGAATTCATGAAAGTCCACATCACCGCCGCCATCTTCATCAAAAATAGCAATCATACGCGAAGCCAAGGGATTGTTGGCAATTTGTGGAATCGACAAGAATTCATCCTTGTCAATCGATCCAGATTTGTCCTTGTCGAGTTTCATAAAGCGCTTGTACAAACGTTGGATTTCCTCGGCAGAGACTATAACAGACAAAGAAAGCATCCTTTTGTTAGTAAAAACGCACCCAACGTTTCAATTCTTTGCTCGTCCGAGATGAAATAGGTCATGCGCAATTCACTCCTTCTTTTTTCATCATGGCCCATTTTGTTTGTAGCCCACTTACAGTTGGACGAGTTGACCATGTCTTCCAAATGTGACCCTGATTGTCCCATAGCAATTCAATACGTAAAAGGATGAGATACAAAATAAAAAATAAAAAAAAAAAAAGTTTAGGAGAGGAAGCGAAACAAGGAAAGATCCCACACGCCAAAACTGATCCATTTCAGCAACCGATCCAGCTCTCTGATTGGCAGAAACAATGGAGCAGAACCCAAAAAAAAAAAAATAATTGATAAACCCAGGCATTTGATTTGCCCCCCCCCCCCAAGCTTTTGTAACCTGGGGGCGATACAGTAATGGTATTGTCAACTGTTGCTCTGTCACCATCAATGCACGGCTGGTACTGTTACCTCTCTTCCACAACCAGGGGGTGGAGAGTCGCAGCGACTCTTTTCAAGAGCGGGGTTTCTTGCTCCACCCCGTGTTTTTAATATAAGAATCCTGCAATGGAAGCAACTTTGAAAATGAGTGCGACCCAAACCACAAGCTCACCTACACCAGTGGCCAACGTGTTCACTGCGAAAAATAGAGGCATGCTTGGTGAAGAAACAAACCCTAGGCTGGTGAGACTTCATACTTGTTTAACAATAAAAAAAGCCCCGCTTCAATGCATGACATGGCCTGGGGCTCTCTTAGCCTGTGCTGCCGCGAAGACAATGAATGATACTCTGGGAGCAAGAGGTGTGGCCTCCTTTTCGACTTGTTCAGGTATAGGCCATCCTCGATCCTCTCAAGTTTAAACCAGCTGGATCAGTGTCTTTAGCCATAGCCACTGATCAACAAGCACCTGCAAAGCAGCGGTGCAAGGTCTGTCCATTACACTGGGTTGGGGCTAGGCTGGTGGTAGGGCAGATGCAGGAGAGCTCATTGTCCACCAGCAGAGACCCTGTAAAGTTTGGTGTTGACCGAGCTAGGCGGTTGCTGGCTTGATTGATTTTTGGGCTGCCAGTCTCTTTTTCTTCATTTTTTGGGCTGGGATCGGAGTTTATCGAACAGGTAGCATATCTCAATCGACGTGTGTTTTCAGCATTAGCATCATTCATGTGTGACTGCACCCATGCAAAATGTCACGCTGCTTTATCAGCTCAAACGCTCTGGGAGGGCATCCAGCTATTTTCAGGGTCGGCCATTTTCTCCAGCTGATCGGATCAAAAAAAAAAAAGCCCGTCCCAGAAGATTTAGCACTTGGTATGCACCGACCGGCGCAGTCAACGAATGGAAGAAAATGGCCACAGCTTCTTTTATGCAACGGATATGTCTGGGAGGTCCAGTGCCGGAGGATCCGGTGGGCCTAATGAACTGGGAGGATCTGGTGGAAAATCCTTGTCGGTTTTCTTGCATTCGAGTGAGTGGATGTCATCGCTAGGACTGCAGCTATGGAAGGGTTGAACTTTCAAAATACAGTGATTGTAGGCATTCATCAAGTCTGCTTGACTGTGTTGATTGGCACTGCTGTTCCAGCTATTGAGAGCTTCACAGGCACATTTGCGGCAAACATTGCCTTCCACAATAAAGATGAGGGTCAATAAAATAGATGTATCGAGGAGCATGGCCACAAAAATTGTACGTAACTTTGGCTGCTGGACAACACAAGCTCTCTGATGCCATACACTCCGACAGGCAACCCATAGCACAAAAAACGTGAATGACATTTTCGTAATGTTTAAATTGAAAAATGTAGAAAGAACAAAATGCAGAATTTTTAAAGCGTCTGCCGTTTGAAGACAATTGTATCACGCCAAACCAGCATCACAGCCTCTTTTTTTCGGATAAGTTTACGCAGCCACAGCCATGATCCAAGCACTACCTTTTTAAACGCTTTTTATTTATGACATGATTCAAAAGAGAGGGAAACGAGGATGCATATTTTTAGTGATGGAAGAGACGGAGGTTGGTATGACAGAGCACCATGTCGTTGGCATCGGCAGCAGCAATGACGACCGAGTCTTGGACAGAGCCAGAAGGAGCAGCAATGTACTTGACGCCGCTACGTTTAGCACGGTAAACGTTATCTAAAAATACAAAGGATGACGTCAATACACAGACCTCCTGGTTTTTTTTTTTCTCCTCCATTACCAGAGAAGGGGAAGAAGGCATCGGAGGTGACGACGGTGTCCTTCATTTGGGCCATCCATTCCTTGCGTTCTTCAGCAGTCAAGAGTTCAGGCACAACTTCAAAGTTGGCTTCCCACAGGGCACGCTCTTCGCCTTCGCCGGTTTGGTTGGTGACAAACAGATCAATGGCATTGGATTTGTCAGCGCGCTTGCAGGTGGACTTGAATTGGAAGGCCAAGACCTTGGGGTGATGACGCATCCACCAGTTATCAGCCTTTTCACCAGCCAGTCGGGTACAGTGGATACGTGATTGTTGACCAGCACCAAGACCAATGACCATACCGTTCTTACCATAGCACACCGAGTTCGATTGGGCATACTTGAGAGCAATAGTGGCGACGATCAAATCAGTCACAGCATGAGCAGGCAGCTAGAATCAAAAAAAAAAAAAAAAAAAAAGCGTCAGCCTCCATCCCTTTTTTTTCCCAAGAACGGATCCGCTTGACTCTTACATCAGTGTTCTTGGTGACAACGTTGTTGAACAAGGAGGCGTCGATCTTGATGTTGTTGCGCTTTTGTTCCATGTAGAGACCGTAGACTTGGCGGGTTTCTTGTTCTTCAGGTTCATAGGTGGGGTCCATTTGCAAGACGACATATTTCCCGGCCTTCTTTTTCTTGAGGATGTCAAGGGCAGCGGGCTCAAAGTCGGGGGCAATGACACCGTCAGACACTTCGCGAGAGATGATGCGGGCAGTAGCAACATCAACCTTGTCGGAAAGGGCAATAAAATCGCCAAACGATGACATGCGGTCAGCACCACGGGCACGGGCATAGGCGTTGGCCAGGGGAGTCAAGGGTTCTTTGAGATCGTCAACTTGGTAGACCTTGCGATCAATGTCGGACAGCGGCAAGCCGACGGCGGCACCGGCAGGCGACACATGCTTGAAGGAGGCAGCCGCAGCAATACCCGTGGCTTCCTTCAGTTCCTTGACCAAGGCCCAGGCATTCAAGGCATCCAAGTAGTTGATGTAGCCAGGCGAACCAGACAGCACAGTCACAGGGAGTTTGTTACCCTTGGTGTAGATTTGCGCAGGCTTTTGGTGGGGGTTGGCACCATATCGGAGAGTCATCATGGCTTCGTCCTTGGTATATTGCTGACGGAAGTAGTTGCTGATGGCTTGGTCATAGTCGGCAGTGTGGGTAAAAGCCTTGAGAGCCAACTTGTTACGGGTAGGTTGGCTGACTTGGCCTTGCTTCAGTTCGGCAATGACGGTAGCATAATCCAAAGGATCAGACACAATCGACACGCGAGCATGGTTCTTGGCAGCAGCACGCAACAAAGTCACACCACCTTTTAAAGAGGCGTCAAACTTAGCTTGGACAATCTACAGAATCCTCTTTTCTTACCAATATCGACTTCTTCAACCGCTTGGGGGATGGTGACGTCAGGTTTGGCAATGGTTTCCTTGAAGGGGTACAAGTTGCACACGACAATATCGATCTTGTCAATGTTTTGTTCAGCCAAATCCTTTTCATCACTTTCGATGTCACGGGCCAAAATACCACCGTGCACAGCAGGGTGCAAAGTCTTGACACGGCCACCAAGCATTTCAGGAGCCTTGGTAATATCAGACACATCACTATTTTCACACGCGCCCATCAGAGGAGAATAAAAAAAATGAGTCATTTTTTTCTTCTTCATGTTCTGTAGCTTTCGTAAAAAGGGTACGCTGCAGCTTACCCGATAGGAATACCAGCTTCACGGACCAGCTTGGCAGTACCACCAGAACCAAGGAGACGAACATTCAAACCATGAAGTTCACGAGCAAAGTCAACAAGACCAGTCTTGTCATACACGGAGAGGATAGCTAACCATGACCATTGTCAGTGGACACTGGTGCCATATTATGATATAGTCACTTACCAATCTTTTGAGCCATGTCAGATAAAAAGAGAAGAGTAAATGGGCTGTAACGCAAAAAAAAAAAAAAGAGAAAAAAGAAAAAAAGAAAAAAAAACCGTGATCGTCAAGGGCTTATTTTAAACTCCAAACTCCGCGCAGAAAAGCTTGTTTGACCAGGTCTTCCTCGGGACTTGACCAGGATGGTTGCCAGTCCCTAGATCATGAATCCTCGTCAAAAAAATTTATCTCCAAAGCCCCCCAACCTTTTTTTTAAGGTTTTCCGTCATTCAGAATAATGAGATGAGATGTTTGATTTTATTGTATTGTCAAAAAAAGTAAGGAAAAGTTTTTTTATTGCTATTTTTTCGGTCAGAGTGGTGGTGCATATAGGTTGTTTCATCAACATTTTCAGCCAACCATCTTATGATGGGTTATCATCCTGTGAAAAAAAGCAAAAAAAAAAACTATCCTCTTTAGGCCACCCTTTGAGCCAACGGAGCAAAACAAAATAACCAACCCCCCTCTTCCCACACTAAAACCAACCGTTCAAAAGATCTGCTTCCAAAAAATAATAAAACTCATCAGCAAAGCTCGTTTCCACGGTGCAAAATAACTTACCAATGATAATACTATCGCATTTATTCAAAAAGTGCAAAAGGGACTAAAAACAAGAAAAAGAAACAAAAAGAAGGAAGCGAAAGCAGAGCCTTTATAAAGCCCTCGGCCGAAAAGAAATTTTTTGACAGCTCTTCTTCCCTGTGGCTTTTTTGGCAATCGGCCGCATTCAATCTCCGGGCTTAACAAGCAAAAATGCCTCACTGTCTAGCTTCTATGCTGGTACTGTTGCCATTCACCTCGGCCCATCACTTGGCATTGCCACATCAGCTGAATCAGCCCAATCACCCTGCAGATGGAAAGTCTAGTACAGCACGAAGATCAAGTAACGAAATGGAGGGGCTTCAGTGGGGATCGAATGCTGAGGCTTGAGGCACTCCCTCGGGATTTCCTTTTTTGTAAATATCTTTCCTTTCAGGTATGAAATGGGACAGCCACTCCATCATTGCAGCCACAACAACAAAAAAAACGCGCAGTCAAAATCGCCACCCAGATACAACGTTCTTGTTCTGAGCGCAGCGAGCGGGAAAACAATTTGGTCTAGCTCTTGGTTGATTCATGCTTGGGCAATGCTCCCCCCTGGGAAGCCCAGTCCCAACGCCATGGCAGTGAAGAAACAATGCTCACTCGTGTGAGAATAAATGTCTTATCTTATCTTTCATTTTGGGAAACTCCAACTTCAGTTCCTTCAGGCTGGCTCTGGTGGTTTCTTTCAACCTTCTTTCTCACCTTTTTTTTTTTTTTCCTTTTTCAATCGAAAATGAAGGTGATCGCCTTGATCAGGCAAGTCTCTTGCATCTATTCCGCCCATAGGCATGTATAACATTATCTTCTCTTCAATCTAACGTAGTGGCGGCAAAGACAGTGCCTATAATATGATGCAATGTGTGAATCACGGTCACGAAATCGTAGCTCTGGCCAACATGAAACCCCCTGCAAGCTCAGGAAAAGGTAGCCCATGGGAAACGCCAAACCTGCCAGTCCTGGACTCTTACTATTTTTATCTTATAGACGAGCTTGACAGCTACATGTATCAAACCGTTGGGCACGATGCTATTCACTGCTACGCGGAATGCATGGACTTGCCTTTGTACCGCCGTGACATCATTGGCGCTCCCCTCCAGATGGAAGCTGTTTATGATACCACCGAGAACGATGAGACGGAGGATCTTTACCAGCTCCTTAAAGAAATCAAGGTAAACATGCTCTTTCCTAAACACACCAGACTTGCCCTGTGGCTCACTGAGGCTCACTTTGGTTCTCTTCGTGGTTTAGGAAAAGCATCCCGATGCAAAAGGCGTGTCGGTAGGTGCGATTTTGTCCAATTATCAGCGTGTCCGTGTCGAGCATGTGTAAACAAAAAAAAAAAAAAAAGACTTTGGCGCGAGAGATCTTATTTTTTTTTTTTACACTTACAGGTGTGAACGCTTGGGCCTGGAATCATTGGCGTATCTCTGGGAACGCAATCAAAAGGAACTGCTGGCAGAAATGGCTGACGCTGGAGTAAACGCAATTCTTATCAAGGTGGCTGCCATGGGACTGAAACCGTACCAACATCTTGGCAAGACCATCGCCGAAATGTACCCCGTTCTTTGCGATTTGGTAAAGAAAAAAACGCTGTGTAGATCTCAAACCAAGGCTGACCCTTCTCTCTCTTTTTTTTTTTTTTTTTGTATCTCTCGGTCGGTCTCAGAATGAAAAATACGACGTGCACATCTGTGGTGAAGGTGGTGAATTTGAAACATTCACTCTGGACTGCCCCTTGTTCAAAAAGCGCATTGTCCTGTAAGTGACGTCGGAAAAAGAGCCTACAGCGACAGTTGACTCAACCCTCTCCCTCTCTTTTTATTTATTCTTAGAGATGAAACGGAAGTAGTCATCCATTCGGAAGACGTGTTCGCGCCTGTAGGCTACTTGCAACTAAAGAAATGCCATCTTGAAGATAAATAACAATAAAAAAGTAGGATACCAAACGTCGATGCGGCTGCTGTCCCCAAAGAAAAAAAAGTACACAGTGAAGCTTGTCGGGGCTTAGACTCACTTTGTGGAACACATTGGCCATGCTGATGGGGCAGAAGTTGGCTGGTTGGGAAGGATAGTGCACTCGGGTATGCATGTCATGGGTCCCCTTTGTTATCCAGTCGCTGATGTTCATTCGCAGCCAGAAGAGGCTCCCGCTCAATATCATGAAAAAAAAAAATCGGCGGTTGAATTTTTCGCTGCAAAAATGCTCTTTCACCAAATCTTCTCGTTTTTGACGCTTTTTTAGCTGGGGGATCGAAGACCGTAAATCATGATACTTCAAAGTTTGGCTGGACAACCTTGCTCAATCAATATGATTTTTTCATCAACATTAGTTGCTGTCATTGTCTGTACCTATACAAAATTTGAATTGAATCCAATAGTTCAAACCTGTTCTACAGCAATTTTTCAATTTTTCAAAATCCCTTAGGATACCCTAGCCTTTTTAGATGGCAAACATGTGGATCGGAGATGTCAAAACGAAAGTGATCAATACTTGGCTGGGCAATCTTCATCAATTGACGTGAATTTTTCAGGATCATCATCATTCATTGGTTTGGGCACTGTTGCATATTTGCACATTGTTCTGACCACCTGAAAGTGCAGTGCAGCGCTTGCTTTTTTTTTTTTTTTTTTTTTTTTTTTACGAAGCGAAGAGAGCGCAGTATTCAGCTTCCGCGCAGTTGTTTTTTTATTTTTATTCTGGTCTTGTCTTTTCCCTCTTGGGCACCTAATCTACTGATTATTGTCTTTGCCATCCGACCACCAGTGACTTGCAACGACCTGTGAAAAGGTGCATGAAAAGCCTCACCTACGAGTCATGTCACATTACTATTCACAAAGTCGCAAGAATTCCGTCAAACCAGGGCTGAAGGCTGGTGTCGACTTTATGCATAATTGCGTCGTCGTTGACAAGTCAGCGGTCTAACTTCCTACTCTCTTTACCATAGAAAACAGAACATTGACTCTGCGCTCACAATTCAAGCCCTAAGCCTGCCTTATATTAACCAGTCTGTTGCTTCAAGGGTTCTTGATGGGTTCCTGCTAGTTTATTAAAAAATATGTCTTTTCACAGCGCAACTTTGGACATGGTAAAGAAATAAAAAAAAACCACGATATCATTTGGCACCGTGCTGCATCGCTTCAGCAGACGAGCAATGCGTTTGAGACCTCGGTATCATGGCTCACGACAAGTAAATGTATTCCCTGACAGTAAAAGGTATCGTCCATCTCAAAAAGATGGGCTTGGCATAGGCTAGCTAAAGGACAAAAAAAAAAAAGAGCTACGACGATCACAGCGAAAAAAAGAACTCTCAGACGGGGAATTGAACCCCGGTCTCCCGCGTGACAGGCGGGGATACTCACCACTATACTATCTGAGACAGATATTTTGTGAAACACAAAAGTAATCCTGTTGTGGTTTCGGTAATTCGGCGGCCGAATTACCGTAGGCTCCTGATTGGGTAAAGTCTTGCTCCTCTCTTCCTTTTGAGATGGACCACACCTTTTGCTGTCAGGGAAAACCGTGCATTTACTTGTCGTGAACCATGATACCGACGTCTCAAACGCATTGCTCGTCTGCTGAAGCGATGCAGCACGGTGCCAAAAGATATCGTGGTTTTTTTTTCCTTTCTTTTACCATGTCCAAGGTATCACGTTTGACTGCGCAGGTGGCAGTAAAATTTACCGATTTTTTTTTTTTTGTCAGACGCACTTCTCTCAGCTGGCCCCTGCTGCCTGAAAATGAAATGTGCTCATGAAATGCTGTCTGAGAGCTTGGTAAAAGAAAGGAAGAAATAAAGCACAATATTTCTAAACACCAAGCTGGATCATCAGATGACAGGCAACAGTCGAACTGTGACTGGCTCATTTTGTACGTAATCTCCAGCGCGTAATGCATGCAAGACGTTGGTATCATGGTTCACGACAAGTAAAGATACCGCCTGACAGCAAAAGGTGTGGTCGTCCATCTCAAAAAAATGGGTTTGAGCCTAGCTATGACAAAAAAAAAAAAAAAACGAGCTGCGAAGATTCACAGCGAAAAAAGAACTCTCAGACGGGGAATTGAACCCCGGTCTCCCGCGTGACAGGCGGGGATACTCACCACTATACTATCTGAGAGAGATATTTTGAACTAATTAAAATATTTCATTTCCCGCGCGCATGATCACGTGACTAACATCGCCGGGCATGTCCGGTCCGGACCTCGGGACAACCCGGTGTGAGCCCGGTATCCATTTCTCTTTCGCGGTGCTTCCCCGATGTCACTCAAAAATGGAACACCGCCCGGACCAGGCCGGAAATGTTTACCCCGTATTAAAAGATCATACTATCACTGTCGCTTTTTATTTTAAACAACTCTGAATCCATTGCGTATTATTTTGATCATCCACAGATCAACAGCTTATATAATAGAAAAGGGTATCATGTACTCAGCTACTCACGGATGTAGCGGCACTGAAGAGCACCAACAGCTGCACTGCTGATGGGGTGAAGAAATGAGAAAAACTGAGTAGCTTCTTTTTTTTTTTTTTACAGGAACATATGATTTTACCAGCACATGACACAAACCATTCTGCAGCCATGGTCAAAGTACGATGGAAGAGATTGGTGAGAGAATCAACATTGGTGACGTGTGATTGATTCTGGCAAGACGATGAAACAGAAAAAAAAAACAGGAGAAAATGAGACGGAGCCTCTTTTCTTTTGCATCATCTAACACATAGTTTACTATAGGAACAGGCTACACGTGTTGGCAGTGTGCTGCTGCAGACATGACATGCAGTATGAGCTGTGGTAAAAGCTGATTGATAGCCATCAACTGTCAAGAGGAAAAAAAAAAAAAAAAAAAAAAAAAAAGCTAGCAACGATTAAAGACACGCGTTGAATCGAAGACTCAATTTTCACACCCGACTTGTATCATATACAATGAGAAGATGCTACTGAAGAGCATGATGAGTAGAAGCAAGATTATACAAGTACCTTGACTGACGCCAAGAGAATGAAAAAAAAAAACGTTATGGAGCAGAGGATACGAAAAAAAAAAAAAAAGGTGAATTTGAATTCTAGCTAAAAACGGAAGGTTGCGGAGTTACAGTCATTGGCTTTTACTGGAGCGACTGTCTCACCAAACAAAAGGATGTTGCTGCAGCACTTATGGCTGAGGTCAAAATGAGACTGATCAAACGTTGGCTGGGCAACCTTCACCAATCGACCTGAATTTTTCAGAATCATCATCATTCGTTCATTTGCGCTTTTGAGCAAAATTTCATATCGATCCGATCACTCAAACGTGCTGCATAGCTTTGGTTTAATTTTTTTCAAAGTGACGAAAAAAGTTGGATTGCCATATTCAGCTTCCGCACCGTAGCTTTTTTTTTAGTCAATGGTTGTTTTTTTTTTTTCTTTCAACAACCTGCATCCCAAGAACACTTAATTATACTACACTTTTCTATGTGGGAAACAGACGTCGAGTTACGGAATGGTAATGGCATTGACATAATCCAGCTATGTGTCTTTGCTACAGGCACCACACTTGAAGCATCTCGTGCTGCATTATGTCCCTGCACCTATTTTTTTTTTTTAGCTAGCGTTTGTAAAAAGACGGGGATCTGGAACGCATTTAGCCTGAGGATGGAGCCATCAATGCAAGATCGATAGGGTTAAGTACAAGTTGCAAGGGCTCTAGGTTAGCCCTGCATAGAAAAATACAGGGGCGCTTTCTTTCCCTTTTTTTTGTTTTTGTTTCCCTGGACCTTGTACTTTTCTCAGTTTTCATTCCTAGCTCTAAATATCGGACATGAGAAAGTATGATTTGATAGAACATCCGTATTTTCTTTTTTTTTTACAGTACGGTTCTGATATGAGGCGATGATACGGTATATCTAGTTCATCGCCACGTCCTATCCAAAGGTCAGCTGGCGGAAATTCAAATTTGATGGTGCGTCTTGCCAAAATTGGCAATCTCAAATACTGTAAAAGGATACAGTGTGTGGTCTACAGCACTTTTGGACTTGGATATGCACTCCTTCGAATGATGGCAATACTGAAATAATCAGGTAAGTTGACAAAGGTCACCGGCTAACCTTGTAGATTATAATTTGATAAGCTTCTGTTATCCGGTTGAAAAATCGATGAAGTGCTGTGAAAAAAAAAGCATCACCCATTCAACCATG
This sequence comes from Hesseltinella vesiculosa, assembly GCA_002104935.1. Lineage (NCBI taxonomy): Eukaryota > Fungi > Mucoromycota > Mucoromycetes > Mucorales > Cunninghamellaceae > Hesseltinella > Hesseltinella vesiculosa. The sequence continues at coordinate 1,636,693 of MCGT01000001.1, read as the reverse complement.
ATGAGGTATGGCCGTGGTAAAAGCATAGGTCTCACAGTCGTGGTAGAGTTGAGCTAGTTGGACGCAAAGAATCGACACCAATCAAACTTGGATGGAAGTATTTTTTTTATTAAAGATAAACTAGTATACAGCACTTTTGAGTGAATGGATCGACGTGATATTTTGCACAGATATCCAAAGCTGTGGATAATGATGGTCATGAAAAAAGCAGGTTGATTGATAAAGGCAGACCAGCAGCTTAGTTCTGACGCCCTCATTTCCAGCCATCCACAGAAACAGCCATTTTTGCGAGCTTACCTTGATCAAGTTTCAAATTATCGATGCACTCCAATGTTTAATACGAGTATAAAGTGATGAAAAATGAATGCACATATCTCTCAGACAACGTAGTAAAGAGCCAGTGGGGTCGAGATTAGATTAAAAATAAAGGGAGGGCGTGATGAAGCCTTCAAGCACTGACCATGATGCAAAGCAAAAAAAAAAAAGAAAACCAAATAGCGTAACCTCAGACCCCGGGCTCTTTCTTTCCTGCTTTTTTTTTTTTTTTTTTTTTTTGGCAAGTCGCTCATTAGTTTTATTCTTTGCAGAAATGCACCAGGATACCAATGCGATGGAGACATTGATAGAACGGTATAAAGACGATGCATTCTTTTTTACATGGCATGACGGCACATCGGGGAGTGAGGATGGCTCAGGACCAGAGACGCATCAACGACTGCTGGTGTTGGATGCATCATTCAATCCACCTACCAAGGCGCATTATGGTCTGCTGCTGGAGGCATGGCGACAGCATGGACACAATTACGATGCTGGTCTCCTGCTTTTCAGCATCAACAATGCCGACAAGCAGCTGAATGGCGCGTCGGTGAGCCAACGATTGTGTATGATGGAGCTGCTGGCCAATCAATGGCGCCTTGACCAACGCCAAGCCAACCACCCGACCTTTCCTATACTTGTTGGCTTGACGACCAAGGCGCGCTTTATAGACAAGATAGAGGCGATCCACCAGCATGCGCCTTGGGTGCGTGACATGGCATTTATCGTGGGCATGGACACCATGACGCGGCTGTTCGACCCGAAATACTACCCAGGCGAGCTAACATTGCAGCAGTCGCTGGAGCCACTTTTCTCTCGCGCATCTTTGATTGTGGCGGATCGTCCTGGCCACGACGACCCTGCGTTTTGGCACCAGCCGGCCGTCCAGGCATCCCTTCACAGGATCCATCGGTTCAGCCTTGCTACGTCGGTGGCTACCTTGTCCAGCACACTGGCCCGCCAAGCTATCTTGGATCACCAGCGCCTGGAGCCCATTTTATTTCCTGATATCATCCAATTCATCCAACAGCAGCATCTATATCAGCAATAAAAAAATCATGCAATGGTATCGCTGGGAAGGGTGGTGGCTTTTTGGAGATCCGACAGAAAAAAAGGAAGGCACCACACTTTCTTTTTTTTTTTTTTTTTTTTTTTTTTTTCACTTGTCTTTAGCACAATGAGCCTTGCACGATCGTTTCTCCAAAGGAGGGCCGTCAGTATTCGTTCAGGGTCTTTGTGGATGGCCCAGCGTGGATTGACATGCAGCCACACCAACAACAACAACAACAACCCATTAGACACACTTGTCCAAGGCTTTCAGGCTGTCAAAACGACGATCGTCAACAATACGCCTCTCCGCCATGTGACGAAACCGACGATGGAAACACTGCCATTTACTGGCAAGGCAGCCAATTGGCACGATGCTGTACGCGAAGCTCAAGGTCTGGTGCACACCGGCAATGACCATGATCGCATGATGGATCCAGCCAAGCTACTGGGTGACGATGTGTGGGAGCTCAAGGACCATATCAAGCGGTTGTTGGGCAGTGGCCACCCGTTTATGAAAACCCTGGTCAAGCACTACCTGGCGAGTGACACGGAGCGGATCCGACCATTGGTCGTGCAGCTGATGGCCCTGGCCAGTAGTCCCGACCAGGTGATCCTGGACCAGCAACGCCGCCTCGGTGAAATCTCGGAAATGATCTATATCTCGTCACTGCTGCATTACGATATCCTGGACGACAATGGGGAGCCGGCAAATGTGTTTGGCAACAAGATGGCAGTACTGGGGGGTGATTTTTTGTTAGCGCGGGCGTCTTTGGCTCTGGCACAGCTGCGCAATGCCGAGTGCATTGAGCTGATGGCTACATGCATTGCTAATTTGGTCGAGGGTGAGGTGCTACATCTCAAGAAGAACAATGGCAAGGTCTCGATGGATGATTACCTGCAGCAATGCTACCTCAAGACTGCGTCGCTGATCGCCCAAAGTTGTAAATCCTCGGTGGTTCTTGGCGGCAACGATGATAGCATGGCCCAGCAGGCTTATGAGTATGGACGAAATCTAGGAATGGCTCTACAGGTAAATTTAAAAATGACGAGGCTTGGGATATTCATTTTTTTTTTTTTTTGTCTGCAGTTGACCAGCGATATCCAGCAATTTGCCAAAGCCAGTACCTCCATGGATCGCGCACCAGTGCTCTCACCACCTTTGCTCTTTGCAGCTGAAGAAATCCCGGAGCTGAATGAAATCATTGATCGTCAGTTTGAACAAGCCGACGACTTGGAGAAGGTAAAAATAAGCTTGGAAGGAGAGGCGCTCACTCTTTTTCCGCTTAGACACGTCTGCTGGTCTATCAAAGTCAAGGCTTGAAGCGTACGTTTGACTTGATCCATACCCATCAACAAGCTGCCGTGGCCGTGGCTGAACAATTCAAACCTTCCCAAGCCCAACAGTCGCTTGTGCAGTTGGCCCAACACATCTCGACCTAAAGGCCTTTATATATATATATGTGTGTGTGTGTGTGTAGGATAGTTTTACAGTAGAGAGGCATTAAAATAGAGCCATTTTCTTTCCAAAAAAAAAAAAAGAAAAAAAGCGCCGAAAAGAGAGTGCAAATGGAACGTTGCATCGTTGTTGGAAAAAAGATTATCGGCGATGCCGAGGGCGATCCTCAGATCTTGGTTTCTTTCTTTTTTATTATCGGTGTCTTGGGCGCCTTTAAAAAGAGGATGCCGTGAATGATGATAACGTGAGAAACGATAAAATAGAGAAAGGACAGAGAGAGGTAATTACAGAGGCTGAGGGATTATGTGAAGGTTGAAAGGGAAAAGGAGGCTTATGAGGAAGAATTGAAGGGCAAAGGGACCCATGATTTTTACTTTGTGTTTTTTTTTTTACGCGTGTGACCTGTCAAAAAATCACTCAAAAAATGTTTGTTGAGAACAGCGTTCTTTTTTAAAAAAAAGTGCCTCATCTTCTAGCCGATTTCAGGTCGTTCCATTGCGCGAAAAAATAAGCAAACAAGAATGTGCTTCGGAGAGGTGTCATGAAAAAAAAAATGGCCTGGAGAAATCGGCGACCTCTGATTGGTGGAGCTGAGACGAAAAAGTTTTTTTTTTAAAAAGAGGGCGCATCCGTCTTTTTTTTTCGTTCTTTTCTTTTCTTTAGCACTCTGCTGTTTATTAATCCTTATAAGCAATCTCATCTTGACCTCTTTATCTTTTTCTCTTTTATTATAAAAACAAAACTTCCTTCTTTTTTTTACTCTTCCTTTTTACCCCCCCTCTATTTCTCTTTTTCTCGGACTGAATCCCTGCCAGTCCGAACAAGCCCATCACGTCCTCAGAAAAAAGACTCTTGAACACTCTATTCTATCGACGAGGTTTCCCCCCTTGGCTTCGCCGTCTTTAGTTTTTTGATATCTTGGTCTTTTATAGCTACTTCCCCAAACGCTTCTTATATTTCTTTTGCTCTAGCCCAGAAAAAAAAAACTTTGTTCCTAGTTTTTTTTTGCTTTCCCCCCTTTGTTTTTTTTTTTAGAAGATAGCCTTGCTCTTTTATATTTTTTGCTTTTTGAAAATCCTTTACAATGATTCCTGAACTTGAAACTGCTATTTTGAACCCTACCTGGCCTACTGCAGGTCTGACCAAAGAAACTCAACCCCATGATGCCCCTGTCTATCACTTGGCTATCAAAGATGTGATCCAACAAGAACTCAGCTCGCACTCGCATCAAAAGTGGGAAATGGATCAAGAAAATGCCTTTTTTGTTGGTGATCTCGGTGAAGTGCTTCGTCAACATCGTCGTTGGTCTCAGCTGTTGCCCCGCATTGAACCTCATTTTGGTAAGGCAGAAGAGAAAAAAAAAATGAAAGAGTCAAACACCTGAACGTGTGATTTTCTTTTGATAGCCGTCAAGGCCAATCCTGACCCCATGGTGTTGAAGCTGTTAGCGTCGTTGAATTTAGGCTTTGATTGTGCAAGCAAGGCGGAGATTCAACAGATTCTCGATCTTGGTGTTGAGCCCCAACGAATCATCTATGCCAATCCATGCAAGCAGTCGTCATTTATTCGCTATGCATCACAACAAAATGTCGCCAAGATGACCTTTGACAATGCCGAGGAATTGTACAAGATCAAGCAACTGTACCCCGAAGCCGAACTGGTCCTACGCATCTTGGCGGACGACTCCAAGTCTGTGTGCCAGCTTGGCCTCAAGTTTGGTGCGCCTCTGGACACCGTGCCTCATTTGTTGAAAACCGCCAAGGATCTGGACCTGAACATTGTTGGTGTCAGTTTCCACGTCGGCAGCGGCTGTCTGGACGAATACGCTTTTGAAGACGCGGTGATGCGCGCTCGTCATGTGTTTGATCAGGCCGATGCCTTCGGCTTCCACTTTTCCCTGCTGGACGTCGGTGGCGGCTTCCCCGGAGCGGATGTGACTCATGGTACCACCTTTGACAAGATTGCCGCCGTGCTGGGCCCTGCTGTCGACCGTCATTTCCCTGCCCACATCCGGGTCATAGCCGAGCCTGGCCGCTTCTACGTCGCTTCTGCCTTTACCGTTTGCACAAATGTCATTGGCCGTCGCACCATCCTCACCTCGGATGACCAACAGAGCGCCTCCTACATGTACTATGTAAACGACGGCATGTATGGCTCGTTTAACTGCATCATGTTTGATCACCAGCAAGTCCAGCCCCGCGTCCTGGTCAAAGGCAACGACTTCTGCTTTGGCCGTTCCTTCCAAGACCAACCTGTCTTTGCCTCCACCGTCTTTGGCCCCACCTGCGACTCCATCGATTGTCTGGTCAAGGAAGCACCTCTTCCTCTGCTGGAAGAAGGCGACTGGCTCTACTGGGAAAACATGGGCGCCTACACCATCTGTGCTGCCTCGCAATTCAATGGCTTCAAAAAGTCCAATGTTGTTTACACCAACACCTTTTAGCCCTCTCTCTCTCTTTTTTTTATGATTAATACTCTCTGATAGCACGATATAGTTTGAATCAAAGGGGGGTGACTTTTTGTCATCTATGATTTCAAATGCTCGTATTGTTTAGCAGTTTTTTTTTATAAAAAAAAATTACAGCACCGCCGCCCTTTTTCTTCCCCTTCTTTTTTTTTTATTCGCTTTGCATAAGACATGGCTTGTCAAGAGGAGGACAGCAATGATCGATGGCTTGTTGAATGGATTGCCATGAGTGGAGAACGGGGTAAATCATTAGTTACCCACACAGGCCACCTGCTCTTTTTCTTATGTTCTTTCTTACAACCACCCTTTCCTCTATCGTAGGGCGCACCATGGACCAGTTGGCGTCTCAGATCAAGGCCAAGGATATAACTGCTACCATGCAAGACATTTGGCTTCAGCTAACACGACTACCAGAGCTCCTTGTTAACAAGGTAACTGAAAAAAAAAGTGGGGATCAACAGCATTTTTATCAGCATTGTCTTTTTCCTTGATTGCTAGCATGTTCCTGACACAGCCACTTGGGACATTGCCCAACAAACGTATCACGATACCATAATCTGGACAGCCTCCGCCACAGCCCAATGCCACTACTTGTATATGGACCAAAAGGTAAAATAGTTGATCAATGAATATCCTAGAGCTCGTATATAAATACAAAAAAAAAAAAAAAGACACAAGACTCATGGACCGATTCATTTTCTAGATAAAGCTCACACCACCACAACAAGCCGTACTTGAATACATTGGTGCTGCCGGACCTCAAGGCATTCAGCAATGTTTGCTGTCCAAAGCATTGCAATTGAAACCACAGCTTATATTTCACTACCTGAAACGTCTTCAGACCAAGGATTTGATGCAAGTTCTGGATGCCTCATAACCAGGTTGACTCACCGGCTTTCTATTCTTCTATCCAGTGTCAAGACCCCATCGATCTATCGCGGTCAGTTCACCAATACCTGTATACATAGGCGGTACGTGTCGTCGTCTGTCAGCCGCCTTGCTCCACTGGACATGGCTACCGTTGACGATCAAGGCAATATCCGCTATGACGTGACGGTAGCTAAGATCAACCACCAACTTGCTCAAGCCAAAGACCAAACCATGGCCATGACAGACCTGATCCGCGCCTCCGTAAGTAACCACAAGACCCTCCCTTTGCCGCTCACCTTTTTTTTTTTTTTTTTTTTTTTTTCCACTTCAGGGTCTTTCCACCGAGCAACATATCCGCTGGGCACGACGATTTCTTAATACATTGTACGAGGAAGGCTTTGTAGAAAAGGTCATCAGCACTGCCAATGACACCAATCTTATGTGCATCCGTCGTCTAAAGGACATTCCTCCCAACGCCTTTGACCAAATCCGTAATACCAAAAAAAAACCTGAAATTCATCCGCAGCATCAAAAAATGGGACTTATTTTCTTCTTCTTGAATCCTTGCCATCTATTTAGACGCCAAAAAATGCAATACACTAGACACATCAGACCAAACCAGTGGCAGTAACCAAACCATGCCCGAGAAGTCAAATCCCCCTAGCCGCCCACTAGAAGATAATGATCTTATCACGTTTGTTCTCAATCAAGCCGAACGCGGAGCTACCAACAAGGTAAAGGGGAAAAAAAAAAGTGAGGGCTGATCCTTGCCAGCGGCCTTACCAACCCTTTTTTAAAAAAAGGATATCCAACAAGCATTTATTGGCCACCCGCCTTATCACGTTCAAGAAATCACAAAAAAAATCCGTGATGCTGACCCCAGCGTCTGGGTCACCATTAGAGACGTCCAGGGCCGGTCGACTGTCTATCGCTATTTCGACAAGGCCGCCTATGCCTCGTATCAAGCCCATACAAACCCTGGTTGGGCAACCTCTGTCCCTACCCCAGCCTCCACCTCCACAAACAGCGATACCAATGACAGTCAAGATACCAACAAGCGCGTAGCTGCTCAAGCCTTTGACCCTGGCCTACCTACCGGCGCCACCTCTCCTGCCAAGAAGAAGCCCCGGCAAAAACGTACAGTCAACGGCCGGAGCCAGATCACTGAGCTACGCATGCAAGCCTTGCAGTTTATCATCGACCGCGACCAAGTACGTGATTTCAACCAGTCCCTCTTTGACGAGATACAGCAGACCGCCTCCTTGGATCCGCAACTGCGCCAAAAGAAGCTGTCGCGGGACACTGCCGACCGCGTCATCGACCACTTGATCACTTCCGGCACTGCTCAGCTACTCAAGATTGCCTTCCGCACCCTTGGCGGCGCCGTGGTCATGCGCACCTTGGCGATGAAGCCCGGCATGACAGAAAAAGACCCAGTCGTCCAGGCCTATCTGCACCAACAGCAAACCTCTGCCCTTGAACGCCAGCGCACAAAGTTCACGCCCAACCACCAACAAATGGACGCCTTGCGCCGCATCGACGCACCCGTCGATCGACCCATCGGACCCATCACGGATGACTGCACACCTGCCACTTCGGCCATCCCGTCGCCATCAACAGCATCACCGCCGCCGACAGCTTCACCAGCAGCGCCCTCCTCGACCACCTCCTCCGCTGAATCCTCGGCTGATTCTCTGGAAGCTCGACCAGACGCTGACAGAAGCCAGCTGGATTTTCTATTCTTGGCACGCCATCGACGGTCGGTGGCCATCCGCCATGGCTGGATCGAATCCAAATGGCTGCGTGCGCGCGACTTGCATCTGTATCTCTTCCAGCGGCAGCTGGACCACCACCCAGCCACCTCACAAGCCGATAAGGAGGAAGAGCAGCCCATACTGCTGTCCACCTTGCTGAACGACATGCCGTTGTCACTGTTTGTCCGAATCATCGGGATCCACCGCCCCACCGACGCCGTCGAACAGTTTATGGTCACCAACACAGACGCCGCCATACCGACCCACGCGCTGCCCGATCATGTGCGACGCGATATCCTGATCAGCGTGTCCTCGTTCCGGAACCGGCTGGTTGCTCTCCTGGACATCCTGATGGCCTTGGGTGTGGTTCAGCAACGCCAACGCACGTCGACCGCCAGCCGCCTGGGCTATGTTCTCGACACGAGCGAGCCCATGTACTGGTGCATGGCCCAAGGTGCCATCTGTGACTTTTCCCAGGCCACCCGCCCTGTCCTGTCCACCTTGCCACTCCAAACGGTCGAGCACGTGTCTGCCTTTTGGAAAGAACTGCAGTACCTGTGCACCTGTGTCCACGCCAACGACAGCCAGACCAGCACCGTTGCGCACCTTGGCCGCCGCCAGCGCAAAGCCCTCGGCTACACCCTAGCCACCATCACCCGGCCATCGACGTGGGTCACCGGCTGCAACGGCAAAGGCATCGACGAGGAGCAGCACATCAGCCAGCGCCTATCCAGCGACCCCTTGACCGCCGAACAGAAGCGCATCCTTGACCAGCATGTGGATTACAGGCACCAATGTATCCGAGCCTCACTTCCCCACCATGATTGGGCGCTGTGCCGCCATCTGGCCCGCGAGACTGGGCTTCTGCCGCTCCGAGTCCGATCCTACTATATCAACCTCGAGCTGGCCTTTGCCAAACGCAACCATCGACCCGAACGACTGCGCGACCCGCCCGGTACTGCCCAACGCAAACCCAAACCTCCACCTGTCCCCAAAGCCAAGGTTCCGCAAGCCATTCAAGATCTCCTCCAAGCCGCCAAACAAAACCAGTCCATCGCACGCTCCCCCATTCCCCAGCAGCCTACTGGACCCAAGCGACCTGGTAAGCCAAAAAAAAAAAAAAAAAAAAGCGGATCGCTTGGTTGCTTACCTCCCTCCTTTTTTTCCCCGGATAACTAGTGCTTTTCGATCGACGTGCCGTGGTGCAGACACGATTTGATGCGATGGACAATGATGTTTTTTTACACGCCCTGGCAATCATGCGCTGGCGGTCCAGGTTTGGCAAGTTTTATTGGAAACCGATTCTCCAGGTGCTGCCCAACAAGACGTCTCAGCAATGTCGCGACCATCTGAAGAATCTCAAGGATGTGCAATCGGTCCATCTCGACAAGCTGATCCAGCTGGAAATGATTTGGTCACAAGAATTGTATCCACGGGCCACAGAAGAACATGCCTTTCTTGATCCCAAGCCCTGGGACACGCTGTCGTACGACCTGGCCAGCCAAGTCGAGTATTTCTTAAAACAGCGCATTACTCTGACGTAATAGGTTCCATTTGTTGGTAGGAAAATTGGCCGCTGACGCTTTCATCCTTCATTCCTCTAGGTCTGAACCTTCCTATGTGACATGGATTGATATACAACACGACATGACTTCGATTCTTGCTCAATACGATGTGCGACGGTCCCGTCGCCAACGCCTCTACCAAGGCCGACCGACCAACGTCGAGCGTCATTCTCGGCTGTTCACCTCTAGTCTCCCTGTGTTCTCGCTTCTGTCTCGGACCACTGGCACCAGTTTGGCTGGGCCTCACCCTACCAACACGTCGCAGATCCGTCTTCAGACACTTGTGGATGTCATCAAGGTGTGTTCCATGCTTCTTCGACTTTTTCTGAACAAAAGGAAGCTCATTTTTTTTTTTCGTTTAAATGTAGATGGTCACAATGTTGCCAGAAGAAGCGTTTGATCCCCACCTAAGCTACAGGCTGTTGTCTCAGTATTCCTCCGAAGAAGTTGAGCATGGGTATCAAGTCTTGACATCTGAACGGTTCCTGGCTATATCCAAACATGATCCTCGTCAACGCGTGCCTGGTCGAAGTTACCGGGTCTCCTCCAAGTAAAAAACCATCTGGTGGCGAGTAAAAAAATTGACTGACGCTTTCATTCCTTAGGTATCTCTCCTGTTTGGAGGGGCCGGTGGAAAAGGCTCTTATGGACCGTGCTTTGGACTACAGGCGACAGTTGGGCGATGGTCAAACCTTGCCAAGTGAACTCGATGCCGGTGCTGAGTTTTGCCTCCTGGACCTGGCGAGTCAGCACAAGGTAAAGAAAAAGTATATCATGTGGGCATGCAGGGCTCACTTTCCCCCCCTCTCTAGATCTTGTTTACGTTTCAAGATGGACAAGCTTGGACCGAGCATGTCAGCGGAGCCGTGTATCCCAACCCACTGACGGAGCCTGGTAAGCCAAGTTGAAAAAAAAAAACAAAAAACGCCAGAGTTATTCATTCGTTGGCATCGAATTCCCAGAATCCAATGTCCAAGACTGGCTGTGCGAAAAAGAAGTGATCGATGTGCACGTGGACACGTCGGACATGCCAACAGCACCGCCAGAGCCGACAGCACCAAAGCCGATCGTTTTGCTGACTCTGGCTCAGGTGGACGCCTTGCTCTCGGCAGCCCATCCCACGACCAGGAATGTGCTCTGGCAAGTCTATCGAGCGGTGGCCACGTTTGGTGACCAAGGCACTACTCCCTTGGCCCTCAAGGTTTTGTTATTATTATTATTATTTTTTTTTTTGGGGGAGGGGGTGCAGCCAAACTGAACCAGCTTTGCTTCTTTCTAGGCCGTGTTGCATGAAGTGCAGTCAGCATCGATGAATGAGGAGGAGCTGTCGTATCACTTGGATACATTGGAGAAGCTGCAAGTGATCTTGAAAGTGGGTCGAGAGGAACGCCGGTGGGTGAGTATCGAAAACGCCAGAGACTGGCTCGTGCAATTGGATGGTGGCCAAGGCTCTTTTGTACAACCCCGTGCCTGGCTAAATCTGGCTGGGCAGGCTGGGCCCATGCAAAGCCTAGTCGATCATGGTATCCTGGGCCACATTGTCCAACAACCTGGGGTCAGCCAGGTAAGAAAAAAAAATTGAGGGCCAAATGAGACTGAGGTCATTTTTTTTTTTTTTTTTCAAGGATGCGCTGCTTTCGCTTACCAATGGACAGTGGACACGGATGGAGCTGGAAGATATATTGGATCGATTGCAGCAGCAAGGCCGAGTCGAATGTCGAACATTTGTACAACGAGCCTGCACGGTGTTTTCCAAGCCTGTGTATAGATCTCAAGGTAAAAACGAAAGAGCTTTGTTGGGGGATGACAAGAAGACACGAGAACGTTCTGAAGTCTAATCTAGTTTATTTAAATAGATACTCGCATCAACCACGTCCAACCGACCACTGCCTATTATTGGCCACGTCCAGGTTCTTATTTTTGAAAAAACGTTTTTTTTCCATATTTTACCATTTTGTTCCTTTTCTTCATTCCTCCCGATCCCCCCAAAAAAACACCATAATAAAACTTTGTTGCATGTATGACTGAAAAACTTAATGTGTAATATTCATTCAGGGGTCCAAAGATAAAAAAGGTAATTCGTGACATTTTCTGTGACGGAAATCAAGGTTGGGATCGAATAAAAAAGGGAATACGAGCGATGGCAGAAAGCGAGAAAAATTTACATTTCTTCCAAGTCATCGTCAGACAGGAGCAGGTCGTCGTCTTGTTCAGGGAAGTCTCCCACGGTCACTTTGGTGGGGCGGACAAAGGCTCCGTACTTTGGAGGACAAGAAAAGTAGGTGACACCTTGGACAGTGCCGTTGTTCTTGCCCAGAGGTTCATCGTATTGGATGCCTACCCAGGGTCCTGGTTGGAATTCGGTGTCACCGACAAAACGCACGGTGCCGCGTCGGGTCAGGCCATCGTCAGCCAGTTGTACTTGGCAGCGGTCACCCACCTTGATTTGCTGCGCAGCTTCCTGTACTTGCTGTTCGAACCTTGCGATATCTTCTTTTGCCTGGTCTGAGAAGCGGCCCAGCTTGTTCCGTTCCTTAAACGCCCGTACTGTATCTATTCTCATAGTAAAAAAAAAAATGGGCGACCTTGTCAGTGATCCTTCTTATTTCGCCGTTTGGTTACCTGATCGGTTACTGTATTCTTCCTCGGTCAGTTCAAATTTTTCTACTTGGGACACGTCGGTATATAGGTTCTTGACACGGTGAGGATTGGTATCTGTGATCTAAAACTAAAACGGTGAGGGATCAAGGCTGGAGGTGGAAAAAATAAAGCGTACGTGGAGGCGCATAAAGTTTTCAATGGGGTACGATCCTAACAGACGGGCATCGTCATCCAATGGGCCGAGGCAAGTGTCGCCCTGATAAAGAGACAATTGTTGCGTGCTGAAGGGAATACCTGTGATCGGTTCTAGTTTGGTCTGAGATGCATCGATCATCAAAAAAACGTAAGGTCCAGCATTTTTTTTTTCCTCTCTTTTTTTTTTTACCTTGAGTTCTTCAATCGACCATCCTTTCTCCAGCCGTCTTTCGGCTGTAATGTTTTCACTAGTGGTGACAATGACAGTGACAATAGACATGATGACAATGACAAAAAGAAGAGAGCACGAGCACTGCGCTTTTTTTTAGAGATCCAGGTGTCGAAAGCAGGTCGGATGTTGAAAAACAACGGTCACTGCTCAAAAGGCGCCAAAAGCTGGCTGGTGTGTTTTTATTTTTTCTTCACACTTTTTTTTTTTTTACATCTACGCCATGTTTGGTTTGCGACGATTTGCTTTTGAACAACCTGTTATTTTCTGGTCATTTGTGATTGGTAGTGTTGGTAAGTTATAAGCAGCCGATGGCATGTGTATTTTTTTAGGCTGTTCGAGGACGAGAAGGCGGTCGAGAGCTAAATGAAATGACCATGAGTATCTCATCACTGTCATGTATCATGTAGGTCCTGCCATGGTCTACAGTGTGCCCAAGGTGCGTCGTGAATTCTTTGGTTACAAGGGTGTTGAAATCCTTCCTTTGACTTATCCTTGTAGGTTTTTTTTTTTCTTCCAACCAACCTCCATCACAACACGGCTCACCTTTTTATTTATTTGCTAGTGCCCAACCGAGCTCGCAGCCCTCCTTCTGGCTATGAAGACAACTAGACGCATCTTTTATTTTGTAGAAACAGCTCTTTATTACCCCACGTCAAAAGAAAAAACCACCCACCCACTTGATGTTTCCCAGCATTCCTTTTTTTTCGCCTCTCCTTGCAGGAAAAATAAAAAAAAACCTCATTGTCACACCTTCACGTTAGGATATCAACTGTTTACTTTGGGAAACCTGGGGGCTTCATCCTTCAAGAGAAAGTGTTGATGCCACTAGTGAAAAACAAAAAAAAAAATAACAAAAAAAAGGAGCCATGGCAACAAGGCCAAGCGTCCCATTTTCATTCAAGGATGATACAGAGTGAAAGGGTGCCAAGGCATGTCAGTTCGTGGATGATCTCTGGACAATCCAAAGATGGGCAAAACGAAGATGGGCTGAAAATAGTAAAATTTGCCATGGAGCGTAGGGCCCAAATCGGTTACTTGTGGCTGGGGCTGAAAATAAGAAAAACACCGCATCCCTTTGCATGATGGCCAAACAACCCAAACGCTCTTTTTTTTTTTAAAAAAAAAAAACCTGGTCATCCAATGTTGCAAGTTGGAAGCCAACAAGTTGGGTATGACAGGGCACAAAAGAAAGTGGGGGGTGGCCAATGGTTCTACAAAATGCTGTCGGCGTTGTGCGACGTTTTGCATGCTCACAGACAGCCTGGAACCTTGTTAGAAAGTCATGCCTATTTGAATGTTTATAAAAAGCTTTCCATTTTCATTTCATTTTTTTTTTCCCTTCATCCTGTTTTTTTTTTTTTTTTGGTCTTTACTTTTTGGTTTTTTAGAAAAGCAATGCTGTCCGTGAAACACATGTTGAACCAACCGGCCTCAGGGATACTCTGCAAAGACGAGCCCCTGACGCCTTCGAGTTCGTCGTCGACAAGCGACTCAGCACCACGTCGGTCACCAGTGCTGGACATTGCCAATCTGGTTAGTCCCAGCAGTGATGAAGAGGAAGAGGAGGACGTGCATGGCGCACAGCCTGCGATCCTGAGGATGGCGCCGGTTCTGACGCCTGAGCCTTGCTGGCATTATCCCAAGGTGGATCGACCAGCCAAGCCATCACCTTTGCCTCGGCTCGCCCTTTTCACCTCGACATGGCACGACACCGATCCGTTCCAGACCTGGCAGCTGTCGCTGACCAATGAGCTGGACATGGAGGCTTGTCAGCGGCTGATCAAAGCCAAACGCCGACGCGCCAACCGGCACCAACTCCAGGTCCTCAATCAAGTGTTTCAAAGGACATTTTTCCCATCCACCCAATTACGTGAGCAGCTCGGTCGCCAGCTGGGCATGAGCCCTCGCACTGTCCAAATCTGGTTCCAAAATCGCCGCCAGGCCCTTCGAACAAAAGAACGACAACAGCAGGTCCTCTGAAAAGCACGCTCTTTTTTTTTTTTTACTTTTTTTTTTATTTCATGATATCCCAAGAACGCCCATAACACATTTAGACAAACAATGCGCTTGATTAGTATTTTCCAACTTGTTTTGTCCTCCCTTACAAGCCCTTCTTTGTGCCGCATTTTTTTCCTCTCGTTTTTGATCTCATCCTCACTCTCCATTCTCATTTGACTTTTTTTTTTCTTTTTCATAATGAAATAAAAAATTGTTTGCATCTCGTTTTGGCAAAGGAGGTAGTCCCGTGATGCTATTCAATTAATGAAAAAAAAAGCCCAAACCCAACTTGCGTTGCCAAGCATTGGGTGACATGGCAAATGACAATGGGAAAATCAAACACGTCAAGTCCAATGCAATGGTCTGTGACACAAACAAAACAAAAAAAAAACAGTTGGAGATCAACAGGTGCACGAACCCATTTTGACTCACGCAATGGTGAGTTTACAAGAGGGGAAAGCGAGGGGGATTTTTTTTTATTCTTTGGAAAAAAAAAGAAGTTTATATGGTAGAAAAAAAAAAAAAAAGGGGGGGGGATAAGAACTATAACAATCGAGAGGTTATTTACAATCGGAAGAGACATGGGCTAGCATGTTCACCCCAAAGAGAGAAAAAAAAATCAGAGTTGCCGAGGCGATGGGTTTTTTGGTTTGTGGTAAACATGACACTATAAAGAAGTGTGAGAAGATCTCGGGAAGTTTTTTGTTTGCTTACCTTGTGCGCATGGCGGAACCAGAGAACACTGTTTTTTCTCTTGACGTTGCTGACAGCGACCCATTGGTGACATTGATGACACAGACCCTCAACCAAGTCTTGGTCGACCCATCGGGTTTCCATGGGCTGGACAAACTCGGCGCCAGACACAGAGGAAATGCCATGATAGAATTGCTTGTGGTACCTGGGGGGGGGGGAGATCAGACGTCGGGACGGTTTGGCAATATTTTTTTTTTTTTTTTTACCAGTAGGCACTGTTTTTCAACTGTAGCCAACGACCAGGTTGGCAAGTATCACAGAGACCTTCTTTAGATTGACCGTTGAAGCGGACCCATTTGGGGGTGTACATGTCTCCTTCGAAACGAAGCTTCTGGCGGCGAGGACGTGCTTCAGGGTCGGTTTTGGACAATTCAATGTCGCGAGGGCACATGTCGGGAAAGTCGGCGTGACCATGTTCGACGATTTCTTCGACTTCCTTGAGGGCGCGTTTCCGTTTGCGGATGGGCTGGGTGATGGCGGGAGGTGGGTGCATGGGATGGGCTGGCATGGCGGGGTACATGAATGGATGGGGATGGCCATGGAGCGGGTGGCCGGGAGGGGGCATGGCGACGGGCTGGTTGGGCAAAGGTAACTTTGAGCCAGGATGTGGGAAATAATAAGGCTGAGGAGGCATGGCAAAAGGATGTGCGTGAGGAAGGGGTTGGTCGGCGTAGACTGGAGGAGGTAAAAAGTTGTTGGCAGGATCCTGTTTGAGATGGGGGGCGAAGCCTGGTGGGTCGGTTAAAGGTGGGAGAGGGTTCAATGGTGGATAGGCGGGAGGATAGGCGCTGGAGGGTAAGGGTGTGTCGGGAGGATAGCTGTCGTGGGTCCAGGTCAGTCGTTGGATGGCGGGGGCTTCTGGGTGGGATGAGGTGGTGTTTGGTCCATGGTAGGAAAATACATTGCCGGTGGATTGAGACAAGGACGGTAGGGACATGGATTTTTCTGGACCGGTGGATGGCTTGACGGGCTTTTGTTCTTGGTTAAAGACGGATGTAAAGATGGAAGGTGACAGGGCATGAAGCTCGGACAAGGTTGGCCAATCCAAATTGAGATCATAAGAGTGTCGACGCACGCTGTTGTTGGGTTTACTGATCAATGATAAATCATCTTGCCAGGTTGGGAGTGATCGTTCCAGCGTCACTGGCTCTTCCAAATCGTCCGTTTCTATCCGTATAAAAACCATGAACAAACGCATTTCATTTCGTTTTCTTTACCTTCTTTGGTGACGGTGGGCACTCGATTAAAAGTAGCCAACAGCATGGCCGCTTCGATTGAATTTCGGTGCTGAGACAGGTGCGCTTTGAGAGGTGCATCGCTTGGAGGCACATCCAAAGGAACTCCAAGGATAGCAGGACTACTTTTGCGTTTATCAAAGAATCGAGCGAAAAAGGACGGGGAGAGACCAGCAGCAGCCACAGTACACACTTCTTCACCATCATTATCTTCTTGAATGGTTGATAGGCCACCAAAGGAAGGCTGGACAGCGGCAAACGAGCTGGTGGTCGAGCCATGGCTAGCCAGGTAAGGTGCCGCATAACCCTGTTGACGGATGGGTTCCGAGAATGATTCTATTTCCGTTTTCAGAGGTATGTCTTGTTCTATTTCCATTAGTCACAAACAAGAGGGGGATATATATAGAAACAAAATAATAAAATGTACTCAAAGCAGCACAATCAATTAAAAAAAAGATGTCGAGAGAGTCCAAGAAAAGGAAAAGGAAGAAAAGGCTTTTTTTTTTTTTTGCTTGAAAAAAATCAAGCAACAATTGCAAACACCGCTTGTGTCATGCATTGCTTTGGGTGACTGCCTTGCTCGCAGTGGCAAAAAAAAAAACTTTTTTAAACTCCTCCGCATTTTTGAAATTGCTGTGGCTCTTCATTGGCCAAAATCAAATGAAGCTCGACCAAATCAAGCATTCAAACGCATGAACAAAACCACCATCCCATCATCTTTTTCTCCCCTTTTCAACATCTTTTTATAAAAAAAAAATCGAGATGTCCTTGCTTTGTATCGTCTCCTTTACCCAATCTTGAATGTAAAAGGAGCTGTGTGTTTGCACCCCACCCTCTTTTGTTTGGTGCAGAAAAAAAAAAGAGTCTTCCCCAGTTTCAGATCCCTCTCCCGTTTCACCCACGTGCAACAAGCGTAAGAATAGCTTGCCCTTGGTATTGTGGGCATTCATGCATCCTTGACGAGTTCTTTGGCCTTTTCCAGGAAAAAGAAATGAAGATAAGACTTGTTCCATTTCAAACCAAACCATGTTTACGTGTTTTGACTTTTTCCGATCTACTTACGCGACCTTTTCCTTTTTCTATTTTCAGGTCTTCTTCAGCTTCTGCACCCTCATCTTCAGTCCCAAATTAGAAGCAACCCTACCGAGGCTGATCTTTTTTTTCGTGTTCCTTTTCCCCTCGTTTTATTGCTACCATGTAAAATAGCCCGACATTTGTCCTGTACCTCTGTCTATTAAACTCACGTCAAAAATCTCCATCCTTCCTCCTGCCTGTCAAACGTGACGTGTGTTTGGTTTAAGCCTGCCTTTTTCGCAGCTGTCTTGGATCAAGCTCGTCTTTCAGGCACAAGCCTGGCAGTTTGACGAGGATGAGAACGGTAGCTTTGAGGAAATCCCTTGGCAACCTTAATGCGGACGAGCCATTTTTTAGCTCAAGAACCAGAGTCTGGCTCAAATGGCAATGAGCATCCCATCCAAGCTAAGCTGGTCGAACCGCATGAATCTTCTTTAATGACAATAATAACGACTTTAATGTTCCTTTTATTCTTTTTAAAAAAATTCTCAACGTTTATTTACACTTTTTTATTTTCTATCCACAGGGAAATCTTTGAAAAAAAAAAAAAAAAGTCAGTCGTCGAGCACAGGGTTTGTTTGTCCGTCAGCAAGAGAAACGCCTTTTTGGTTCCTCATAGATCTTGGTGATAATTTGTAGTTCATTCACGACGAGATCAGCTACAATGGTTTTAATCATGTCTACCAAAAAGGCGTCGCCCCACCCGTTGCTTCCTGGAGATCCTTTACTTACCCCGAGAGCCAAGAGAACGTGCGTCGTCATCCGTCAATTTTTTTTTTTCAAAAAAAGTAGACATCAACGTAATAAACAAAGCCTAAAAAATGAAAAACGTCAGATCCTTGTTCAAATCCAAACATCCAAAAGGGTTGCAAGGGTTGAAGGATCAGAACAAAAGTTGGTTTCATAACGCTCACCACGTATAATAGCACAGGCGAGTGCCACGCTGGTAAGCAATCAAACGCAAATTACAAACATCATATCCAACACCCATTGCAAAAGAACAGTGTCCTACCTTGCAGCTTCATTACCAAAGAAAACAAAGAAAAAAAGAAAAAAAAAAAATGACTGAAAAAAAAATTAGCTCTAAAATACTTGGCCTTGAAAATTTTTTTTTTTGTTTTTTTTTTTTTTTGCCAGCAGCCAGTGGCTGAGAAGGATTGCACAGTGTTTTGGTTTCTTTGACAAAAGGGTGATATCGGAAGTTTTTAAACGCCGAATGCGATGGGCCTCATCTGCAGCTTCTCCCATCGCTCTTCCTTTGACTAGCCATTGAGATAAAAGAATCGAGTGAAAAAAAAAGCCATCCAAAAAAAAGCTGGCCATCGAGAAAAGCGAGGGAGAGCCGATGTTCCAAAATAAACAAAAACAACAAAGCGAGAAGTTCTGTTTTTGGGTGGCCGGCGGATGAAATAAGCCAATCATATTGCTAGGGTTTACTTGTGACTCTTTTTTTTCCTTTTCATTTTTATAGTTGAGCCTCCTTTTTTCTTTTTTTTTTTTTTTTTCCTCTTTTTCTTTTTCTCTTCATCTGCTATTTCTTTTTTTTTTTTTTTTTAGTCGGCACTAAACCCTTCACCGGACTGATTTTTTTGTGTTCCCAACTACTTTTTTTGTTTGCTTCTTTCCCCCTTTTTCTGTGACAGTTCAGTTGCTTTGAAACGGTACAGTTTGGAAAAAAAAAGTCACTGACTGTGAAATGGTTTTTTACTGACGCTTTCTCTTCTCTTATGTTGGCGGTTATTTTTTTTCTTCCTCCATAAACGAAGGCAAATAAACATCAGGTAGAGTACAAACACGTGACTTTCCTCCAGTCTTTCTAAAAAACCCCCCAGCAACGCGGCCATTTTTTTTAACTTGCCCCTTCTTTTTCTATTTATTGTGCATCTCTTTGTGTGTGTGTGTGTGTGTGTGTGTGTGATTTCCTTTGGGCATCGCCAACAGAACCATGACCGACCAACCTACAACTTCTGCCCCTGTTGTACAAGAGCAATCGCCAGTATCGGTGTTTACCCCTGTAACGGAAAACAACAAACATATCGCCAATGACGATGATTTTAGCTCGGCAAAGATGACACGACAAGATGAACCCATGCAAGACCAGGTCACCCCCTCCACCGACTTGACTGCCCATACCACCTCTCCTTGCCCTCCATCTGACCCAGCCGATGTTGTCATGACGGAATCTACCAAAGATCAACAGCCTTCACCCCAACCACCAGCATCACAATTACCTCAACCGACCCAGCCGAACAAACAACAAGAGGACACGCCGATGTCTGAAGGAGAAGAGGAAAAGCTAGATCATACCAGTGACCTTTCCACACACCCACTGGCTTCCCCTGCTCCAGCCCTTATACAGCGTGATACCTTTGAAATCATCGACCATGAAGGTTCGTCACCCAAACCGCTCACCAATGGCACCCAAACCAAAAAACGTTCTCGCACCCCCTCGCCTTTCACCTCCACCGTCATCGGGACCAACATGACCAAGGACCAGCAAAAATACTGCATGGCCATCATGCGCAACCTCAAAAAGCATCGTGACGCGGCGCCTTTTCTACACCCTGTTGACTACGTCAAGCTCAATATCCCGGATTACCCCAACATCATCAAGACCCCCATCGATCTCACCACTATAGAACACAGACTGCATGCCAACGAATACCTGGATGTCGGCGACTTTGTGATGGATATCCGCCTGCTCTTCAACAACTGCTATAAATTCAATGGGCCTGAAGCGATGGTCTCCATGCTCTGTCAAAATGTCGAATCTGCCTTTGAAAAGAGTCTGCGTCAAATGCCTCCTTCCAAGGTAAAGGAAGCAGGTGTGATTAGGAAACGGAAAGAGGAGGCTTAACCACCCCCCACTCATAGGCTTTGTCGTCTGCCTCCTCACCTCACATGGAGGATGGTCGACCCAAGCGGGAAATCCACCCACCTCCTTCCAAGGACTATCCTGAACAACTGGGCAGCATTCCTGGCCGACGAGTCAAACTGGACAAGCAGATGCGTTTCTGTGTGCAGGCCATCCGTGAACTGAAAAAGACAAAGTACCGCGACCTTGCCTATCCGTTTTTACAACCCGTCGACTATGTCGCCCTCAACATTCCCGACTATCCACAAATCGTCACCCATCCCATGGATATCTCCACCATCGAACGCAAACTGACCCAGGGTGACTATGAATCGCCCGAAGATTTTGAAAGCGACGTCCGTCTGATGTTCAACAATTGCTACCGTTACAATCCTCCCGCCCTGCCCATCCACAAAATGGCCCAGCAATTCGAAAAGGTCTTTGATGACAAATGGAAAGAGCTGCCCGAGCGCGAACCCACCCCACCACCCCCCTCTCCTCCTCGCCAGCCCGCCAACGTCATCACTCGCCGCGCAAGCAATTTTCGATCGGATTCTGAGGATGATTCCATGTCTGAAAGCGATGATGATGGTAACGTGTTTCGCCACAAAAAAAAAAGAGCCTCGTCTTCAAGTGACCTGACCCTTTTGTTTTCCAGAACAAGACGACCGTATTGCTGAATTGGAACGACATATTGCCAACATCTCGCAGCAGATTGCCTCGATTAAATCCGAAAAACGCAAATCGTCCAAAAGCAGTCACCATCAGCGCCGGCCCAGCAAGTCGAAGAAAAAAGACGCGGGACAAAAACGGCGTTCACGTTCGGTCTCCAATGCCGCCCCCAAACGCCGCCGCACCTCGTCGGTGTCTGCGCCCAAGGAACTCCCAGAATTCTCGTTTGAACAAAAGAAGGATCTCAGCGAAAGGATCAACAACCTGTCAGGCGACCGACTCAATACCGTCGTCACCATCATCCAAAACTCCATGCCTCACCTGGATGGCCAGGGCCAGGAAGAAATCGTGCTGGATATCGACGCCCTCGACCGGAAAACCCTGCATGAACTCCACGAATTTGTCACAGGCAAGAGTTTGATTCCCAAACCCAAACCCAAGCCTCGCTCCTCCGCCTCCGTAGCCCGTTCAACCTCGGCCAGCAAGCCCTCAAGGCCCCGCTCCCACTCCTCTGGTGCTCTCTCCTCCAAGAGCTCCAAAAAGAAGGCCGAAAATGACCGTCGCATCAAAGCCCTGGAAGATGCCCTTAAGCAAATGTCTCGTCAACAAGGTAAAAGCCCTAGTAGGAAAAAAGAAAAAAGTCGTCGTGCTCATTTTTTTTTTTCCATAGGCGAGCAAGAATCTTCCAGCGACAGTGAAAGTTCGTCAGGTTCAGACTCCGATGATTCTAGCAGTTCAGATTAATGTGCTTGTCAAGTGCAGTAAAAAAAAATGGACGAGATTGTTGATACCGGTAGTTTTTTTATTTTCTTTCATAAACGATTGTATTCTTGTATGAACTTCGCTTGAGTCCTGCAAACCGCATTTAGAGTACAAGGGCAGGAGCCGCGCTAAAAGGTGTCATCGTCCTCAAGGCGTTGGCCGTTCGATGGGGAGGTCAGGATGGTTTGGAGCTTGAACAAGGTGGGCGGTTGGAGTTTCTGGCCTTGGTCTTGAAGGAAGGCTTCGATGGCTTCAAGTTTGGAGAAATAAAAATCGCGCTCTTTTTCGAACCCATCCATGGCGAGAAGCAGATGTTGTCGCTGGCGGTGCAGATCTCGGAGGCTGGGAGAGGTATGTGGGTTCAAGGACGGACTGGTGATGCCGCTGCTGAGACTTGCGGTGGAGATCGAACCATTGGAGTGTCGTCGACGTCGATGGCCCACAGTACTCATGGGCGGCGAACTCAGGCCATAAGCGTCACCTAGCAAGATGGTTTGCGTTTTGTCGATGCTTTGCTGACGTCGGGCCGCCCCATCATACCGGCCACCTGGATACATTTGATCCCAATAGCCTTTGATCCATTGTAAAAACGCTAGGTTCTCTTGGAACCCGCATTTGACTAGGCGTTCCACAGGGATGATCTTGTCGATTCTTATTCACAGCAAGTCGGTAGCCACAAAAAAAAAAAAAAGCTGGAGACACTGCAACAGTCCTGGTGGAGGGGCGGGGTCTTACTTGTGCTTGACAAAGCTTCGTTGCAACACCTTGAAGTTGTGAATGAATTCATATTCATGGCGGCATTGGAATTTGACCTTGGTCAGAGGCACATCGCCTAGTTAAGCTGGTCAGGCGGCGGAGTCTTTATGTTTCTCTCCTACCGTAAATGGAGTCCATGATTTGGCAGTAGGCCACCCCTTCCAGACAGAGTATAAAAAAAAACCGCCCTGGATTTAATAAAATGATTGGTAGAGAGAGTTTTTTTTTTTTTTTTTTTACCAGTGCCGGCTTGCCGAACGTTTGTATAGTTTAGCTGGAGCAACTCATTGATCCATAGCACTAGTTCGATTCGAGACTCTGTCGACATCTGTCACTGTTCGAGAATGAAAAAGAGGTGGAATAAAAAAAAAAAATGGAGCCAAGGTTTTAAGGAGATCAGCGCCCATTTTTGTGCGGATGCAGCTCCTTTTTTTTTTCCTCAATTGCATATCAGCCATAGGTAAGTGAGGTGTTTTTGCTGGTTGAAAGCTGATGCCCAAAAATAATCAGCGTTTATTTAAAGTATCTACAGGAAGGGGGGTGGCAACAACAACAAAAAAAAAAAAATCAGGTTACTTGGTATTTGGGAATGTGAGAAAATGAAAGGTTGTTAATGAGCGTCGGTCCAGACTTGCAGACGTTCGTTGAAATACCGTTCCAAGCGAGTGGCGCATTTGGCATAGTTGGTACCTTCTGCGTTATAGGTTCGGCAATTGTCAAATATCTTTTGGACATCAGTGACAAACTCTTCCATGGTGCCATACACGTCACCCTCTACATTTTGTTCCAGAGTGGTCAGGTCTAGAAAAAGAAATCAGTCGTCGGCGCCTGTTTCTCTTTTCTTCTTCTTACCCATGGGATCTGTGATCACTTCATAGTAATCTGTGACTTCATCGGCATTGACCGGTTCAATAAATGGCCAACAGCTTGCGTGAGACTGTAGTTCAGACACCAGGTGGCGCATTTGATTGTAATGAGGAGGGTGGCGAGGTCGATTGGATCTAAGCCCAGAAAAAAAAAAAAAAGAAGCGTCAGCATCACTGTCCTTGTTTGATTGCCAAAGGACTTGCAGCATATCCATTTCCAAGGTCCAACCCGACTCCCCTAGGAGAAAAAAATAGGCTAGGTGAGACCAATCATAAAAATAGTTGGACTTACGAACACCAGGGACTTTTAGTGGGTCAATGCTGCGCTTGCCGTCTTCATTGGCCGGCATGTCCAGGCCAGGGAAGACAATGTGCGAAGTGGAGTATTCTTTGGTTTTTTCGTAAACGGCGCGTTTTTGAATGGCAAGGATTTTCTGAGCTTGTAAATAATTCATCTTGGGGACCACCGTGCACTGGTTTTAAAATGTCAGTAGAGCACGCCATGTTGAGCATAGGCCACCGTCGTTTACCTGCATGATTGTACCCCCTTCATAATCCTTGATAAAGCCCACCCATTTTCGACGATCCAAGGAGATTTCCGTGGTGAAGCCCTACATAATGTGAGCCGTCGTGCTTGGGCTTTTTGACTTTTTGTACCTGTTTTCGAAAATAGCCGGTCGCATAGTTGTCCGCATAGGTCAAAAAGTGCTGGATGGGCGTATGATTCATCACGTAGTCCTTGAGGTGATTCATCAGATGTGACCCATAACCCTGGAAGAGCGTGTCAGCGCGTCATGATGGACGGTCATTTATCCTACCTTGACTTGTTCTGTACTGGCAATGGCACAGAAAACGATTTCTGCAAATTCCTGGTCGTTGAATGGACGGTAGCAGATCCCACCAATCACTTTTAAAGGTTTTCGGATCAATGCAATGCTTCGATGATTCCTAAACAAAAGGGTTAGACGATGCTTTTGTTTCCCATGGAAACGAACCGATCATAGACCAGCCGGGCAATATATTCCTTGGGCATCATGGGCAATTGTTTTTGGAAAATGTTCTTGAGACCTGTCAACAGGATCATGTTCTTGTGGGTGTTATCGTTTTCCACCACCTGGATTTCAATGATGCCTTCCCGTTCTTCCACCATGGCTGGATTCTCCTTTTTCTCCTCGCCCGACTACATTGTAAAGTGTGAGTGCGTGGTTTCTTCATTCGAAACGAAACTTGCGTCAACGTCCTCCAGCAATTTCAAGGCGCCATCTTCATCCAAAGTGCCTTGCATGTCGAACACGCCGTTGGCCTCGAGTGTTTCTTGGTTGAGCAGCTCGCCGTTGGTATCTTTGTCCTCGTCTAGTTTCTGCCGCTTGGCTTCGCTTTCTTCGGTGTCTTCTCGTTCTCGCTTCATATCCCGGTCATCTGACGAAGAGGCTACGGTCAGCAGCATGCCATGTCGCTTCTGTTATTACCTCCATCGATCGAAGATAAGGAAGATGCTTCGGATAAAAAACCCTCGGTGCTGTTGTTTTCAAGGATTTGCCTAGGAAGAAAGGGTGAGTGAAGGCCAATGGGAGCTGTTGGTTTACTTTTGTAGCGATTGAATTAAATCATCGGTGTAGTCCACGTCGTTTTCTTTTCCTTTTTCCTACAAAAGGCATGTTGGCAAGGAGACGAAGGAGGGGAGGGTTTTACCTTTTTGATGTCGTTGATGCGCTGGGCTAGCTTCAAGCGACGGTCGCTGTCTTCCCATTGATCGACATGGTCCAGAAGCGTATGGTCGCAATGACACTTTTCTTCGTCTGCTTCCAGCGATCGCCACCGTTCACAAGCACAGTGATCGCATGGTAGATAGGGTGCTAGCAATCGAGCCTTTTCATCACTGGAGAAATCCATTTTCTTTTCACAACACAAGAAAAAAAAAAAAAAAGGAGCTTCAAAAAAGGAAAGGAAAAAAAAAAAAACGACCTTTTCGGCCCGCTACTCGTTCTTTTGAAAGCGTAGACACGTGCATGGACACGACAGGTGAAAGTTAAACAAAAAGAACAATACAAGGGTATTTTCTTCTTTTATTGTGGGGAGTGTGTCATGAACACCAAGCATTAAAAAATTGATTCAACCAGCATGAACAGAAAGGAGAGGGAATTGGCCCAGGTTTTCCATGGAAAGTCCAAGTTGTAAAGAGGGATTGTGTTCCACCGTTCCAGCCAAGCCATGATCGACAACCCTTGATGAATGATGTCACGACTGAACAGCCAAGCTGCTTATTTGGAGCGAGCTCTCATCTTCTTTCTCTTGGCCTAAAGAAAGAATGTCAGCCAAAAGAAATAAAATTCGCTTTCCATCCATCTCGTCTTACCTTGAGACGTCTTTGTCTTTTCTTCTTCCACTTATCTCTCACTAGAAAAAAGAATCCTTGTCAGCCATCATCTATCTATAGGATGGATGGATGCTGATACACTTACTGATATGTAGATGGATTGAGGGAGAAAAAAGAAGAAAAAACAAAAAAAAGTGCAGCGCACTTTTTGTCGTGTCAAGCGTGAGCTTCAATTGGCCCGCTGGTCGCTTTTTTGTCCGCCACCACCCTGGCTATCCCTTTTCTTTTTTTTTTCACTTTTGCTTTATCCGTATGATTTCCGCTGCTTTACGTGCATCTGCTCGACGGTCTGCCGTCGCCTTGTCCAGACCAGCTCTGCGCACGACACGTGCCTACAGCTCGCCTGCTTCCCATGCATCATCCTCAACACCTTGGGCCATTGGTTCCTTGTTGGTGTTTGGGCCATTGCTTTTCCACCTGACATCGCCTCCTCCCAAACAAAAGAAAGTCAGCCAGGTCGAACACCAACCTCTTCAACCTCTCCAACCTGTAACGCCTACGCCTGTTGCTGCCGAACCAGAAGTACCCAAAAAGAAAAAGATCCAGAAACCCTACATCTTGATTGGCGCCGGTACTGCCTCGTTTGCTGCTGCTCAAGCTATCAAGGAAAAGGACCCCTTGGCCAACGTAAAAAAAAACATGTCCACCATGGCCGAGGCAACGTCCAGCCTATTCACGCTATTTTTTTTTTTTTACTCGTCTGACCCGATGCTTAGGTGATTATCATTGGAGACGAGTCTGTGGCACCGTACATGCGCCCGCCTCTTTCCAAGGAAATCTGGTTCTCAGAGGATCCTGACGTGGCCACCACCTTGCGCTTCAAAGACGTAAGTGCCTCATGCCTGTCTACTCTTTCTCACTCTTTCTCTTTTAGTGGCAAGGCACCGAACGCAGTGTGTTCTACCAAGACGACAGCCTGTATGAAATCCTGGATGATGCCTCAGGCTCCGACGTCGAAAGTGAAAAGATCAAGCTGCTCCTGAACAAGCCTGTGACCAAGTTGAACGTTGAAGATCACACCGTTACCCTGGCCGATGGCAGCGTCATTTTCTATAATAAGGTACCCCCCCTCCCTCTTCACCATGTCGCCTGACTGACGCATCGTCTCCTCCAGGTCTTACTGGCCACCGGCGGCACGCCCAAGAAATTGCCCCAACAGCCTGAATCCGATCAAATCACCACCTTCCGTACGATCGACGATCTCAAAAAATTGGACAAGGTTGTGCACTCCGGCGCCCGCATTGCTGTCATCGGAGGCGGCTTCCTCGGGTCCGAGCTCGCTGTTGCCTTGGCCAACCGTGCCTCCAAACAACCCGATATCCAAATCACCCAAATCTTCCCTGAAGGTAAACGAAAAAAGAAAAGAAAAACCACTGACGTTGACTATCAAATAGATGGTAACATGGCCAATGTCTTCCCTTCATACTTGACCAAATGGACCACCAGCCGGGTGCGCAACTGTAAGTGATCGACCGAGAGACCCGCACATGACCAGGATTGCTTATCCTTCTTGCACGCTAGTGGGCGTGGATGTCAAGACAAACAACGTGATTGACGGTCTGCAAGTGCAAGACGGCAAGGTGCATCTCTCCTTGAATGCCGGTTCCGAGGAACTGCAAGTCGACCATGTCGTGGTGGCTGTGGGCATCGAGCCCCGTGTGGACCTGGCCCGCGATGCTGGCTTGGAAATCGACGAGCAACGCGCTGGTGTGATGGTCAATGCTGAACTGGAAGCCCGCAAGGACGTGTATGTGGCCGGCGATATGGTGTCCTTCCACGATATCCAGCTGGGCCGCCGCCGCATCGAACACCACGATCATGCTGTGCTGAGCGGCCGCCACGCCGGTCTGAACATGGTCGAGCCCGCCCGTGTCAAGCCCTACCGTCACCAATCCATGTTCTGGTCCGACCTTGGCCCCGAAGTCGGCTATGAAGCCGTCGGCCTCATCGACGCCCAGCTCTCCACTATTTCTGTCTGGGCCAAGTCTACCGACCAAGACACCCCAGCCTCGGCCCCTCAAGAACCCCACCGCCACCAAACTTCCTCTGAATCCGCTGTCGCTCCTCCCAAAGCCAGTCCCTCGCTTGCCGATGAAAAGGTGACCCCCCCCAAAAAAAATACACACGCCGCTGACCTTTCCTTTTGAATTAGTTCGGCAAGGGCCTGGTGTTTTATGTGCGGGATCGCAAGATCGTTGGTTTGGTGTTGTTCAACGTGTTTGGCAAAGTGCAAGAAGCCCGTGACATCGTCGATGCTGGTTTGACCTCGGACAAGATCGATGGTCTGTTGAACAAGTAAGCAGATCCGTTTGCAGCTCGCTCTTCTCGCTTTGGGCTCACCATTTTTTTTTTTTGTTAGGTTTGATCTTTACAGCAACGAACACTGATCAGAGGGATTTAGTTTGCTAGATTTGATAGAATAAATATGTAAAAACATACTGTCAGGATGGTCGTCATCCGTCATGCCTAAAGTTCATGATTCAAATAGGAGAGGAAAGAGGATGTTTGTCCAGGTTGGCAAGGGCGGTCGCCTTGGGCTTTTCGAAAAAAGATAAAATGTCAGCGGCCGCTTTTGAGCAAATGGATCACTGTGAGATTTTTCATAGATACACAATCTCGCCAAGCACATGGATACTGAAAATATCAAGTTGAACCGCCATGGTCACCCAGCCCACTTCTTGCACAATGAATTTTGACCCCTCGGATGCCTCTGCCAAAAAAAACGGAGAAAAAAAAATGACCCGCAAAACATTTCAAAATCCGACGGTTCCTGACACCTCCATTTTCAGCATGACCGCCCTTCGCCTGGATGTGGTTAGTGTACTAAGCGCCTCACTCACTTTCGCCTGGCCGTAACAGAGCATCATTTTTAATTATGTAGTCGAGGGATTGGCCGACAGGGGACCGTATTACAGAATGAGAAATGTGAGAGAGGGGGGGGGTATTCGAAGATGACCGTCATTGAACCTGGCATTTGTTTTTGCGCCGTTGCTTCTTGGTGAGTTTTTTGCCGGCAGGATCATCAGGGGCAGATGAGGGAAAGGGAGCAACGGTGGCCGGCGGCGCCGTTGGCGGCTGGGAGGTGTCTAGTTGTTGTTCTAACGGCTGGGCTGGTGCTGGGTGGCTGTCTTGAGTCTGTTGCCTGCTAGTAATAAGCGGGCTGTCTTGAATGGAACGACTAGCATTATTAGGCGATTCGCACGGAGCGACAGTACCAGGTGGATCGCTGTTCTCAGTCACCTTCTCTTGCTGTTCTAGCTCGTCGTCCACACTGACGCCTGTGCTGTCCTTTAGATCTTTCCGGTCCAAAATCACTTGCCATGCATCACAGTTGGCTTTCAAAATGACAACCGAATATTGCATGTCTGGTGGAAAAAAAGAGTGTCAGCCGATTTTTTCTTATTGCCTAGATTCTCCTACCAGGGATGATGTCGGCCACGCTTTCAAAGAGCTTGGCGGCACTTGTCCTTTTGAAATCCAGCTGGAATTGGGCCAGGCCGATCTGCTCGCGATCGAGAAATGGCAGCACAGGCAGGCCCAGGCACTTTTCCAAGTCACCCTGTTCACTAAACTCTTCTTTGAGAATCTTAGCCCATCGTTTTGCCAAATGGAATGGCCGCGCCTGCCCAAAAAAAAAAAAAGAGCCATGGAGTTGCGGGTAATGTCTTTGGCTTTCTGGCTTACGCAGTTGCTAATGTCGGCACATTTGATCAGGGAGCCACAGATGAGCAGCACTTTGGGCTCCACAAGGTTGGTAAGGGAAGGATCGACAGGAGAATTGTTGATGATTGTTTTTAATTCTTGGATGCGGCGGACGTACTCGTCATGGAGACCCATGTCGGTGGCAAGGATGCTTTGGACAATCACAGAGCGAAAGCGGACAAAATCCTGGGGTGACAGCCAGCCGCCGTTGCTACGGAATCCATGGTATTGCAAAATATTGAAAAATACCGTTGCATGGAAGTTTTCCAGCACCGAGCGATCGTTGTATAGCATCGCCAAGGGATTGCTTGTGCGTACCTGAAAAAAAAAAATTGAGCGCTGGCGGAGCTTTTTGGCAGCCGTACCAAAAACATGTTGGTCAGACCAGGGTGGCCGATGTCATGGCCTAGACTTGCAAAAAGTAAAGCCAAGACATCGATGGATGTAAACATCTCACTGATGCGGCCATTGTTGATCATCCACGGGCATGCGCCACGCAGCTCCTTGAGTTTCTGCTCGTTTTTGTAGGTGCTGAGCTGCGTTTCAAGGTCGTCCTTGTAGGCCGCGGGATCCATGGGCTGGATCACCCCCATCCGGCAGAGGAAATAATAGGTCGACTGCATCACATCCACAGCATGCTGGAAATTGTGATACGGATTTAATTCATGATACATGTTGGCCACGTCCAGCAAAAAGTCATAAAGGGAGTCTGTCGCGAAGTCAAAAAGAGTGAGCATGCCAGCGGGCATCCTTGTGCTTTTTGCCCTACCATCCATAATGTTGATGTGCTCCAGTCCAGGCAGTGCGAGAGCTTGCTTCAGCATAAAAAAGGCACATTGCATCAATTCGGTTTGTGAGAATTTAAACGGCGCAAAATCCCATCTGCTCAACGTCCATTTCAGTGTTGAGGCGATTTGTCTTTTTTTTTTTTTTTTTTTTAAAAAAAAAATGAAGAACTGAGTTAAGCGGTTGCTTTTTTTTTTGAGAGAGAGAGAGGCGCTTACGTTTGTTGTTCACATAGTATGGACTTGATCTGCTTCATGTCCTTTCGAATATAAGCCGAGTGGATGCCATTTTCTCTGGAAATAAAAGAGGAGTTGGAAGACAGTCATTTTTTCATTGGTAGACTACTTTGGCACGCTGGGCGTGGTGTCCAGGGAAAAGTCGTAGATAGTCAAGAGACGGTAAAAGAAGGCAGACCAAATGTTGTTATGGAATATGTTGGAAAACACTGAATTGTCCACCGTTTTATGACTGGGGATGTCACTGCCGCCTTTTAGTCGACTGCGCTGCTGCAATCTAAATCGAGTCAAATTCTTAAAAAACGAAGCGAGATGAGTATGGCTTTTATCCCTCAGGCGATGTTACCAAGTAGATGGTGCTGACGATATGGGACGACAGTGGTTTGACAATATAGTCAATGGCGCCATGATCAAGGCATTTTGACATGAATTGAGCCGAGGTTTCCGAGGAATAGACAACTGCAAAAAAGGAAACTGTCAGCGGTGTTTTTTTTTATTTCTATGACGATGACTTACCCATGGCGGTGTGTAATGTAGGATTATCAAGTTGCCTGACGGCTTGTTGGAATTCGGCCATGGTAGAAAATAGGGTGTCTTCGGTGTAGGTTTGAGCGTCAATGAGGATCAGCGTCGATAAATTTTTTTTCTGATGCCGACGAAGTAAATCGAGGGTCTGTTCAACATCTCGACTGCTCGGGACGTAAAATACTTTTTTTAAAAAAAGGTAGGTGAGTCTCTTTGGCTATTCATTTTCCAATGCATTTTCCACCGGACTTACCATAGTTGAAAATCTTATGGAGCAATGATAACGATCGATCTGAGGCTTCATTGTCGGTGATCACGAGGATGTGACACTGGCTGGGGTTCATCTTTGTCTAGAAAAAAAGTGTGCTATCAAAGACTCTCTTTTTTCTCTCGTGTGTCGTGGCAAAAGAGGATGGTGGGGTACAAAGGCGTATAAAAAAAAGGTATTTTGAGTTTCAAGTTTTTCCTTTTCAATAGAGAAGAACAATGAAAAAGAATTAAAAAAAAAAAAAACGAGTAAAAAAAAAATCCGTCTCTCTTTTTTGCATTAATAACATGGCTTGCACCGTGACAACGGGCCTGGTGTGTGGTTTTTTTTTCCGTCAAAAGTGGTTGATCAAACCCCATGTCATCCAAGAAAAAAAAAAAGTCAATGCCATGCATCTGTTTCACCAATCAAAAAAATAAAAAAAGGGAAATGGAAGGAAATGAATGCGTGCGTGGAAAAAAGAGCACCATGGACATGGCCAATCAGCACCTTTCTTTTTTTTTCCTCCGAGTTCTATAGCTCTGACATATGGAGACGAAGAAATAATATAAACAAGAAAATTTTTGGCACAGAACGAATGACACTGGCCAAAGCATAAAAAATAAAGCAGGTCCGAGGGAAATCAGTTGTGAAACGAGTGAGTTTTTTTAAAGTTGTGAGCCTCTTTTTTGCACCTGTTTTTTTTATTCTTCCGAAGTTTGGGGAAAAAGAATTCTAAAAGAAATACAAGTTGAAAAATAGGATCTTTGCTTTAATACCCTCCCAAGTATATTTGCATCCTAATTTTAAGACTTGCTCGGCCCCTCTGCCGCCTTTCTCAAGTCGCTAGAAAAAAAAAAGCTGACCGGACCACCTGGTGCATTGACCAGTCAAGTATCCAGGGATAAAAGTGTGAGCAAGGACGAGTGCGAGTGAGGTCTGATGATGAAAAAAAAAGGCACAGAAGACCAGAGTTCCATGATGGGTCATCGGAGCTGTTGACTTGGCTTCTTTGTGTGACTTCGCAGGGCATGGGGGTTTGTACAACGCCACCTATACCATGGCCAGTTTTTTTTTTTGTTTGTTTCCGTGAAATCAGTAAAAAAAAAAAACCAACCAACATTTGTGCAACAGCCACCTATACATTTGACAAAAAGGATCAAGGTCATGCATGCAATCTACATGGACCCTTTCCGGGATTCCGGGCAAAAATGAAATGAGAAAAACCTTTGGATTCTTTGGTCGCGAAGTGGAGAGGGAAATAATTAAGAAGAATGATATCATAAAGTGTTCATTTGGCATGGTGTGCTTTTCCAAGTGAGCCCGACAAGCACAGCTTGGTTATTGGCGCAGCGAGGAAAGCAGTTTTCAGGACGGTGGAGAAGGGTATTTTGAAAAGTGAAATATACCGGTGGCTCGACCCAGCGGGCCTTGTCATTGGTCCTTTAAATTCAAAACCAGCTGCCTACCAGGTAAAACTAAAAAAAATATAAAAAGCAACTCCACTTTTTCCAACATCTTTTTTTTTTTTTTTTGTTTTCACAGAAACTTATATCCTTTACAAACATGGTTGACTACAAGCGTATCGAATTCGAAGACATCTCCAAGTCCTCTTTGGCTACCTGCACTGGTACTAAACCAACGCTATGGCTTGCGTTCATACCAAACTCACCCACCTTTCTTTTTCCACAGATTTGGCCAGCGCCTCCACCGGCACTGAAATCGTTCACGTCACCAACGAATTCTTTGCTCCTGCCACCAACATGATCAACCCTGCTCCTCCTATCCACTGCCCCGGCCGCTTTGTCGACACTGGCGCCTGGATGGACGGTTGGGAAACCAAGCGTCACAACCCCAAATATGATTGGTAAGTTTTTTATCAGTGCACCTGCCTTTCCTGTGCTTTTGTCAGTCCTAGGCAGCTATCAGATCCATGCATTCGCTAACCTTCTTTTTCGATTGCAGGGCTGTCATCAAGTTGGGCTTCCCCGGTTCTTTCCGTGGTTTCGATATTGATACCCACTACTTCACTGGCAACCAAGCTCCTGCTGCCTCTGTCGAAGGTGCTTTTGTGCCCGAAGGTGATGTCTTGGCTGACAGCGTCCAATGGACCGAAATCTTGCCCAAGGTGGAATTGCCCCCTACCTGCCACAACGTCTTTGAATTGGCTCAAGAATCCGGTGTCTACACTCACTTGCGTCTGAACAACATCCCCGACGGTGGTATCGCCCGTTTCCGTGCCTACGGTAACGTCAAGCCTATCTGGGGTGACAACAAGGAGTAAGTATTTTTTTTTCAAAGTGACGGATCGTGATACCACGTGCTGAGAGAAGAAAAACATGGGTCGAGGGCAAAAAGGCTTGGGTGATACAAGGCAAGACAACTGACCTCGGCATTTTTTTTTTTTTCTTCAGTGAAATCATCGATTTGGCTTTCCTCGGTAACGGTGCCAAGGCTGTCGAGTGCAGCAACTCCCACTATACCCCTGGCTCCAACTTGTTATTGCCTGGCCGTGGTTCCAACATGGGTGACGGTTGGGAAACCAAGCGCTCCCGCACTCCTGGTCACGTCGATTATGTCACCATCCGTCTTGGTGCTGCTGGTCACGTCTTCAAGGCTGAAATCGACACCTCCCACTACTGCGGTAACTACCCCGCTCAAATCAAGCTCCAAGCTACCAACGTCGATGGCGATGTTCCTCCCGCCGACGCTCAATGGACCGAGTTGGTCGCCCCCGTCGCCGTCGGCCCTCACGACATCTTCTACTTTGATCTCCCCCACTCCGACAAGGTCTTCACTCACGTGAAGTATACTTTGATCCCTGATGGTGGTTCTAAAGTAAGTTCCAAGAGAATGGATGGCTGAAGCTAAGCTACATGAGCACTAACCTTATTATTTGTTATAGCGCGTCCGTCTGTACGGTGTCCGTGAAGGTGGTGTTATCCCCAAATTGCCCATCGAACGCCCCAACATCCACACCTTGGATATCAAGAACTCCTACTAAGCATCCCCTCATCCCCATTGTACTTTCTTCCCTTGTAAATTAAAAAAAAAAAAGTCTAAAGAAAATAAATCAGGAATTTTTTTTTTGTGAAATCATGAATCGGGTAAAGAAAAGGGCACAATGGCTCTGTTACGATGCTTACAATCAAGTCTGCAAATAGCACGTATTTCTGGCTCATCTACCAGTGACTGCCGCCGTGGCCGATCTAAAGAGCACTATCTGAAAAAAGAATAAACGCTTTTTCTCCCCGCCACCCTGGCAAAGACACGACAGAGTCAGGACCCCATGCGCCAGATCGTCATCCCTGTGAGAGGGAGATCCAATGAAGATGCTCGTGTGGTGGGCAAGTTAGTAAGTGATCCCAGCACGGTTTTTTTTTTTTTTTTTGCAACAAGGAATGACTTTGTCCTTGCCTTGGGTCTTCGTGTTTTGCCAATGTTTATTGTCGCGCGGGATTTAAATTAAAAGAGATGGTTGGTGAGCCTAGACAATGTTGTAGTATCTCATAATGCTGGTCATGATGATGCAAAAGGACAGGATGGAGATGGTAATGCAGCTGAACCAAGTCAAATCCTACGAGGAATGAAGCACTGAGTGATGAGCACCATTGGCATACATGCATCTATTTTTTTTGTGATGCGTAGCGTTACTCACCTCGGTCATTTGCCCGGGCACTTGGACGTTCATACCCCAAAGACCAGTGACCAGGTTCATCGGCACCAGCACACTGCCGAGGGCGGTCAATTTGGAGAGGATATCATTGATTTCATTGTTGGTTTGGGTCATTTCAATTGAGATCTGGGCCAGATAGTTCGAGTGGGATCGCGATGAGATTTTTTCATAGTGGTTCAGGGATTGGAGCATGGTCAGTAAATGGTCTAATGGCAGAGACAGGGAGGGTGAGGCTCGTTCCCGGTGATTTTTCATACAGACACCGCCTTTTCTTACCTTGAACGTCACCCAAAAAGAGCACCACCTCCGTCGACAGCGTGGGTCTTGTGGCATCGCATGGTGTGGACTCGCCGCGCTTGATGAGCATCTTGACGACGTCGGCCTTGGCCACCAGTAGCCTTAGCAGACTCATGACACGTTTGCGGCAATAGCCGATGCGTCGCAGCATGTCGGACTGTTCGGATTCCTTGAGGATCAGGACCAGCTCATCGATCGAATCGACCTCGAATTCAATCGACTTGATCAAAGGCGCAAACGAGTCGGTGATGTCGTCCAGGAGGCCATAGCAGATCCAGTCAGGGCTGACACTGATATAATCGCGCAGTTGTTTAATCCGGCGTCGCACGTTGTGAGGGTGAGGGGTGGGACGGAAGTGGAACTGTGGAAGTGAGATGAGCTGTCTCGGTCAGACCCCCTTCCCTTTTCGTTCACCCAGCACGCTAGTTTGCCTACTTACCGTCAAGACGCCATCCCTGAGCACGACAATATAAAGAGCCAAGGGTTGCAAATAATTTGGGGACAGTGGGTCTTGTTCAAAGCTCCGGAAACAGATAAAATAGTAATTGTAGAAGACGTCGCACTTTTCTCTTTGTTCTTCCATGGTGATATCTTCCTCGGTTAAGGGGTGGATCCGGAACACCTAAGCAAAATAGGGGTCAGGGTCCCTTTTGTCCGTCGCCACGGGACTTTTTTTACCTTGCAAAGGATTTTCATTTCAGCATCCGTAGGGTTCAACACATCGATCCAAAAGCAGCCTTTCTTGAGCATGTCGGTGAGACGGGTGCCCTTGGAAGGGATTTCATGCAAATAGCGAGTATGGATGGTGGAGGGCTCAGCCGTGGAATAAAAGGAGAAGCGATATTGATTAGGGTCGTCACTTTCAGGATGCTGAAAAAGAAAAATAACGTGTTTAAAGCTGAGAGCCCAGAAATTTTTATCTCTGGTCTTACCAGAGCACGGTCGCCATAGAGGCTATATTTTCTGTTTTCGAACATGTTGGAGAGACGTCGCTTGCGGAGGGAGGGGGGGCTGTGGTTGGCTTCAGCTGATTTCTGGATATATTGCTCCAAGGCGTCGGTATCGAAATCGTCCTGGGGCTGTTCTTTGAGGTTGGGCATGCAGATATCGTTTTTGTCTTCTTCTTGGCTGGTGGGTTCAATATCAGAGAGGTAGTCGGATGTATTATAATCCGGTTGCAGTGGGTGTGGTGGCGGCAGCAGCAGGTCATTGTTATTAGCACGGTATCGTTGGGAATGCGGCGACTGGCGATCGGGCTGCCCAACGTCGATCAAAATGGGCACCTGGTCATTTGCTCCAGGAAAGTAATCTTGATCTCGAGGCATGGTTTGGTAATCTCTCTAGCGAATCATACAAAGACGGTAAGAAAATAAAGAAGACAGGCCATGAGATTTTCCGGATGGTCAAACATCGATCCCTTGGAGGTCTTACATGGGAGGGATGGGATGGCTGGGAAAAATACGAAGTGTATGGCTGCTGTGATTGGGATGGGATTTGCGTGTATTGGTTTCGGTTGTTTCGCTTTGATCTTCCTTTACGTTTAGCTGTCGGCATGGGAT
Organism: Hesseltinella vesiculosa; assembly: GCA_002104935.1. Classification (NCBI taxonomy): domain Eukaryota; kingdom Fungi; phylum Mucoromycota; class Mucoromycetes; order Mucorales; family Cunninghamellaceae; genus Hesseltinella; species Hesseltinella vesiculosa. The sequence continues at coordinate 1,599,813 of MCGT01000001.1, read as the reverse complement.
GCATAAAAAACGAAGAAAAACAAAAATAATAAAAATGGATAAAAAAGTGAACACCACATCGATCATTCACGGGACAAAAAACCTCATCCAGCCATTTTCAAGCACCGCCTTTCGCAAGTGCGGCATTTCTGCGACATTCATGCATCATTGACAGTATGTCTGTAAATGTGACAACCATCGTGTGTTTGCTGTCTTGGCAGATGAATCCATTGCTCTAAAATCAAACAATTGCCAATCTTGTGAAAAAGTGACCGGTGACGGGAAGAGAATGTCAACCTCACCTGTTAGCCTTGCCATCAAGAGCAAGCAAGAGGAGTGGCCTGGGAAGTCAGTTGGAAGCTTTTGAACTTTGTCCCTGTGATGGCTGGAGAGGCGGACCAGTCGAATGATCGATCCAATCCCAAAAATGTGAAAGCCTTCTCTTTTTCTTTTCAAAATAAGAAAAAAGTCCCCCAAATATATATAAAGAGCTCTATACACATGGTTGCACATCTTTCCAGTATCGACAGAATGTGAATCAGCAGACAAACTAGTTTGGTTCAATTTTCCAGCCTGCACCTGCCTGGCATCGAACTGTGCGGAGACTAAAATGGTTCTTACCAATTTTTCTAATCCATCTCCCAGACTCGAACATGCTTCCGTGTATTTCCATCTCCGCTACTTCGTAAAGCGAAACGAATGACACGTAGGCTAGGCATTCTCCACAAACTGACATGGTTTTTTCAGCATCAATACCTTTCATACGAAAATACTCCCACAGGAAATTTCACGCTGCTTCATTAGACCAAAGGTGTCCTTTCGCGCTCTCTCTTTTTTTTTTAAAAAAAGCAAAAGGGACGGACCGCCTTGCTGATTTGGCCGAAATTCATCAACTTTCATTAAACAGCTCAGCTCCACCAATTCACCTCCTATTTAACATACAACTAGCACATGGTGAGAAATGGTCATAGGCAAATGAACAGACTTTCCGTCGTACGTGATGCCAAGTTTGAAGCTACACAAGTTCTGCTGCCCTGGCGTTTTGCCAGGAGAGCTTATCCATGTTGATATCTCTAGCATTATCCGAGACCAAAGTGGATTTTTGCTTCGTTACTTTTCATCATGTACTAGTTCCATGCAAAGCTTGGCGCCGACACAGCTTCCTGCCAGCCTTCTTTATCATAGCTAAGATGATGGTCGTCTTCAGGTTGCAGGGACGGAGATCACTTTTTTTTTTTTTTTGGCAGGACGGGGTTTGCCATCACAGCATCGTTTTTTTTCAGCATGACCATTCATTAACGGTTTATGGCACATGCACAAAATTTCAGATCGATCCATCAAGAGTGGTGTGCAGCAGCACAAGCTTTTATTTTTCAAAATCATGAGATGCCTAGCGCATGGTGCAGATCTATCCCAACCCGCCAGGGTTGCCTTGGCTGCATGCCAAACTGCGTACTCTTGTGTCTCTCACCTCTAGTCAAAAAAAAAAATCCTGAGAAGCGAGGCGCTTTATGATACTGCTAAAATCATCTTCCCGCGCAGAGGCGTGGATGGCGTTGTCACGAACATTCATCATTCTCTGTGCGCCTCTCACCGGCAGGCTAGCTGAAAAAAAAAAAGATCATTTATTCGCTAAGTCAGTCAAAAATCCATTCTGAGTATTGTTTGAGCATTGTCCATTCATTTAATGTCAAAAAGACCCTTCTTCTTCTTCTTTTTGGGTGCTTCTTCTTCTTCTTCTTCATTGAAAATGGCCTTGGGCTGGGTTTCTTCATACACTGTAGACGAGAAAAGAAAAAGCAGGATGAGGTCAGGTTTTGTTACGCCCTTGCTGACTGACCTTTGCTGACCCAAGACATCTCGTCATCCTTGGGCGCATTCGCATATCTTAAAAGAGCTTCTCGTGGATCTTCGTCTGTGTTTCAAAAGAAAGGGAGGGGTCAGTGACAAGCAACCGGATAGCTGGTAGTCTATTACCTCGTCGGGTATCCTTTGACAAATGCTTGAGTGTGGCATGTTGTTGACCATGAGCCACGCGACCGCCGACGCCATGTTTCCCAACAGGGAGATCTAAAGAAAAAAAGGTTACACGGGTTCGGGCGAGGTTCCGATTGCCCTACCTGGTCGATGGGAGGCCACGGGATCTTTGCGTTGCTTCTGTAATTGCCGTTTTTTACTTCTGACCTTTTCTTCACGGTACATGGGCAAGGCGTGAGGGTTGATAATGGGTCGGTTGATTTCATAGTCATCGACGGCACGCTTCTTGGGGGCTTTGGATACAGCCATCTTGACACCACGATGGGAGTAGTCGGGGCTGTAAAAGGCGTGGATGTCTCCGTTGGCGCTGCCGGTGAAGATTTGGTTGATGCGCGGGTGCCAGAGCACCTTGACGACACTAGATGGCCCGATGTCTGTGCGCAGAGGAAAATAGAAAAACAGTGAATTCCCCAGCCCATTTGTTCAGTGCACGGCTTACGCATGGTGCGTTGGATTTCCAAAGTGTTGCGGTCCATCATCACCAATTTGCCGACGCCCTTGTCCTTGGGGCATGCCGTGCCAGTTAAGATCAGGCGTTCGTCAGGGCTGAATATCACATTGACACGAGGATGGACGATATCCAGACCGTATTGCACGCTGACAGGTTTCTTGGCGTTGCGAATATCCCACACTATTTGAAATAAAACATTGAGTATGATGCCAGTCCACGTCGTTCCTCTTTCGTACCTTTGACGGAGTCATCGCCGCCACGCGACACCAAGGTGAAGTTGTCCTTGGAAAAGAGGAGGCTAGAGGTTTCGGATTGCTTCTGATGGGCGTCAGGAATAGGGACGGCAGGACGGACAAAGGGGCCTTTGGTGTCCCAGACTTGGATGGTGCCGTCTTGGTAGGCACCGGCAAGGAGGGAGGCATTGTGGGTGTAGGCAAGGGCGGTGGCTGCGGAGCGGCCGCCGCGTTCTTTGGACTTGTAGGCAATGACTAGTTTTTGTTTGCGGTGCTGTTCGACATTCCAGACACGCAGGGTGCCGTCCTGGGAGCTGGTGGCAAAGGTGTCTCGGGCGTCTGGGTGCCAGGTCACGCCGCTGAGCGGACCGACGTGGCCGGCAGTATGGCGCAAATCACGGATGTATGGGTCGCCTTTCATGAAGCCGTCGTTGTATTTGGATTGGCCCTCGCGGTCGAACAGGCGGGCGTTGGAGGCGCCCGAGATGGCCAGGAAAGAGTCGCCGGTGAGGGAGTATTGAATGTCGTGGATTTGGTAGTCACCAAAGGGCTGGAAGGAGCGGAACGGCCGGAAGCTTTGGTTCATTCCGGCAAAGTCCCACAGCTTGACGTCGTAATCGTAACCGCCCGAAATCAGGCGTGAGCCAGCCGGGTCGAGGGCCAAGGCTGAGACGGTGCGGGTGTGATCCTTGAGTGTTACTTCGTGCGAAATGGGGGGTTCTAGTGACATGGCCGACGATGGTTCATCGCTGTCATTGTCGCTTTCGTCGTCATCGTCGTCATCATCGTCACTGCTCTGGGCATGGTTGTCGCTTTTCTTTTCAGCCGATGCAGGAGGTTCATTCATCGCAGGGTCGATCATTTTGGTTTCCTACAACAGTTATGGGCGATCAGGTTTTTGCAGGTGGTCTTGGTGATTTACCTGTCGTTTTGTTTTTTCAAAATTGACAGTGTTTGCATTATTGGATGGTTTTGCCTTTTTGCCAAAGGATGATGGCATCATATCAGCAAAGGCAGCCCATTCGTCATTCATGGTAGAGAATCAAAAAAAAGAAAAAAGCTGCAAAAAGCTGGCGGAGTCGATGAAAGGTTTGTTTTTATTTTGCAGCCAGAAAATGAGGTTGTCATGCAAAAAAAAAATAAAAAAAGGCCGGGTAAAGGAGTGGACTCAGTAGTGATAAACAGGGAGGTGGCAGGTCATGATGGTAGATTGTGTTTCAATGGGGTGGTCATCGGCTTGGATGTGGATATTTAAATTGACATACACGTAAAAGGCTATATACATTTGATCGGTGATGGCTAAGGTGGAGGAGAATAGCGATGAGACGGAGGCGACGAAGGGTATGGGAAGGTTTACCGCAAATCACATTTTGTGGGTCGAGGTGGTGGCAATGCAAAAAGTGGACCAAGTCGTCTGTAGCAATGCGAGCTGACACAAACTGGGTCCGGTTCTGTTCACTGGGATGGTGGCCATCGAGGCGGGGGTTCTCCAGGCGGTTGAACTGGGCATCCACCTGAGCAAGCTCAGTATCGATCACCAGTTTCAATTGGCCATTCATGTTGGCTGACACGGTCAAAAACTTGCTCAGTGATTTGGCGCGATCTGCTAGATGCTTCATGGATTGCAAGCTAGGTAAAAGGATGTAGGCCTGATGTTCCAAAAAAAAAAAGATGAGTGGTTCGGTCGGGTCTGTTCCATTTGTACCTGCGGGCTTGGCAAGACCGGCGGTTCCATCAAAGGCTGCATTCGTTCAGAGGTCAGGAGCTGGATTTCCAGTTCGTGGCTGCTGACGTTTGTGGAGCCCACTCGGTTCTATAGAGGCGAGAGAGAGGTAAGACGCTGACGGGGTTTCGTTCCGAGGCACCTACCTCCAAGGTGATGCGCCACTCCAACAACGGCTGACCATGCGACACGGTCAGGCAGATTCTTGTTTCCGCAGCTTGCTGAGCCACCCTGGCAACCCTGATCAGGCTGTCGGTGAGAACGGAAAAGTAGATTTCATTGTTGGAAGAGCTTGCAATCCGGTAGCCAGAGAACAGGGTATTCTAGCTGGACAGGTGAATACGAAGAAAGTGGGATCGTGTGGATGATCTTACAACGTCGGTTTTGCTAAGAGATCAGGGTGAGTCTACTATTGAACGGATGGAGCGAAAGGTGCTTACATCCATGCATGGACGCCAGCATCTTGATCATGGCTATTGATAAACATTATGGAGTCCGTGGTCATGCACAGAATGCAGGTGGGGCCAAGTTTTTCCATGGCCAGTGCGATCTCTGGGAGCAATGCAGCAAAACGAATGAGCAACCCAAGTACAAGTCCATGGAAGTCCATGGAAGACTCACTTACTGAGCATGCCAACTGGATTGGCAAGAAAGGCACGAAACCGCATTCAACAACGTGGACAAGAAAAGTAAAGAAAGGGACGGCCCAGGCGTGAAACCCATCAAAATAAAAAAAAAAAGAGCCCCGCCAATTGTTTTTTGTTTTTTTCTTCATTTTACTTTTTTTGCTTGAACAAATGCCTTTGGAACAGCAGGTAGACCAACATGGGCAGAGAGAAGAAGAGAAAAAGATGCTCATTGTTGGATTGGTAGCTGGATCCCGATACGCCTTCCACAGTGCACTCGCTTCGAGTGCTGGGCGCCAACATCACACGCAAATCGTTTTTGGACCAACTGACCCGCGACATCTTTCGACCTCAAACGTTGGGCCAAGTGTTCAAAGAAACCCGCACCTTGGCTGACGAGCTCAACCGTTTGGATATTTTTGAAGAAATCCGTGTCTATCTCGATACCCAGAAACAGCACCCCGATCACATTGATGTCACGCTGCAGCTCAAGGAAAAGCCTCGTGCGCTGGTCAAGACCGCTGTCAACGCCGGTTATAATGACATCTTGCTGGTAAACCCTGCCAACGGCGCTCACCACGTCCTCATTTCATTCCTTTCTAGTCAGAAGTGGCTCTGGCCAGAAATTTATTTGGTGGAGCGGAAAAGGCCGAAATCAACTTGACATTTGGCCAACGCACAAAGTCAGCCATCGAGGTAACCTCTTTTATGATTGGTTTGCCCACTCACTGGCCGTATTGTGACTATAGGCGATTGTGTCCACTCCCTTGAACAGTCCTTCCACCACGCTGTCTGCTTTTGTGAACACATCCATCAAGGATCATTCCTTGTTCAACGCTTATCAAGAAAAGAGCGACGTTGCAGGCGTTCGACTCAAGGTAACTTCTTCTACAAACAAGCTGACGTTGACATCCTCTCTTCTTCTTGATGGATTGTAGGTTGGTTCCAACGTGGGTGATCACAGTTTGACTTATGCCATCGCTCGACGCAACGTGACACCCTTTGCTACTGCTTCAGCTACGTAAGTTTATACGTGATTCTAAGATTGGGGCGCTAACTTGTCAATAGTGTGCAAGGACAGGCAGGCGAAAACAACAAATCGTCCCTTTACCACACCTGGGTCCATGACACACGCGACCATCCGACCGTGCCTCGTGAAGGCGTGTATGCGCGCTTGTGCCAGGAATGGGCTGGTGTGGGTGAGCGTGGCGACGAGCAATTCTTCAAGACCCAAGCAACAGGTCAATGGCACCAACGTTTGAACGACTCTGTCACCTTGAGTCTGACAGCCCAAGCCGGTGTGTTGGCCGCCCGTCAGCCGGACAAGGTCCATGTGTCTGATCGTCTACACTTGGGGGGCCCTCTTTCTGTGCGAGGTTTCCAAACGGCTGGCATCGATGCTAATGATGGTGGTGAGTACCGCTGGAAAAAAAAAAGAAAAGCGCCAGGTGCAAACTCCCCCCCCCCCCTTTTTTTTTTTTTTTTTGTTCTTTAGATAACTTGGGTGGTAACTTGTACTGGACGGCAGGAGCTAGTTTGGTCAGTGATTTGCCTGGGGATGCGAAGGCTTGGCCCATCAAGTTGCATGGGTTTGTCAATGCAGGCAACATGACCAGCTGGCAATTGGGTCAACCTCCTCGTGCAGCCGTGGAAGATCTGCAACAGAACGCCCGGGTGTCGTATGGCGCTGGGTTCATTGTGTACCACGCCTTTGGCCGTCTGGAGGCTAACTTTTGTGTACCTGTGCAATCGCGTGCTGGCGACCGTCTCGCTCCTGGTCTTCAATGGGGCGTTGGTTTGCACTTTTTGTAAAGTTTAGAATTTCAAAAATACATGATCATCATAAAGAAGAAAAAAATAATCAGAAAGGGATTGCATTTTGACATAGCAACACGCAGGCGAAAAAAAGCGGGGGAAGGCGAGGCGGGTTTCCTTTTTTTCTTCCAACTATTTTTTTATTTTTATTCTTCATCTTGAGATCCATCAGGACTTATACCTCGTTTATTTTTATTATAATTGTCCTGGACCTCTATTGAAAAAAAAATGTGTAAGCATGTCTTGAATGCCCAGGTAAGTTAGATTTGGAAATGAGGATGATGCTGATCCGGTCCTTTTTCATTTCATGTAGGTGTCGATTCGAGCGCCTTGTTGTCGTCGTTGGTTTGATTGTGCTGATTGTCATGCAGCAGTATCGGATCATCCATTACGCAAAACAGATGAAATGGTGTTTGCCTGCAAGAAATGCAAGAAAGCCTTTCGGAAAGACGTCTCGTAAGTTGCACAGAAATACAGTAAAAGGATGAGGGACGCACAGAAGGGTGGTTACAAAATGAGTGTGAGAAAACCTGTGCCTACCTGGGTCACATGTCCTTTTTTTATAGGTTGCATAAGAGCCTTATCTTTTACAAATTGTGCATTCATTTTTTTTTTTTGTGCCAACTTCTTTAGGGATTATGAAGAAGAAGATGAATATTGCCCTCATTGTGACAATCATTACGTGATTGATGCGGTGATGCCAGAGGCCACCTTAGGAATTGAAACGGAAGACGTGCGCATGGATGCAAGGTATGACTGGAGAAAAAATGAGATGAGATGGCGTCAGCCCGAAATCACGGAGATCGAAGACCAGTTTCAAGGTAAACTGACCTTTTTTTATTTCCAGAGTGATTCGAGACGATCGAACCAAAGACAAGATGCCTACAAGTCTTCTGGATGTAGATTTTTCCGGTCATTTAGGTTAATTTCAACAGCGCCTAAAAAAAAGAAATTTTTTTACCAGATCTGTCATTTTCATCGTCAGGTTTGCACGTGTGTTGTGTGGACGCTGTGCACTTACCATTGGTTTTGGGGGGGGAGGGGGGCTGCTAGTGAAGGGTGCCGCTTGAAACCATGCGGAGTATGAAAAAGTTCTCTTTTTTCTTGGGCAGAGTGGAGAACAGGCACAGAAAATTTTCTCTTCTTTCTTTCTTCATTTGTTGAAACGATTTTATTTTTTTTATTCACTCATTTTCTCTCCTTGTCTTTGCATGATTTGGAGAAATTCCACCAGTACTCAAGAATTTATGAAAAATGAAATGCAGTCTATGACCACGAAGTTTTCCGTGAGGACGAATATACCAAACAGCAACAAACGTCCTAGTCCTCCTGAGTCCGACGATGATGAAGTCATGGACGATCGGGCTCAACCGAGCACTTCGTCTTCTAGCACCAATTCTACTGCCTCGTCTCCTTTATCCACTCCACAATCGTCCATGCCTACTTCCAACCAAGTTTTATACCTTAATTTTTCATCCAAAACTTCCAACAGCCCATCCTCCACAACGACTGGTCAGCAATCCACCCGAAAAACTTCAGCGGCGACCAACCGTGGGACAAAATCTTCTAAAAAAAGTGCTTACCGAGTCAACGGGGTCAATATTTTGAATAGGTATTTTACAATACAGCATCTCCACTTTTGCGCTAATTTTATTTTCTTTTGCCTCTTATAGGAAGGATGTCGATAGTCGAACTGTTGTGGAACGCATCCAACGACGTCGTGAATATCACAATTATGTTGAACGCCGCCGACGAGACACAATCAATAATACCATCCTTGCTCTTTCTGAAGTGGTGCCGGATGCCATTCAACCTGGTCAAAAACCACACAAGGGCAAAATCTTAAAGGCCACGCTCGACTACATCATGGTAGGCTCGTTTTTTAAAATAAGATCAGATCGGGAAAGACTCATTTTTTTTATATAGCAATTGCAAGGTGAAAATGACATCTATCGACAACAATATGGCGATGTTCCTTCTGCTCAAGTGTCACCAGATAATTCGCCCCCTACGATGACCTTGCCTACTACCCCAGCATCCATGCCTCCGATGATGATGGCCTTGCCTTTGCCAACCACCTCTGGCTCTCGTACCCCCACTCCCATGCATTCACCTTCCATGCCACCTCCCCCTTTGACTACCATGACTCCCCCTCCTTTGATGCTTGATCCAGTCCGTCCGGCCTTGCCCACCCTCGCTCCTCGACCTGTTCCTTTGCTTTGGGATACTGAAAAGAGATATCGCAACACATGTCATTATTAACCACTTCCCCTCCCTTACTTTCTCCTCTCCCTTTTTTTTATTGTCTTTTTTTTTTCCATGCTCACCTACTTTCATTGTCCATTTTCCCTTGCTTTTTCATTCCTGATGCATTGGCTCTTTTTCAGTAGCCACTCCCTTCATCCCATGTTCCTCGCACTTTTATTTAAATTGCAAAAAAAAAAAAAAAAAAAAAAACTCAGTTATTAAAAAAAACATGATGTACATACTATGTTGCTCTTTTTTCCTAACGTTGCATGAGAATGAAAATACACTGTGGACATGAACTTTAAAAAAGGTTGGACTACAGGAAATGTGCCTAAAACAGCAACGTCCAGTGTCCACCTGGACCAAACACGCCCATCCCATGCAAACTCAAATACCCAAAAATTGCAACCCTAAAGAGTTTCACGTGGACTCGAGGAATTAAAAACAAAAAAAAAAGGGGAAGAATTTACAACCATTTCATTTGAATGAACGACCAAAAAAAAAAAAAAACGTGACAGGAATATACAAAACGGTGGGATGTGGATAGTATGCAAAGAATGAAGTAAAAAAAAAAAAAAGTGGGAATGATGAAAGGGCAGAGGGAGGCAAAAGTTCTATAGCGCAGAGCGGAAACCTCGGATTTTGTGGCATTCCTTTTTCAAGTTTTCAGAAATCGAATGATCCCATTCACCCGTGGCAATAAAATGCTTTGCATAACGCACACACAATTCTTCACGGAAATTGCTATAGAGCTTGCGGTTGTATTGGCGCTGGAAGAGAAAAACAGGAGGTGAGCGGGGTTTGCATTTTTTTTTTTTCCTCGAGGGCGCTTACCTCTTTACGTCTTGCAGATTCAGGATAAGTGTGCGTTTGATGAATCAAAAAATCCTCAGGCAGGACTTTGAACTGCACGCCAGAGAGATAAATTTCATAAAGACAAGCGGCCTTGTTAGCACCATAGCCAATAAAACGCTCCGCACACCAGGGAGTGCCTTGCTTTTTGAAAATAACATAGGGTTCATACGAAAAATGATAGTCGGTGACCGAGAACAGGTCCTCGCTCGTATACCATTTTGAGTAGTTGGTGGCGCCATGGCCGTTTTGCCAACCTCGGTGGAACATGTCGATTTGCTGACGTTGCACTTGATCCAACAATGCCGGCTTGCTGGTCGGAAAGGTGGCACTGTCCAGACCATCCTCTGTGGAAAAACAGGTTGGTTTGGCTTTCCTTTTTCGGTCTCTTTCCTTCTTTACCTAGGGAGAGATATTCAAAAGCAGGCACAACAAAGGCCGTGTGGTCGTTCAATTGCTCCAGCAGAGTGGGGTCGGCCAAGATGCGACGGCGGAAATCGGTACAAAGGTGAAAATCGACATCCAGCATCATTATATAATCCGTACGGGCAAAAAGCTTGGCGACGTTACGCCACATGTTGAACTGCCGGTCAAACTTGTCCACGATCAAATGCAAGTCGACAAATCGCTCCATGTCGGGGTTTTCCTTGTACAACTTGGCAAGTTCCTCCAACACCTCCTCTTTTTCGTCGTCTTCATTGACATGCAACGCGGCACTGATCGGCCCTATCGATGAAAAAAAAGGTCAGTCAACACCGATCAACTCTAATGAAAAAATAGAAACACAAGCGTCACGCTAGTTCTATTTCTATTTTTAGGCAAGCTCAAGCAGATGGTGGTTTTAAAAGAGCGTGGGCAAAAGCTTACCTTGATAGTGAGTTGCCAATCGACTTAAGACAGGGAATCGGTTTCGTGTGACCAAGGTCGAGAGGGTGATGTCTTGCTGGCGTATCAATGACTGGGCCTTGTAATAATAAGGCTTAATGTTATTGGGGTTCATCGATTCTGAAAAAAGTTTGGACATGAAATAGGATTCCGCCATGCTTTCAGGTATGCCTGAAAAAAAAAAAAAATGAATTGGCTCTCCGCCTGCCATGTCTGTTTCTTTCCTTACCTTCAGTGTTTGTCCAAGTAATGCTGTCTGTGGTGTAGGTCCGTTGATGCAAAGGTTCGACTTGATAAAGTATGACATCATCGCCTGCCCGAGGATATAATCCATTGTTGGTGGAAGGGTTGTGTGAGGCATAGAAATGATGCAGGGTAAAAAAAAGCGACCCAATGGTGTAGGCGAAAAGAAAATACCGACCATATTTCCAAAACGATGCAGGTACTTCTTTTTTCATCATTCTTTTCCAATGGATAAAAATTAGGTAAAGTAGAAAGAGAAAAGAGCAGAAAAGAGGTAAAAAAAATCTTTTTGCTCTATTTTTTTTTTTTTTTTGGCTCTCCAATTTTTTTCCAACCTTTTCCGTTTTAGGAGTGTTCCCAGTGATCAGCTCTCAAGAGCTGCTTGTTGCACAAATGAATTGATGATGTTCTTGGCTTTTTGCTAGCCAATCATATCTTGTCTTCATGCTTTATCTATGAAAAAGTAAAATGGGTGTTTCTCTCAAATCGCCCTTGCAAAATGATTGTTCATGCTTTAGGGCAAATCAAATCAAAAAAGGCTAGTTGCCTGGGGATTTTTTTTTATTATTCAATTGCCTCATCTAAGCTACCACCTTTCTGTCGATCGCATGTACTTTTTTTTGCGTTTCAAGTGTCATCCTATCTAGAAGCAATTACCATCTCATCCGTCGATTGCATGGTGCTCACTAGCCCTTTTTCGTCACCGATTCCTTTTTTTTTTTTTTTTTAACACCAAGCATCATCGGCACCCCGCTCCTCCTGTCCCAGATCCATGTCGTGTCACCAAGATTTTTTCATCACCTCTGTCAAACCACCAGCCTTCCGGTTTGGCTGGTTGAGACTGAACAGGCTTGGGGGTCTTTTTTTTTTTTTTTGAAGGGCGCGTCTGAGTTGGAATGCCAAGGCCGAGGCAGTTCTCCGTTGCCAGACAACGCCGAAGTATTCGCCAATATCAAAAATCAGGGCTTTTACACAATCAATTGACAAATGTATGACGTTGGTTCCATGCATTGGCAAGAAAAAAAAAGTGACATCATGAAACCCGGGTTGGTAGCGATGTCAGGCGCAGTGGAGCACAACAGAAAAAAATTAAGGGAAATGATCAAATATTACTTGCTGCGATTTGGCATGGACCGGATGATGGTCACCCAAAAAAAAAAAAAAATCAGGGGTAGCACAACGTCAGCGTTAAACTGGTCTTGGGATGATTTGCCCTTTTAGAAAAAAAAAAGAAACACTGATACGTTTGTAACCAAATGAAGGTGAGAGAGAAATGACCAGATGACAGGATGATTTCTACTTTTTTTTATTTTCTACCAATTTGTCTTCATTGTGATTAATGCGAGTCTAATGCCATTTGGGCTAGACGAGTCTTTTTTTTTTTTTTTTTTTTTTTCAAATGAACAAATCTCGGCTTTCTTCACTTTTTTTTTTTTTTTTAAAATTCATCTTGGATCCTGCACGTCTCTCTTCCCCTTATTTCTCCCTTTTGACAAGATAGACCCTGTATCGTCCTTCCCCACCAGCTCAATAAAGGTTGGTGTCAGGCGTCGTTTGGCTTGGGCTCCATCAACAAATTGCCCTCGGGATAAAATAACCAGGCAAGAAATGGATTATTTTGAGATTCGTTTTTTGACTTTTGTCAGGGAGAAAAGCGAGAAGTTTGAGTTGTTCTGACAGGTGAATGGTATCTTTTTTGTTTTAAAAATAGAGTGCTTGAGAGACCAAAAAAGATCCAGCCATACGCTGTCAGTTCAGCGCATGTGAGAGCTGATTGGGCAAAGCGGAGCAAAGCCCCGAAGGCTCTTTTAGAGCTCTCTGGCCGATTTCCCTTTTTCTCTTTCTCGCTTTTTTTTTTTCCTATTTCTTTTTCATCTGATTGTTGTGGTGCAAAACAAATCATCATGTCCGGTTACCAGTCATTTCCTGTCTTGAACCAAAAGTTCATTGTCGATAAAAAGTTCCAGTTCATTCGTGAAATGGGCCAAGGCGCTTATGGGTAAACATGCCGAAACGCAAACGCAAAACGACTCACTTGTTTTCATCATGTGTCTTCTAGGGTTGTATGGTAAAGCTCATGTCATAGCAGTGCCAAACAGCATCGAAAGACAATCTTCGTGGCAGTCATCATTTTTAAATCGAATATTGTGACTCGTGTGCCAAACCCACTCATTTTTTTTCTTCTTTCAGCTCTGCCAAGGACACCACCAATGGTGAACAAGTCGCCATTAAAAAGGTATTGAAAGGATAGCAAGGACGGCGATACAGTAAAGCATCATGCCTTACCTCTGTCTCTCTCTCTCTCGTTTCGATAGGTGTGCCGTATTTTTGAAAAAAACATCCTTGCCAAGCGTGCTCTTCGCGAAGTCAAATTGTTGAAGCATTTCAATGGACACGAAAACGTAAGTTTTTGAGAACAAAGCAGTGGCGCCGAGAAGCGTAGACAGGAAAGGCAAAAGTTGGGAAATGATCCACTCATTCTTTATTTTTTTTTTTACATCTCTTTTTGGGGGGATATAGATCACCTCGATCATTGATATGGATATTGTCAACTTGCAAGATTTCAATGAAATGTAAAAAAAAAAAAAAAAAAAAAGCTGTCCCCCAAATTACTGGAGCGTCACACGCCCCGCGGATCACTCAAACGCCTCATTTTTTTTTTTTTAGCTATCTTGTCCAAGAATTGATGGAAGCCGACTTGCACCAAATCATTCGATCGGGTCAACCTTTGACAGATGCTCATTTCCAATATTTTGTCTACCAAATCTGCCGTGGCCTCAAATACATCCACAGTGCTAATGTAAGGAAAAAACATCGCCACTCAAACTTAGGAGAAAAAAAAAAGATGGGTCACAAGGGGACGGATTCTTTGTTTACATTGTTTTATTTAGGTATTGCATCGAGATCTGAAGCCAGGCAATTTATTGGTCAATGCCGATTGTGAGCTCAAGGTAATCCATGACGGAGGGATGGTGGAGACCCTTGACTTATTTTCTTTCTTTGTAGATCTGTGATTTCGGATTGGCGCGTGGTTACTCGGACAACCCTGATAGCAACACCGGCTTCATGACTGAATATGTCGCTACTCGATGGTACCGGGCTCCTGAAATCATGCTTAGCTTCCAAAGTTATACCAAAGCCAGTAAGTTCAAAGAGTTGGCTGCGCACAACTTTGGATCCTAACCTTTGGCTTCTAGTTGACATGTGGTCGGTGGGCTGTATCTTTGCAGAAATGCTCGGGGGCAAGCCTTTGTTCAAGGGCCGTGATTGTAATCCAAGGAATCAAGGCATTGGCAATGTCTGACTTTTTTTTTTTTTTCAAACGCTCGTAGATGTCGATCAATTAAATCAAATTCTTGGTATCTTGGGCACCCCAGATGAAGAAACCTTGCAACGTGTTGGTAGCGAGCGTGCCCAAATGTACATCCGCAGCTTACCTATCATGCCCCGCATTCCCTTCCAAAACCTCTACCCCAATGGTATTTTTTTTTTCACAAGTAACAAGATCACACCCGGGCTAACCCCTGCTCTCCCATAGCAAACCCCATGGCCATTGATTTGTTGAGCAAGTTATTGGAATTCGACCCTGCTCGTCGTATTACCGTGGAAGAAGCCTTGGCCCACCGTTACTTGAGCGCTTACCACGACGAAGATGACGAAGTAATTGCAAAAAAAAAAAAAAAGAAAGTACCATGGCTCACCTCACTTTTTTATAGCCTACGCATTCACAACCTTTTGATTTCTCGTTTGAAGTGATTGATTCCATCGAGGAAATGCGACGTACGTGCGAAGAAAAAAGTGACTTGAGGAAAGTAGAACTGATTTTTTTCCTGGGCCCTTGATAGGAAGCATCGCCCAAGAAGTGTTGCAATTCAAAGCAAGCAAGCAAAACCAACGTGCTGGCTTGCAAGCCAGCATCTACGGCACCAACTTGCGTCGCAACGAAAGCATGTCAGCTCAAGACCGCGCCACCTTGGAACGTAGCCAGCAAGCTGCCTCACAATCCCGCACTCGACCTGAACAATCCTCCACCTTTGAAAACCATCCCGCCGCCAACCTTGAATCGCATAGAATGGACGAATTAGAACGTGAGCTCAGCGGGCAAATGTAAGAGACTTGTCTGTGTGTCCTCGTCTTTTTCTTTTTTTTCTTTTTGCCCTCTTTCTTTTTTTTTTTTTTATCATATTTCCAACATGGCTACCCCATATCTCCCCCTGTGTTACTACAATCTACTGGCAATAAACAAATAGTGAAGCTTTTCTGTATTCATTACTGCAAAGGTGCACGGGCTTTTGGATCGACAATGGTCCGATAGAAAGACCTTTTTTTTTTTTGATCGGCATGGATCGCAAGGATATGGCATGATTCAGCATTTTTATTAACGAGAGGGAGATCTATTCTACAGAGGATGTGGTCTATTGGGTTTTCTTTTCATCGGTGACGATTTGCTCCATGGCCTTCACTTTCTTTTCAATGGGCTCAAACAAGCTATCAATCACATGCTCCATGGGTTCATCAAACAGATAAGGCAGGACAGGGATCACAGCGAGACCAAGCATGGTTGGGCCCCATGTTCGGATCTTGACATTCTTCACATCCTTGAAAGCCTTGGAAGTGTACTTGACGGTGGTATGGACAGTCAGAGCTGGCAGCAGCATGGAAGCGATGGACTGGAACACCCCTCGCTTCACCACGGTCACACCCACCTCGGCATTCGACTGGATAAAGAAAAATGACATCAGCATGCCATTCCCTCCTGTCCACTCCTCCTGACCACTCTTCACTTACTGCGCCCCGGTGGTGTGCCTTGTAACCTTCATAACCAACATCACCCAAGACATACGTCCAGCTGACTGCATAGGCAGCCCGAACAAGATTGGGATGAGCAATAGGCCGCACAGCCTCACCAACTATGATAGGCAAGACAAAGAGATATAAAAAACCATAGGAGTGAAAGGAGTAAAAGTAAGTCGCATTGTTTTACCTTCACTGGTATAGGCTAGGTATCTTGAAGAAGCAAGGATGGCAGTGCGGAATCGAGATGCGTA
Organism: Hesseltinella vesiculosa; assembly: GCA_002104935.1. Taxonomy (NCBI): domain Eukaryota; kingdom Fungi; phylum Mucoromycota; class Mucoromycetes; order Mucorales; family Cunninghamellaceae; genus Hesseltinella; species Hesseltinella vesiculosa. The sequence goes on along the minus strand of MCGT01000001.1, from coordinate 1,583,674 downwards.
AGCCAAGTAACGGGCAGGCGTGTTGACCGAATCGATCTCGCCTTCCTTGACATGCTCTTTCAAGTTCTCTGTCAAGGATTGATCAAAAGGTGAAGAGGCAGATGTTTCAGTCTCAGGATGACTCATGCTATAATGAAAGAGAAAGAAAAAGAAAAAACCTCGGCTAATCCTTTTTTTTATTGTTCTCTGCGGCGTTTGAAACAAAGGAACGATGCATTTTTTTTTCCCTCGAACAAGGACAAAAATAGATAGAAAACCTAGCTCACCAAGTTCTTTTTTTTTTTTTTTTTTGTAAAGGAGAGTCTCCAACAAATCCCAAAGTTATGTTGTTATCTAGAGCATTGCATTTAGTCATGGATCCACTTGACTGACAATGAAATCCAAGAGCCTTTTTTTTGACTCATTTCTCTCTCTTCGGGATCACTGCAAATCTCTCCGACCTTGTGTTGGCTATTGACTGCAGATTGACAATGGCCGTCAAAAGTCATTCTGTGGCTAAAAAACAGAACTTCCTTGTAACTACGAGGCAAATCCCACTACAAAAATCGTCCTGCAATAGCGATAAGCCTCCTTTCCTGGGAAAGCACATGAACTACCAACTTGGCCAATCTTTTGTTCCCCTCCCCCTCTTTGTTCATTTTCACTCTACTACAGAACGTCGACGATGAGGCTAGGCTTTACAGTCATTGACCAAGGAAATACAGGACAGATCTCGCAATCACTCCTTGTTTGCTAGTCCTCCTATTGGATGTCGTCAAGGATTCTTGGGGTGGCCGCTGCAGGAGATCAAATTCGTATTTCAGTTAACCACAGTGTTTTATTGAAGCATAAGGTTAAGTTCTGAGTGGATCATAGCCCGAATGGGAACGCTGTCCAGCATTGCCAGTGATTCTAAGGGTCGGGCTGTTGCTGACGTGGACATCCTGAGCAAAAGGCGCCGGCGGTGCTATTGGTTTTCTAGCAAAATAAAAAGTCCGAGGACTCGTTGAATGGACACGCTCTAGGGAGATGGCCGTCTCGGGGGAAAAAAAGCTGTTGCTACGAAACACTTTTGAGCTAAAATTGAGCGGCATGGAAACTTGCCTTGGCCACATGTTTTGTGTTGATGCTTGCTTTTCAGCCAAAAAAAAAAAAAAAAAAAAAAAAAACACTCCGGCCAAAGATCAGGCCAACTTCCCTCACCGCCTGCCGAGCCTCCAATGCATTGCTTAGGCTGGCTCGCGGTCAAAAGCAGCTAGTGAAGATCTGCTTTCATGGTCTTGGGGGTTCCTATTTTTTTTTTTTATATATTTCCGGATACAGGTAGGTTAGCATGGGCGTGAGTGAGACGGCTAGATGAACCACCCTTTAATGACATCCGTTTTTAGAGGCGGTTTGCACAGGCTATTCAAAAAAGGCTTATTTTTCCCACAAGCTCAAGACTGTCCCATTTTATCCAACTTTTTGGGGTTGTCTGCGTGATCCTGGACGTCTATTGTCCTGAACCCATTTTTCTCCAGATTTCCAAACGCTCCTTCCAGGCCATCCATGTAAAGTGAGACACGATAATTATCTATACATATATTTTTTTTTTTTACTCTTATGAAGAGTGAGGGAGAGAAGCAAAAAAAAAAAAAAAAAAATAGGGGGAATCTGTTACAGTAATAAAATAAAACAAAAGAAGAAGCACTGCTTAGTAACCTTGGGTGCCTTGGACTTGGTGTCGGTAGGCGATCAAGTCCTTGATGGTGATCATCTTGATGCCGTGTTTTCTAGCAAAGGCAAAGCAGTCGTCACGGCGGGCCATGTCGCCGTTGATATCATCCTCCTTGACCAACTCACCAATGCAAGCAACAGGGAATTTGCCTGCCAGCTCGCACAGATCCACTGCGGCTTCGGTGTGCCCAAATCGTTTAAAGGTGCCACCAGGGACAGCGCGCAAGGGTAGAATATGTCCTGGTCGAGAGAAATCGTCGGGTTTGGAGGTTGGGTCAGCCAATTTACGAGCCGTCAAGGCACGGTCATGGGCAGAAATGCCGGTGGTGGTGCCATGCATGTAGTCCACAGACACGCTACAACAAAAGCATCAGCAACCTGTTCCCTCTTCTCTCTCCATCCTGCCGTCTCTCTGCTGCTTACGTGTAGGCAGTTCGCATCAATTCAGTATTCTTGGGCACCATCAACGGAAGGTTCAACTGCTCCAATCGTTCGTCGGTCGTGGGCACACACACATAACCACTAGAAAAAAAAAAGTAGTGAGATGATCGGTCGCCAAGCATGATCACTGGTCCCCTTGTCCCCACCATTCTTCTCCGCACAAAAACAAACCCAACCTTGTTTTTTTTTTAGTGCTTTGGAACTTACCTGGAGTATTTGATCATAAAGGCCATTTGTTGGGTGGTGACATTTTCACCAGCAATAATCAAATCACCTTCATTTTCTCGGTCTTCATTATCCATCACCAACACAAACTTGTTGTCAGCTACGTGTTCACCGTAAAAAGAGGGAAAAAAAGTTGAGTGTGGGGTGGATCCAAAGTGATGTTCATGGCATGTCTGATCCTTTGTGCTTACCAAAGTCTTTCAAAGCTTCAGCGACAGAGTCGAATTCGAATTCTTGTTTGCCAGGTTGCATGGTGTAATGTTTCAAACTAAAACAGGTGAAAGGAAGGAAGAAAAGGAAAAAATGGCCAGGCAAAAAAAAATAAAGAATGTCAAGCGATGAGAAATTTGAGATGCCGCTGCGGACCGCCTTTGTTCGCTTGTCATCAATGACAACGTTTCTTTGCTTTTGCTGACACATACTCATTTTAACCCAATCAACGAGCCGCAAACGTTTCTCTGTTACGTTTTCGTACCTTTTTGTTTATTAATAAAACGTTTTCTTCGCATTTCTTTTCAATAGGTTGTCTGGGGGGGGTCATTTTTTTTGTTATTTTTTTTTTGAATGGTTATTGTGATTTGTCTTTTTTCTAAAAGCACGTGCATTTTCAAACAGACTTTTCATTCTTGTGTCACCAACGATCACCAAGTGTTCCGTTACAATCTACCTCTGTGATTCGCCGTTGGTTCGCTGCCTCCTTTTTGTTTGTTGTTTACCCCACATGGTATCATGCAAAGCACGTTTTCATGTTGGATTCTGAATCCAAAGCTTTCCAGATAAAAAGAAAGAGTAGAATGGCTGCGTCGGGGGCAAGGGTGAGACGCAGATGCCTAGAAACGGAAGCTACCACGCTCTTCTCCCACGATGACCCTGGCTTCCGTCCTGGTCTTCTCCATTCACCCCCTTGATTTTCCAACGTCGGCGATCAACCTAAGGCGACTTCGGAAACATACCCCACCGGAAAATGAACCACCAAAGAGTACCTCGAACCCCCTCCTAGAAGGGAAGACGTCATGACAGGCGTCGTTGGCCGGCATAGCGATGTAGAAAAAAAGGACGAGTGGGTCGCCCCAGCTTGATCCGGTTTTGCCAGGGAACCTCCTCAGCTTGTCTTTTTTTTCTGGCGGATCACGAGATGCCCCAGCTACAGATATAAAATAGGCAGGCCAGCAATCATCAGCTACCCGAGATGGAGGTATGTGTTTCTTGCATGGTCATTTTGGCGTTGAAGCAAGACGATCAAAACAATGGTGTTTCCAAAACGCAGCCTTGCCAAAGTGGTACAAAGCATCCTTTGCCAAGAGCAGTGGTGTCAAATAGGCAAGCATCAAAAAGGTCTCAGTGATAATACTGCTGCCTGCATTGACGCATACCAGGGACCCATTATCTCTGATTCCATCAAAATTGCCTTTTATCCTTGATGTTTTCAGACGTTGTGGATCATTGTAAAACAAAACAAAAAAGCGACAAAGTCATGCCAGGAAAAATGAGAGAAGTTACAATTTTTTTTTTTTTACCCATTGCTTGTGGTACGGGTCCAGTACAATATATTACATTGAACATTTTTTATCTTTATCTTTATATTTAGTTGTTCATTAGTGCATACAGGGTCAAGTAAAGTAGATGGCAAGTTGATCGACGACTTGGGACATGGTGGGGCGCTGAGAGAACGCAAAGAAAAAGAGTGAGACGAAAAAAGAGTCGGAGGATTTTCTGTACCTGAGCAGGGTTGGCTTTCCACATGGCAGTGATCAGATCAAGCAAGGTGTTTGGATAGATGGGTAGCAGTGAGGTCAGAGGAGGCCGCAGTCCGTGATCTCTGACCTGAACAAATAGCGCATGTTCTGAAAGATCTACAGTCGAGTCATAGAGTGGTGAGTGGCCCTAGAAAAGCTTTCACCTTCCACGTTTGTTTTTTTTTATTCCAACCTTGGAAAGGGTAGCCATGGGTTCCCCACGTCAAGATTTCCCAAAAGATCAGCCCACAGGCGTACACGTCCACCTTTTCACTATAGCAGGGGTTCGATGACCAAAATTCAGGGGCTGAGATGCAATGGCGTGAACACAGGTCTGTTTTTGACGGACCCCTTCTTTTTACCTTGCCAGTTGGGGGTGCCGCATTGGGTATGCATCAACGGATTGGAGTTAGGCCGGATCCGAGCTAAGCCAAAATCATTCACCTTGGCCCGATCATTCTCTGAGATCTTCAACAGAAAGTCAGTGCCTTTCTTGTTCACCTTTTTGTTCTCCTTCTTACCAGAATGTTCATGGACTTGAGATCCTGTTAAAAAAAACCATTAGACTGAGTTCTGTCATGCGTGATTATCCGTCCAACTTACTCGATGGATGATCGATGGCCTATGAAAATAATTGAGTAAGTTGGTGATGAAGCGCTCTCAAGGAAAGTGATGAGGGTACCTCCTTGTGTGTAGATAGGCAACACCGAGGGCAATGTCATGCATGTATTTGATCAGTTGAGAGAAGCTGGGGCGTTTGAATTTTCTGATCACGTCAAACAGATCCCCTTTTTGGCAAAGCTCGGTAATGATGCATAGATGCTGAGGGTTGGTGCATACACCAATAAACTGAATGACATTTTCATGACGCACTTGCCTATTTAAAACGACAAGGCATCAGTTGCTGGTCTTTGCTTGCCTCTCTCACTTTCTGCCTATTCTTCCTACGAGTTTACTTGAGAACGCGGATCTCATTCTTGACTTCTTTGAGATCCATCTTGTTGAATTGCGTTAAGCGTAGCTCACCGATGGCGACCAGTTCCTGAAGAAAAGGGAGGAGATGTCAGTCCTACTTTCTTCGTCTGTACCACTTACGCCTTTATAATAACCCATGTAACAGTCTTTGAAACCACCACTGCCAAGTTTTTGTTGGACAATCAAATCTTGATAAGGAATATCTACACCAGGGCCATCTTCCAAGAACAGCTCCGAGAATTCACGCGACGTCAGCTCCATTCGGTATTCTTCGGCGGAGATAGGGGAGATGGGGGGCAGCTCAGCCGTAAAGAGCTGTGGTGTGGAAGGCGCAGGGACAGGGCAACAATTTTGTTTCTTAAAAAATACGGGAGACCATCAGCACAGGGGCCTTTTTTCATTCAGTCACAACCTTACCCATTGAAGTAATGTATTGACCAAGTCTGTTTTACTGCCTTCGGTTTCCAGCCCTAACCAAGTGGCGATGGTGTTATTCTTTTTACTGCGCACCTCCACCAATCTTTTCACCTCCCGCCTTGTCATGGTCTGGGCCTACCTCGTTGTTGGCAGTATTCAATCAAGTCAGCAAGAGCCATCTTGTTCAGATCATCACGGCCAACCAGCTACACATTCCAAAAAAGAACGATCCTTTTTTGTTGAGCTTTTTGTTTTCTGAATGGCCCAAGGATGCGCGCGGCTTTCTTTCTTTTCTTTATTGGATTACCTCTAACGATGAGTCGACATGACGATGAATAGTTTGAAAAAGCATTTGGATGCGATGACAAAATATAAAAAAGGATGGAAGAAAGAGAAACAAAAAAAATGCCCCTGACTTTTTTTCTGCTGCTCTCGTTGCAGAGGGAGAGGGGCACATGACTTCTTTACCACCGTCAGGGTTGGCAGTGGCCAAATCAAGTCAATCCGAGATGGATCAGATGACGATAACCAATGAGACGCTCTTTCTGACAGGACCATTTTCCACTCTGGAAACCAGGTCCGTGCCTGAAGAGCAGTTCTGTGCTTCCAAAACAAATCACGGTGCGAGGAACAAAAGCATCCTCTAGGTATGCAAATGAAGAAATGGCCCGGGTTCATTAGAAAGAACACCAATAGTACACGCACCAAGATAGCCCATGATGAAGAAAAGAGCGAGTCTTGTCAAAAAAATAACACCGTTGGAAGAGAAGGTCATGTGCGGAGGTTGAATCTGGCCACCCAACCACTTTTTCATCAAAAAAAAGCACAAATGCTACACAGCACTTTTGAATGATCGGATCGTTGTGAAACTTTGAAGAAGTGCGCAGGTGCTCGAATGATGAGGCTACTGAAAAAATCAGACCGATTGGCATCGGCTGCCCAGCCAAAATTTGATCCGTTTCGTTTTGATACCTTCGACTTGGCGACCATGGACGATTTTTTCAGATTTTCAGCTGACGAGGATCTGATCTAAAAATCACAGAGCAAAACTGTCCAAAGTCAATTTTACTCCAAGTGTTGCATACGAGTAAAAAGAATGAGACTTTGAGTAACATTCCAGCTCTCTCAGGCAGAGGTAGGAAGAGCAAGGAGGTTAGAAATGATTTCGCACGCGCTTGAAAACGAAGGAACGGTTTGTCCGATTGGTTCGCCCGTCAAAATGATTTATTCACAGCTCAAAAGACAACCGTTGGCACTCTGGGAGAAAAGAGGTCGCTGTTTTAAAATGGTAGGTGTCACCAAGCAAGGAAGGAGATGACGTTGAGGGACGATCTGCGGCGGTCAAGAACTGAGCCAGGAAAAAGTGACGTTTTTTTGGAAGGCCAGGGAGCTTGTGACTCTCATTTCACCTTGCCTTGGGCATGCCCCACAAGATGGCCTCCTTTCCATCCAATGACAAAAGGAGTCCACGTGTAAAAAGATGGGTCATGAAACACGTGAGGAGTCGAGTATCTCGACGTTGCTGAATGTATGGCTGGGCTATAAAAAAAAAAAAAAAGGTACGCACGGTCCGACGATATTCTCTGTTCATACGGCTTCTGGCTATCGTCATGGGCAAGAGAGCACGATGCCAACTCTAGGCTCAAGTTGACTTTGTTTTAGTGTCAATGCTTCAGAAGAAGCACAACTCAGGAAAGTGAAAAAAAAAGGCTATTTTTACCTTACCGTGACACACGTTTTTTTGCTTAAAAAGAGAGCCTGAGAAATTTAGGAATAATAATAAAAAAAAAAAAGAGAGTTTTTTTAATAGACAATGAGAGAATAAAGAAAAGAAAAAAAAATAGGGGGACAGTTGCTTTGAAATAAAACGAATGGGATGAAAAAAAAAATATCTAAAAAGTGAAAGAGATAGGGTCCGCATTCTCCAAATGTCAAGATGGAAGCAGGGAAAACGGGAGGGAAAAAGAATGTGACATGCAACAAATGATAAATAATAAAAAATAACAGCATGGTAAGAGATAAATAACTAGCGTATGGAGTTCAAAAAAAAAAAAAAAAAAAGAGGGGGGAACCTGCATGCAGCAACACAGACCGAGCCAGAAAAAAGGAGGGAAAAAAAAAAAAGTTTACAATGGAGGGTCGAAAGATTGGGTGTTCTTGCTGGGTTTGGTGAACAACGGGTTTTTGCTAAAGGATAGTCGAATGCCTCCTTTGACAGAGTTGGAGAGAGCATGACCCTGAAGATCGTTCATGATCAAGGTGGCAAAGGACACATCTTCAAATTCAACAAAACACATCGGGCCTTGGGGCTTGGTGCGGAAATACATGCGTTTGTAGCCCGTGCACTTTGAAAACAATTGACGTAATTCATCTTCGCTGGTGTTGATGGGGAGGTTGCCAACATAGAGGGTATTGCAGGGTGGATTTTGATCAGCCAGGTTGGTATTGTTCAAAGGAGCCGAGGGTGTGGCGGTAGGAGAGGTGGAAGGGGGCGGGACGGAGGAAGGAGGTGGAGTAGAGGAAGAGGAGGAGGAGGATGGCGTGTGATTGTTCATGTTGGAGGTGGTGGTGGAAGAGGAGGAGGGCAAGGGGGTATGGAGGGATTTCTTCATGGGGTTCAAAGACAGATTGGCAAAGTCGGGCTGAAGAGGATGATGCAATGGATAATGCTGGGATGCCGTATGCGTGGTATGCGAAGGGATGGTGGAAGTGTTGGTGTTTGAGCGGAAGAAGGGCGATTCATCAAACAACGAGGGCAACCGTTCCATGGGCATGGGCGATGATTTTGAAAGATAATGGAAAGGATCGTCCAAGGCGGCTGGTTGCTGGAGTGGATGGGCAATGTGGGCAGACGAAGTGGTGGTGGGCAAAGGAGGAGGTGGTAAAGGGGACGATTTCAAACGGGACACGCCAGGTGCGATGGAATTAGCCCGGGGCACAAATGGGGGTGGGGGTGGGGGATTGTTGTTGGCTGCACGGGCATCCATCGAATAGGATCGAAAGGCGAACAATGGATCATGAAAGACCGGCGTGGTGGGAGTGACGGCATTCAAACTGGGTGGAATGGCAGGGTCCATAAACGGATCGGTCTTGTAATCGGTGATGGGCGACAGCAGATCACTGGGCAAGGGTGTAAAAGCAAACGGCTCCGTAAAATGCTGTTGCTGTTGACCAAGCATGAATTTTTTGCTATTGTCCAGAGGCGAGGTCAGACCCCCGGTGGAAGCGCTGCTGTTGGACTGGGCGGTATCAATGGTGGTCAGATGGGCCACAGAGCCACGCTTCACATGCAAGTTCTTCTTGGCCATTTCTGCCTTCAAGGTAAATCCTTTTTCCTGATCCACTTTTTTCCCACTGATCACTTCCACTGCTTCCAGAGCTTGACGACGAGTGCGGAAACGGGCAAAACCAATCTTTGGAGAAAAAAAAAAATAAAAATAAAAAGTCAGTCTAAGGTTCAGGGGGAGGAAAGTTTTTTTTTTTACCATTTGTTTCTTGCTATTCAAAGGGACTTGAGCAGTGTCGTCATCTTGATCTTTATAGTGCCATTTCAACGAAGCAGCTTCAAATCCAGGAGAAAACATGAACATGTTTTGAAATTCACGTTCTTGCATATCATCCGGAAACCCAACGACAAAGATGGTGGTGACTTCCTCGGATAAAAATGACGGAGCATGGCTTGGTGGTGAATTTAAAAACGTCATGGGTGATGGTGTAAATGCTGACGGTGAAGACGATAAAGGATGCACACGTTCAGGCAAATAACTTGAATAAGGAATGTAAGAAGGTTCACTAATCATAGAAGATGGAGAAAAAAAAGGAACAAGCTAAAAGAATAGTTCAGATGTAAAAAGAAAACGGCGTTGAGGAGGTTTTTTTTTCTTCAAAAAGAAAGAAAAAAAAAGGAGGGAATAAATATGAATAAAGAGGGTTTGATGGTTTGTGGGGGAATTCAAACTGAAAGAAAGAAAAGAAGATTAACAGAAGAGAGGAAGGGAAGAAGAAAAAGAAGACAAAAAAAAAAAAAAAAGGGGATTCCCTTTTCATTGCTCCTTTTTTTTCTTGGTCGTACGAAAAAAAAGTGTACATTGTAACTCCGGTAGCCAATCACACACCTTGATTCTTGTCCCTGATCCCATCCACAGCAACCAAAAAAAACTTTAATCTTCAAAATGCTCGACCTTTTCTCGGCACTGACCTTTTTTTTTATTATTTTAAACTTTAGCCAACTCCCAATCCATGGCTATGCATCGCCTTGAGGACAGAAGCTTCGCACACAGCCATGGGAGTCCCTGAGAAGAAGTGCAAAAGAAGAACGGAATAAGAATAAATAACGGTCAGGTAGTAAAAAGTAGCCTAGCCACTTTTTGGCGCTCCGTGCTCTTTTTCTTGCTTTTCTTTTCACTCCTCCACCTTTCTCATGCTTGGATTGCAATACTCTTCCGGATTTCAAAAAGGAAAACACTTTTTGATTCAACTCGATCACAATGACCTTGTCCAAGAACTCGAGCAAGGCTCAAGGTATGCCTCTAAATAAATCAATCGACATTCCTCCTATTGTCTGACGCTTTGTTCAACCTTAGCGTCACCATCAAAGGATTGCCGGACGATGAAGCCGTGCTTTGTACCGACACCGCCACCTATAGCATCCGGCAGGTCAATACATCCAATTCACTCCTGCTTTGCCAACCCGGCTCAGACACATGGCAGGTCCATGACGATCTCGGCTTCACCATTGAACTGACGCCCTGCCCTGCACGCACACAACGACTCGACATCTTGCTCTCTTCTACATTATATACCGGCCCTGAAAACGAACAGGCATTTCAATCCTTACCTCGCCCAACATTCACCGAAGCAGCTTCCACCCCAAGGCTATACCAGTGGCATGATCTTGTGTCGGTCGTGCAAGCCAGCAATGCCCAGCTCCAAGCCGCCCTGGACGATCTCAATGCTTTTGTCCTGGATGGCTACTATCGCAAAATCGAAACTGGTTACGTCCATCGCCTTCTTGACAGCATGGCCACCAATGCTACCATCCATGGCGTCAGCCTCCGAGCCGCCACCCTAGACCAGCTGTTCGATTGCCTTGATCAAGACTTTGACACCGTACCAACACCGGTGCGTCTGGCCTTTTTGAAAACCTTTGTGATGGACATCGACTCATCTACCCTCAGCCTTGATCCCCTCAAAGTCACCCGCTTTTTGGGTCTCACCCTCTTGGAAGGCGAACGGGTAAAAGGACTGAAGCGAACCCTTTCTCTTACTGATTTATTTATTTATTTTTTACTTGGGTGGCGTCTAGGGGAAAGAATGGCTACTGGATGACTTCATGGGCACCTGGGAGCAACTGACACAGCTGATCATGGATGAACGGCCGGACCTGGCCACCTTGCGAGGTCTGTTTTATACCACCCAGCGCCAGGTGTTGCAGCAACCACAAGTGTACATCACCTACTTGCCTCGCCACGAGCTGCCGAGCGATCCGGCCGAACGCTTCACCCGCCTCTTTGCCGTCAAAGCTCAATGGTCACAAGAAGACATGTTCCCTTTTCTAGACGATCTGGCACGGGACGCCAAGCAACGTGATGCCTTTTTACTCAAATTCACCCGAACTCAGAAACTCGCAGGTTCGGTTGTCTATGGCAGTCGCATCAAATAAAGGCAAGGTTTTATTCGCACAATGGTTCCCTGCCAGGGCAAAGATTGAAACAAAGCAGGGATGGGCGTACAGAAAAAAAAAACAGGATGGGGAAAAAAAGTCAAACATCGAATGCATGAGACAGCTGGTGAGAGATGGGGTATGGGCGGATGGTGAAAAAAGGAGGTATCGCAGAGGAGGCTAAAGGCATTGTTTGGCTAGAACGATGACCTGGTCGTACTCCTGTTTGAATTGCCAACGGAGGTCGTGGGTAGCAGCACCTTGACAGACCCGGATGAGCCAGGCAAGGATCCAGTGCTTGTCGTGATGAAGGGTGGGAGGGTCCAGACAGGCGACCAAGTAATCGGCCCAGCGGACCAGGGCTTGTTGTTCGCCTTGCTGGTAAGTCATCCATGGCCGGCGATGCGGTAGATCAAAGGTTTTCAGCACAGCGCTCATCTCGAGCACAACCGTCCGCCCCAGCTTGGCACGATCCAGCGCATACCGACGCAACCCCACCGAAGATTTCTCCAACACTTGGTCCAGAATGGCCACCAAGGCAAGCAAAGCCAGCGCTGAGTGCGACCGCAGCCATTGGCTGGCCAGCCGGGTCAATTGCTTCAACGAAACCGTGATGACCTGTAGCTGTGCTTGTTCTTTGGACGACAGGGTGAGGCCGGTGTGACTTGGATGCTGGCCGATCAAGGCGCTTGCATGTTGCTGGATCATGATCACCTGCTTGACCTGGGTAAGAATGGTCGGTGAGAGTGGCCTCTCCAAGGAAATCGACGCTGCTGGGTGATTCAGCCTTGGACGGGGAGGTGAGGCAGTCGGCAGGGCGGCCTTGGTTGGCGGTAGCATATCCATGAATAAATGGTAGAGTGAGAGCCGAGGTAGGTCTTGCAGCCAGTCATACAAAGTCCAAGGATCAGCCCGTTGGTTGGGTCGGTGGACTAGCACAAGTGACGAATCAAGCGAGGTCATGACGGGTAATGTCGCCATGGCGACAGGTGGGGCAGGCATGCCAAAAAACAACTGCACCAGCGACATGATGCGTTTGGTGGTTCGAGGTATCAAGTTTGGCAACATGTAAATACAAAGAGAGCTTTCACGATGGGATCATAATAATTAGGAATGAAAAAGAAAGAAAGAAAAAGGGACAGTGAGAAAAAAAAATTCATTTTTTTTTTGCGTTTGGCCCAAGTTTTCTGAAGACACGTGAACAATGTCATGACAAAGATGAAATTGTAAGAAGGATGCGCATGGCCAGTGTCAAAAAGTCAATCGATGGACCCGTTGACGGATCCAAGGTCATTTGCACTACCATGAAGAGGAAAAACTGCGCATCCAACGCTTCCCCGTGATTCTCTTTTCCACGTTTTCCCGAGCTGGTGCACTGACACCTACCGGTTCAAAAAAAAAAAAAAAAGGTGGGCACTTTTTTATTTCAAGAGATGAACACTTTTTTCACATCTTCTAGTCGAAACATTTGACCAGTCTTTGGACAGGTCACAAACCCATTGGATTGCTCCGCCATGTCGGTCAGTGCCTGAGAAAGAAAAAAAATCGATGAGGGGTTGTTCAGCAAAGGACTCCTGCTTTTACCTCTAGGCTATAGACACGACCATTGGGTAGCATCAAGGGAGGATTGTCTTCATTCATGATATGCCCGGTGATTCGGCAGACGACGGTGGAGTTGCCTCGATGGCTCAATGGTAGGCTCTTGGCCAGCTGACCAAAGATGGCCTGATCGCACACAGGACAGTTGACGTTGCGGTTATCGTCTTGGTAACATTGGCAGGTCTTCAAGGCTGATAGACCAGCTTGGAGACAGATCGACAAGAGTGGGTGGGAAGTAAGCGAGCAAAGGGCGTAGTTGTCGGCGCGGAACTGGGCAACCAGCTCTTGCCAGCGGTGCGGGTCGTACATGGTCCGGAACGGCTCGCATTGGGTATCCTTTTTGTACACGAGCAGGCCCATGGCGTCCATGATGTGCTTGCTCTCTGTCGCTTGCCATGGCACCAGGTATGTTTTGGCATAGGCCACTGCTTCCAACCGTTTGTCCGCTCGCACCAGTTCAATGTGCTCTTGCAACCGTAAGTTAAATTCCAATGTGCTCTAATGAGAGGCAAGGTGAGACCGACTTTTTTTTTTTTTTCATTGGTAGCAGACGTGAGTACCTTGAGCTTCTTGAGATTAGACCGGTTTTCAGCACACCACGCAAGACACTCTTGGCAGCTATGACGCTCAAGAGACTCTTCCACTTTTTCAGACTGGGTGAATAGCTGGATATCGACGAGGGGCTCGATGCCATTTTCCTCCGCCAAGGCTTTGGCTGTCGTGGTCAGGCCCTCTCGTAGCAAATAATCGACAATGACACGGTTCAGGCGGATATGCGACCACTTCTGAAACATCGGTGATTTGGCCGATGTTACAGTCGACAGCATATCCAAATTATCCAGGCGAGCATCTAGTCGATGAATATGATTCGCTTCTTCATTTTGAAATCGCTTTATCTAGTAACAGAATCAATGGGAGACTTTCGTCACCATACGACTTTTTTCTTCGCAACCTTACCCGCCGTTGCAATTTCTCCATACGGGTGATCATGTCGTCCATCATAGTCATGGCTTTTTCCATGGGTAGCTCTTGACGTTGAGCAGCCTTGGCACATTGTTGTAGTTTGTCATTCAAGTCGGCCAGTTCTTTTTCCAAATACTTTGACGATAGTCGGAAGGATTTGCGTAGCTGCTCATAAGGCACCTGCCATTATTTTAGAAAAGAGGGAAAAGGCATGAACTCATCACACGCACACTCTATGGTTGGCTGCCATTGTGCCTTTACCTTGATAAATGGTTGTTCCAAGTCGACAATTTGATCTGTGTTAATTTGGTTCATGGGAAAAAAAAAAAGAGGAAGCGAGGGAAAAAAAAGTGAAGTAAAAAAAAAACTGCCTACTGAGTTTTTTTCTTTTTCTCTTCGTCATGCGTGTTGGTCAGCCTGACCCTTCACTTTGCCATGCACAAAAGGTTTTGTCAGGGCGCCATTGTCCCAAGGAAAATGAAAAAAATGCAGTCATAATACTACTCTATGTACGTGTGGTGGTTTTTTATCGTCAGGCAGGCTGCCTAGATAGCTATTCCGTATCTCTTGTTCTACGCCGCGATGTCTGAGGCATCCTTTATCACAGATACTTGCATGCCGATGTAGGGATGCGTAGATTTTCAATGGGATTCCGCTACTATTGATCCGATCGCCAAAGAGCCCTTGCAAAAAATCGATCACCTTCCGATGTAGAAAAGAAAGCCCGCCACTCAAGGGCGTGGTGAAACGAACTTGACACCCTCTTTCGGCGGCTGTCTCCCTTTCTATTGAGCAGGATCTGGTGACAGTAGGCCTAGGGCTTTCTTGGTGGGGGGCTATCTCGGCCTACAGATTATCGAGATTTGGAGGGCGTCTTTTTGAGTGTCGGGAGTATGGGTGCAGGGGTAGTGGCGTTCCTCAGCAATCAACCAACGTAGTAGAAAATTCAAGAAGAATGGGTTATTGAGTGGCGGTCATGGAAAAAATAACCATTCCTCCCAATGATGTTTCAAAACCAGGGACTTTTCAACCATTGGTCCCGGTCAACATAGCATCCACACTGTTTTAAGCTTTCGTTTACTGATATCCACAAAAGATAGAGAGAGATCTTCTAATGAAGGAGCCAGAGTGGAGTGGAAAAGGAAGACGGATCGATGCCATGATGTGTTCTGGCAAGCGGACAACCGCGGGTCCCTATTAGAGTTTACAAGAGCCGCCGCAGTTTTTTTTCTGCTCCCTTTTATCTCAACAAGCAAACGGCGTCTTGCTCCTTTTTCTTCTTCTTTTTTTTTCAAGCCTCTTTTGCATGCAAAGTCGACAGCCAGTATTAAAGGTAAAGAAATGACATTTTCCATCATGGAAACTACAGAGGTGATTATCTGTTATAGCCCAAGGACAACGGATCTCGTCAAGTACAACTGGATCAGCTACACAAACGTTATTCGTCCACCTTTAAGAAAATCAGGTAAAGAGGGACAACACTCACTCTTCTTGGCATCAACCACAATGTCATCTTTTCTCACATGGCTCACATGTCCTTGCCTATTTTTTTAATGTGTTAGTGACCATGCCAGCGTAGGAACAACCGTCCGATTTGCCCTCAAACCATCTGATCCGGATTTTCCCTTTGATTTGGAAAATCTGTTGATTCAATTGGTGGTACCTCCGCAATACCCTAAGCAGCAATGTACTCTGACTATCATGAATCCAGACATCCCCAAGGGCTTTGCCTTGTACGTGACCTTGGTTACTGCCCATCAACCGTCCATGAGTCTCATCACGTTTTTTATTGACTTAGAAATGTGGAACGCGGTTTCCATGAACAAGTCTCATTGGTAGACATGACACTGGTGCGTCAGTTTGGTTGGCTCGACCGACGCTTGGAGTCCTTGCTGCAAGAACCTGCCACAGCCGTTGTGGCACCTCCTACCAAAATCATGGCCCCTGCCATCCCAGACCATGTTATCCAAGCCGTCAAAGCCGCGACCAGTGTTTCGTCTTCTGCCTCTGGTACTCTGGCTGTGCCGCCTGTCGCCAAAGCCAAACCTCCCAAAAAGAAACCATCACTGCCCACCAACCTTGCTTCAGCCTTTGGCCAGCGCTCTCGCGAAATGGATCACCTCAAGACCCGCTTCGGTAAAGACTACCGACCTTCAAAGTAAGCACATCAACTTTTGCGAAAAAAAAAAAAAAAGGGCCTTATAAATGTACTGATCTCACTCTTTTCTGTACTCTCTTCTTTAGATCGGATCGAAGTTTGGTGCACTTGACGCTGGTGCTGAATGACCCCGACTTTACGAGGAAGGATGTGTTTCCAGACAATGTTGTGCGTGTGCGTTACTTTATACCACTCCAATATCCCAACAGCCCATGCGCCATTGAACTTGACACAAAGACCGTTGACAAGCAAATCTCAACGTAAGCTTCATGTTGCAAAATATATATATCTTGGGTGACAAAGGTTGTAGAAAAGAACCATCTCAAACTCATCGCTATCTGTCCTATTAGCCACGTTGCAACCCTGTTTGCTCAGCATGTTAACCAAGACCCAGACAGCTCGCTCTTTGAACATTTGAACTGGCTCAGTCGTCATATGGAATGCATTCTCAACACGCCAATGGCTCAGCCCGTTACCGAGTCCAAGATGACGCCCTTGCTCCATCATATCCGATCACCCGCCAACCTCGCGTCCACTTCGGCCGCCACTCTGTCCAAGTCTCCTTTGGTCAAGAAATCGCTCTTTGCCGACGACCGCGATACAAAGAACCGTCTCATCATCATCCACGACAACACTCCCGTGCCTTTCACTGCCTCGACGTCAGCGTCTGGCACGGCCAGCCAGCCCAACCAGCAATCAATCTCGTGTGACGAAGGCACCTCCAGCGATGCTACTTCCACCGACGACGATGCAGCTGACGAACCGTCGAGCTCGCAGCCCATGATGATGACGGACAGCAAGGATGTGCGCCGAGGGACTGAGGTGCGACTGCTTGATCCTCAGCTGGACAACGTGACGCTGCTGCGATGCACGCTACTCCATCTGCTGGTGAAGTGTAATCGATGCAAGAACACCGTTGACGTCGAGAATGTGCAGCCCACCCAGGAAGACATCGATGGCGATAAGAAGACCCGCTGGCTGACGTGCTCGACGTGCCAGTCAGTGCTTGGTGTCAAGTTTCTGCCTTCGATGGTGCACGACCATGCCAGTGCCATGGGCTTCTTGCAGCTGGCTGGCTGTGTCGCGTTTGACTTGCTGCCCAGCGCGTTTATGGCGGCCTGTGCTGAATGCCTTCAAGACATCGACCAGGGCCTGCGTCTGGCACCGCATGACCGACCCCTGACCCAAGGCTGTCGCCACTGCCATGCCAAGTATACCATTCATCTGCGTGACTACCGCTTTGTGGCTTTGGGTGCTGGTGGCGAACGACTTCATGCCGACGCCAGTGTTGTGTCCAAGCTGCAGATGAAACGCAAGACCAAGAAGGACGACCTGCAGCTGATTGTGGGTCAGGCTCTGCCGAACCAAGGCACTTGCAAGCACTATGGCAAGTCCAAGCGCTGGTTCCGGTTCCCCTGCTGCCACAAGCTCTATGCCTGTGATGTGTGCCACGACAAGGAGCAGGACCACGTAGCCGACACGGCCTTCCGCCAGGTCTGTGGCGTCTGCTCCAAGGAACAGTCCATCATTGGTGGGCGTCCCTGTGTCCACTGTGGTCATGAATTTGAACGCTCGCTCGGCAAAGGTGCCTTTTGGGAAGGCGGTCAAGGCACCCGCAGCAAACAACTCATGAGCCGCAACGACCCCCACAAGCACAAAGGTATCGGCAAAACCACCTCTAAAAAACAAGATCGCGTCGGTCTCTCTGGCAAACAAAACCGTGACAAACCAAATGACCACCCCGAAGCCTAATTTTTTTATTTTATTCATTGTCGTCTCCCATCACCTTCCTTTTTCTTCGTTAGATCTGTAGAACCCCCCTGTAAACATGCTATTTGATTTTATTTTCAATATTTATTTTTAATTTTTTTTAGAGGTTGGCAGTGCAAGGGCGGCAATGAAATAAAAAAATTGGAAACTAGAAAGAGGAGGAAAAAATAGAAAGATGCTGCGATTATTCTGGTGGGGGTGGAGGAACGTCATCATCAGGAGCTATCAAGAAAAAAAAAAGAGAGAAAATGTTAGGTAAAAATAGAAAGGGTGTGATAGATATATCACTTACGAGGAGGTGGCACATGGTCTGCGATCATAAGAAATAAAAACGGTGAGAATGGAGATAAAAGACGACTGTCCATTTCAACATTACCTGATGGGGGAGGTGGGGGAGCATTCCAAGTGCCGTCGTGTTGTTGCTGCTGGTGCTGATACCCTTCCCATTGCTGGGCATTGTCTTGGGCATAGGGTTGCTGCTGTTGGTAATCATATTCATAGCCTTCATAGCCAGTGGTAGCGCCGCTGTTACCGCCGTAATAGTAGGCATTGGCATCGTATTCGTACGCGTTGGAGGATTGCTGGTGGTTTTGGTAATAGGATTGTGAAGACTGGTGATGGTGGTGGTGATGGCGAGGTTGATGCCAGGGTGCATTGGCCAAATCAGGATCGCGCTGCCAGTCAGGAGCGTCCTCAGGCAAGCCTTCAATCAGGCTGGGTTCTGCAGAATACGAAGGTTGTTGACCGTGCTGGGAATAATCATAAAAAAAAAAGTAAGTCCTGTTGTTCCTTCCTTTTTTTTTTTTTTTTGCAAGACTTTACAGAGCCAGGGCCAGGGGCGGAGGGAGCATTGGGGTTGCCGTCGGGGCGTTCGCCCAATTCAGCCATGAGGTTCATGTATTCGGCGTCGAGTTGTTGATCTTGCTCATTCATTGGCTGGGGGTTGTCGCGCTGGTGACAATCGCGGGCGATGTGGCCGTGGCCACCACAATTGCGACAGATCATGTTGGACACGTAGCTGGGACGTTCAGGACATTCAAAGCGGCGATGGCCAACAGCACCACAGTTCAAACAGGTCATGGCCTCGTCGTCGCGCAATGTGCCGTTCAGTGCAGCCAATTCACGAAGTTGGTTACGCTTCAGCTCGTTTTGTCCTTCAGGGGTCGAGGCAGACTAGGGTAGGAAAAAAAAAGTGGGTGGATTAGTTTTCATATAGAAGTCTTCCTCTTTTTTTTTCGTTACTGTTTCGATGATCTTGTTGATCATTTTGACGGCCTTTTTGATTTTGTCTTCGTCGTCGGCCATGACGAGACAGTGGAGGTCGTCTTCGGAGGAGGTGGAGGAGGAGGAGTCGCCGCGGGATTTCCCTTCTTTGATAGAGCCACGGCCACGGATGCTGATTTTGACGCCGGTGTCGGATTCGATGCCTTTGAGGGTTTTGCCACGGGGGCCGATGAGCAGGCCGATGAAGTTGATTTCGGGGAACTCTTTGGCTGGGATATACACCTTGTCCTGCAGTTTGGTGGGGCGGCGGTAATCGGCTGGTGGCACGAAATTGGGAAGCGTCTTGGTGGCCTGTTCGACCAATTTGTGGCGTTCGTCCTCGAGCTTCTTCCGATAACGTACTTCACGGGTGTTGACTCGCTTGCCATGGGAATCATACACAGGCTCAGGTGATGGTGATCTATTGTTGCATGATCAGAAAACAAAGCAAAAACAAAATAAAAAAAAGGGGGGAAAGACGGTCCAAGTCGTTTGCAAGGTCCATATTATTTTACCTCAAGCGTTCAGGAGGCACTACATCATTGTTGCGTAGTTTGCGGTTGATTTCTTCTATACGGATTTTCACTACAAATAAAAAGTGAGATCACCATCAACAAGATGAAGATGAGAATATACGTACAGATATATTCATTCTTTTTGTCGTCATCGACTCTGGGTAAAGTGGTGGGTAAGCCGGAAGGCTCATTTTCCTCTTGATCACCCCATCGACTCTTTCGTTTCCGTTTGCGTTCGGCTCTTGCTTGATCAGATGAAGCCGATGTGTCATTTTGTCTTGGTCGTTCTGTACAAAGAAAGAGAGACATTGGACTGTTAGTCATTGGCAAGGATTGATCAAGTCAACACTTGCTTGAGAATTCAGAAGCTGGCTCTGGGGAATCATTGCTAAATCGGTTTCTACCCAATGGTACAAGATTGGTGCCTACATTGGAAGACGTCACTTGTATATTCTCCACCGTCTGTACAGGTTAATGTCTTACCAGTTGGATGATACATTG
The DNA here is from genome assembly GCA_002104935.1 of Hesseltinella vesiculosa. Taxonomy (NCBI): domain Eukaryota; kingdom Fungi; phylum Mucoromycota; class Mucoromycetes; order Mucorales; family Cunninghamellaceae; genus Hesseltinella; species Hesseltinella vesiculosa. The sequence goes on along the minus strand of MCGT01000001.1, from coordinate 1,563,754 downwards.
ATTTTGACTTGTAAAAAAAAAAAAGTGAAGAAGGAAAAAAAAAACTGCTGTCTTTGAATGGTCGGAAGTCACAAGTCAAGTTTTCTGTGATTGGAAAACCAACTCACAGGCGCAAACCTTGCACCGATTTTTTTTTCTTTCACAGCAAAAAGAGAGTACTTTCATTTTACTCTGCAAGGTGGTAGGCAGCCACGGTTCAGTCTTGGCATTGGCAGTGTGTGGATACTGACACTGTCCATGATAATGTAGTATCGTTTGGGAGAGCTAGGCATCATACAACTTGCCTTTTTCTTTTTGTCGCTACAGGATTTCCGCGGGAATCAAAATAAACGAGGAGGTTCAGAAAATTCACGGAAACGAAGTTACACTCAGCCTGGGATTGTCCAATAAAATCACTTTTCTGCTTTTGGCAAAAAAAAAAAGGGGGATGGGAAGAGAAAAGCTTACTTGCTTTTTTTAACACCTTTTTCCTGATATTTCTTTCTCTTCGCTGTTTCTTATAATGCCATCGCACAACGTTACGCGCCTGGATTTTCTTTATGCGTCTAGTCGTATCCCAAAATCACGTGATTGGCTGGATGGGTAACGCTTGGGGCGTTTGGCAAATGGCTCTCTTTTTTTTCCCTTTTCCCAAACTGCAAGCACGCACGAGAACAGAGTATCAACCTTTAATATGGATATGTCCCTTACTAGGGGTATGACACTGTGCCAGTTCTTTGCACTGAAACACACGAAAACGAATGAATAAATCGCTAATGATCTGCTTCACCAAGTTTGCACCGTGAAAGAAATGGACATTTGTTGGACCCATAAGCAAGATCTTCCGGGCCTGGCATTGACAAGCAGCATCAATCACTTCCCAAGGCTCTATAAACGATACCTGGACGCTGCCACGCCCCAAACCAGTGACCGGGCTTGCCTTCGTAAGTACTTCATGGAAGAATTGCTGCCTAAACTAACAGATGATTCCTTCCAGACATGAAGTCGCAGCTTGTCGATTTGATGAATACATTCTTCAAGAACCAAGCACCGAAAATGATGAACGATACGACTAGGCTGTGGTATCAATGAAAGATGTATTCGCCATCGTGATGCACTATACGAATCTACTCGACAAATACAATCTTCAGCAATTTAAAGGTTACTGCAGTAACGTTGAGCTCGCCTATCAAAAATGTCCAATTGTGCGCAAGCGAAAACGCGCCGATCCCAACAACTTTCGCCGGAACGTACTCATGCTGCGCGAAGAGCATCGTGGTAAGCAAAAATAGAGCGAGTGATAAATGTCATTGACGCACTGTCCCGTAGAACACGCCGCAAAAACAGCGCTGGAAGTCTTGGAAAATCACCAACAACAGATGCTCGATCTCAAGAATACCGGGTACAACGCCACTGGGTACGCCCGCTCGTCACCATGCAGCACGACTGAAGATATGGATGACATTATCAAGATGGTGGACAATCTCCGGGAGCGCTCACACGTTGACCAATTGTTTGTGTCCGCTGGATCTCAGGCACGAAAACGAATGGCGAATCGGGACAAGGCTGCGAAAAACCCCAAGATCGATCATGTTGCCGGCACCACCCAAGACCTACTGGACCTGTTGAGGACCACGACCACCAACGTGTGTTTGGTAGTGATTGATTTCCTTGGGCTCTCGACGAATGCCGACGATGTGTTGGACCTCTTTCGGCTGCACCCTTTTCTCAAAAAAAGTGTTGTTGATTGCATCCCGTTTAACAACAAAACCTATACCATTGATCGCGAGGATGCACTTGATTCCCCCTCAGTCATTTCTCAATTTCGGGAAGCACGACCAGCACCGCGACAGCGGTCCAAGAAAACCATTTCATATTAGCTTTGTTAGTTCTCACTCACTCTGTGTAGCCACTTTTTCATAATGTCCTTGGCTGTATCCATTAAAAGCAAACTCTATCAGTTCAACTATATGTAAAAAGATACGGTTCTGCTTGTGCCAATCAGTGCAATACAGTATACACTATCACATACCAATTGCGCCTAGTCCACCTTGACAAGCGCTTGAACAAAGTGAACATGTCTTCCGCACCCCGTGTGTCGCATTTCCACCTTTTTCTGTCCTTCGTTGCCACCGTCCCAAGGACCTGTCCCTTTGTGCATCAGCCTATTAGCTTCCTCCTCGATTTCATTTGATGTTTATTAGTCAATAGAACAATCCATATAATGCAAGAAATCGTTTCCCAAAATGACGTGATTGGCTGCCCATCCCACAAAAAAAAAACGCCAAAACATCCAGCCAATATCCAGCCAATCATTTTCGTTTTAGGAAACGGGCTCACCCCTGCCAGTGCAAAAAAAAAAAAAACCTTCACTTCGACGAACTCAAACACTCCTTCCAACGGGTGCACAAGGACTGCCTGTTTTTTGGAGACTTCAAACTATTTACGATACGTCAATTAAAAGTATATTATAAAAAGAGGAATGAGGATGCAAGAGAGGGGATGCAAAAGAAATGGATAAAAAAAAATGAAGACCGGCTCAAGACACTTGCAAGGATTGCTGTGCAACCATATCCGCATAAATGCCGTTGAGAGCCAATAAATCTTGATGCGAGCCCAGCTCCTTGATTTGACCATCAGACACCACAGCAATGACATCCGAGTTCTAAGAAATAGGAGTGAGCTGCATTGGTCAGAGAAAAGAAAGAGGCGTTTACCTGGATGGTGGAGAGACGGTGGGCAATGGTGGTGGTGGTACGGCCGCCTTGTTCCAAGACCTTGTCGAGGGCTTCTTGGACGATTTTTTCAGATTCACTGTCGAGGGCAGATGTGGCTTCGTCGAGGAGAAGCACCTTGGGCTTGCGCACCAAGGCTCGGGCAATGGCGATGCGTTGCTTTTGACCGCCGCTGAGCTGCGAACCTTTGTCGCCCACCCGGGTGTCAAAGCCGTCAGGCAGGTCTTTGATAAAGTCGTAGATGTTGGCCAGCTTGGCAGCTTCACACTCAGAATACGTTCTCACACGGTAAACGAGACATTGAATGACTCTATTCCTCTGGGTACTCCTTGGAAACCCCTGGTCATGCTTCAGATACAAGAGTACTCAAGTTCAAGCCCAGGGTGTCATGGACGGTCAGTCGGCCTTACAAGCTCACAACTTACTGGAACATGCATTCCAAGTGGAGAGAACCCCTGATCATGCTTCAGATGCAAGAGCACTGCAGTTCAAGCTCAGGGTGTCATGGACGGTCAGTCGGCCTTACAAGCTCACAACTTACTGGAACATGCATTCCAAGTGGAGAGAACCCCTGATCATGCTTCAGATGCAAGAGCACTGCAGTTCAAGCTCAGGGTGTCATGGACGGTCAGTCGGCCTTACAAGCTCACAACTTACTGGAACATGCATTCCAAGTGGAGAGAACCCCTGATCATGCTTCAGATGCAAGAGCACTGCAGTTCAAGCTCAGGGTGTCATGGACGGTCAGTCGGCCTTACAAGCTCACAACTTACTGGAACATGCATTCCAAGTGGAGAGAACCCCTGATCATGCTTCAGATGCAAGAGCACTGCAGTTCAAGCTCAGGGTGTCTTGGACGGTCAGTCGGCCATACAAGCTCACAACTTACTGGAACAAGCATCTCCCCACTAAGTAGCTCAGAAGGAAAAAAAAAAAAAATAGACACATCAGTATCAGCTAAAAATAAAGCAATGAGATTCAAATTAATCGCGGCCAATGAGTTGCATCTGATGAAGAGGAAGAAGAATAATAATAACATGGGTGAAAGGGAAACAAAAAAATCTCCTTGTATCACTGTGACTGTTGCCAGGCAGGTTCGCCTCATTTGCCACATCCAGCCAATGTCCAGCCAATCATTTTCGCTTTAGGAAACGGGCTCACCCCTGCCAGTGCAAAAAAAAAAAAAAACCTTCACTTCGACGAACTCAAACACTCCTTCCAACGGGTGCACAAGGACTGCCTGTTTTTTGGAGACTTCAAACTATTTACGATACGTCAATTAAAAGTATATTATAAAAAGAGGAATGAGGATGCAAGAGAGGGGATGCAAAAGAAATGGATAAAAAAAAATGAAGACCGGCTCAAGACACTTGCAAGGATTGCTGTGCAACCATATCCGCATAAATGCCGTTGAGAGCCAATAAATCTTGATGCGAGCCCAGCTCCTTGATTTGACCATCAGACACCACAGCAATGACATCCGAGTTCTAAGAAATAGGAGTGAGCTGCATTGGTCAGAGAAAAGAAAGACGTGTTTACCTGGATGGTGGAGAGACGGTGGGCAATGGTGATGGTGGTACGGCCGCCTTGTTCCAAGACCTTGTCTAGGGCTTCTTGGACGATTTTTTCAGATTCACTGTCGAGGGCAGATGTGGCTTCGTCGAGGAGAAGCACCTTGGGCTTGCGCACCAAGGCTCGGGCAATGGCGATGCGTTGCTTTTGACCGCCGCTGAGCTGCGAACCTTTGTCGCCCACCCGGGTGTCAAAGCCGTCAGGCAGGTCTTTGATAAAGTCGTAGATGTTGGCCAGCTTGGCAGCTTCCTCCATCTGGTCTTGGGTGATCTCGCCTTCGTAGCCATAGCAAATGTTTTCCCCGATGGACATGTCAAACACAATGGGTTCTTGTTGGACGATCGACAGGTGCGAGCGCAGGTTGTGCAAGCTAAACTTTTTGACATCATAATCGTCCAGACGCACCATGCCATCCGAGCAATCGTAGAACCGTTCCAGCATACCAATGGTAGTGGATTTACCACAGCCAGATGGGCCCTGCGATGAGAATGAAGAGCGTGAGATGGATGATTGGCCCTTTTCTGGATGTGATTTTCCTTACCACAAGGGCGATCTTGGTCAGGGCTGAGGCTTTGAGATTCATTTGGCCCTTGAAGACAGGGATGTTGGGACGGGTGGGATAGGCAAAGTCGATGTTTTCAAAGGACACAGCGCCCTTGATGTCGTCTTTCTTGGGCTCGATTCCTTCCAAGTCAGGGTCGATGTCGGTCTTGCGATCCATCAATTCAAACACTGAGATGGCTGACACCTTGCCACTTTCAAAGGCCTGTTGGAATACCAATCCTTGACCAACACCTTGGGGGAAAAAAAAAGCGTGTGAGTGGCATGATCGAATGGAAAGCCCTGTGTTCTTCTTTTGATGCCTACCGTTGGCGCTCATCATGATCATCATCATACTGCTGAACATATCACGGTAGGTGATCCAGCCATTGGCCATGAAGCGGACACCGGCATAAAAGGTGATGGCTTGGGCAAAACGAGGGACACTGACAGAGCAAGCGGTACCGATGGCGGAGTACCAGGCACGACGCATGCTGAGCTGATGTGGCCGCTCGGTGGCCTTGAAGAAACGGGTTTCAAAGAAGCTTTGTTGGTTGAGGGCAGCGACAGTGCGGATTTCCTTGATAGCCTCGGCTGCGACCTGGCCACATTGCTCGGTGGCCTTTTTGTTATCGCTGCCATAACTTTCTTCAATCTTGCTACGGAACATCGAGCCAAAGACCAAAAAGGGAGCAACGGCCAACACCACCAAGGTGACTTGCCAGGAGAAAATAAAAGCAAGCACGACACCTGAGAGAAGAAAGCGTTAGAAGAGGGCGGTCACACGACTCTAAAAAAAAAATTACCAATGACGCCTGTGGCGATGATTTGCAGGATTTCACCAAAGGTTTTGGTGATCATTTCATTCACGTTCTTGGAATCAACGGCGAGGCGGGTGGTGAGAGAGCCGAGGCTGTTGGCGGGCTGGTCATAAAAGCCGATTTCTTGCTTAAGGTACTGGGCAAAGACGGCCTTGCGCAGGCGGCGGGTGTAGATTTCGCCGGCGGTTTCGAACATGACGATCTTGCCGCCAAAGCCGATAAGGGAGGCAATACCGACGACCAGCAACAAAAAGGCATAGAGGTTGGTGCCGCTCATGGGAGAAGGGGCCATGACGACATTGGGCGTGGTGATCAAGACGACGACTTGGGCAAACACATAACTGAAAGCAGGGAACACACAGCCGGCGATGAAGGAGCAGATCATGCCAGTGAACAGCAAAAGCCATTCGGTGCGCATTTCCATGAGGACGCGGCGGAGCGGAGCAGCTTGTTTCTTGCGATTCTTCTTTTCCATCTGTTCACGGCGGCGCGTGACTTCAAACCCATCGACGACGGAGGCCACACTACCTTTGCGGGCCTTCTTGGCCTTGCCTTTTTCGTACTCCTGCATTTCTTCCATCTCGAGCACAACCTTGTCTTTTTCATTCTGCAGTAATTGTTCCAGCTGAGCGTCGTCTAGGTCGGCTGGGGTCTTGGTCTTTTCATCGACGGTGGCGTCGGACTGGGATGAGCCAGAGGAGGCGATGGCGATTTCTTGCTTCTTCACGAGACCATGATACACGCCTTGGGCTTCGACCAGTTGGCTATGGGTGCCTGATTCAACGATCACGCCTTTTTGCATGACGACAATATTGTCTGCGTTGCGTACAGTGGACAGACGATGGGCGATGACAATGGTGGTACGGTCTTTCGAAGCCACTTCTAGGGCATGTTGCACCAAGCGTTCTGATTGCGTGTCCAAAGCTGACGTGGCCTAAAGAAAAAGAAGTCCGAGGGTCGGATTAAAATGACGTTGACTACGCCGCTCGCCCTGCTTTTTTTTTTTTCTTACTTCGTCCAGCAACAAGATCTTGGGATTTTTCAAAATGGCTCGGGCAATGGCAATTCGCTGTTTTTGACCTCCAGACAATAACACAGCATTTTCACCCACCTAAAAAAAGAAGTCTGGGATGAGCTTCTGCTGGTTTCGAGGACCAGTATTGGCTTACGATGGTGTCGTATTGATCAGGCAGTTGCATAATAAAATCATGGCAGTAGGCTTGTTTACAGGCTTGTTCGACTTGTTCATCTGTGATGGAGGCATGACCACGCACACCCAGCTTGACGTTTTGACGGATGCTCAGGTTAAACAGGACAGGTTCTTGGCCCACATAGCCAATGGATTCACGGAGACTGGAAACTTTGAGGGTCTTGAGATCTTTTCCGTCCAATAACACTTGGCCCTTGATAGGATCGTAAAAGCGAAGCAGCAATTGCATAATGGTGGATTTGCCTAGTCATGGGAGCCAAAAAAAAAAAAAAAAAAGTGAGCAGGTAGGAGGAATGAGACAGTTTGACACCTTACCACTGCCAGAGGGACCAACAAAGGCGGTGGTCTTGCCAGCAGGAATGGACAGCTGGAAGTTGTCCAAAATAGGAATATCTGGCCGCGTTGGGTAATGGAAGCCAATGTTTTGAAGTTCCACAGAGGCAGTCCAGTCAGCAGGAAGGTCGTGACCAGTGGTATCATCAGCGTCAATATCAGGCACACGTTCGATGGTTGAGAAGACACTGTGAGCTGCGCCACAGCCACCTGTAATGGCTGACAAGTTGTTTGGTAACGTGTTGAGGCCCACTGTTAAAAAAAAAAAATCGATGAGTCATCTTGGTTATTTTTTTATTTTTTTCGTCAACGTTACTTGTGCCCATGATGATGCCAAAGAGGACAATGACGATTTTGTAACCTTGGAGACGTCCTTCATTGATCAATTGGGTACCATACCAAAAGGTGAGAGCATAGGTGGCCATGAGGACCAAGAAGAAGATGCCGGTGGTGATGCTCATGGCAAGACCACGGCGGAGACCGGCTTTGCGAGCCTGAATGAGATGCTGCTCATAGCGCTCGATGAAACGGGCTTGCAAGGAGAAGGCGTAGACGGTGCGGATGCCAGCAAAGGCTTGCTCGGCGACTTTGCCAGCCTCGGCATAGGATGATTGGGCCTTGACGGTGTTGGCTACGACCCATTTGCCCAGCAGGCTGCTGCTGACAAACAGGATGGGATAGGTGGCAAGGACGACAAAGGCAAGGATCCAGTTGGCAGTAAAAGCAACGACGAGACCGGCAATGAACTGGGCAATACTTTGGACAAACTGGCCAAATTTTTCAGAGATGCCGTCCTGGATCATGTCGGTGTCGGCAGCGAGACGGGTAGTGAGAGAGCCTTCTTCAGACTTGTCGAACCAGGCCATGTCCTGACGTAAGATGGCGTGGACGTACATGTTGCGGATACGACGGCCCTGGCTTTCGCCCGTGTACACCCAAAGCACCTGGGACACATAAGCCGCGACCAGAGAGCCCGCAGCGATATAGAGCATAAGGTAAATAGCTGGGAGGGTGGCATCCAAGACATCGGTGCCAACAGACCCACTGGACATGGTGAGGGTCACCCCACCCAGAACTTGACCGAAAAAGATAATGCTGACAGGAATCAAGGCACCCACGGCAATCGAGCAGATCAAAGCACACACGATCAACACACGGTCCATCGTGGTGGCATAACGAAACAAGGCGTAAATAGGTACAGCCTTTTTCTTTTCTTTAGCCTCCTTTTTCTTTTTTTTAAAAAACAACATGCAGGGTATGAAAAAAAGTTTGAAAAAAGAAGAAGAAAGAAAAAAAGACCACAAGCGCGGGTTTAAATAATTTTCTTGATTTAGCCAATATTCGCCGGGGAAGCTCCATCTGATCGGCAACTACCGACTGCTTTCCCACAAAGGATATCAGTGCCGAGTCTCCCGCTCTATATGGTGGTTTGCGTCATGCATTACTCAAACCCTTTCCAAGCCCTCCAGGATGAATCATCTCTTCTGCGATGACGAAATTTCCCGCTTTCCACCTTTTACAACCCTCCCCTCCTTCTCCTCTCACTCTCCCTTCCCTCTCATTTGATGCCAAAGATGAAGCCATTCATCAACACCAGGCTGCCGCAGTGTTTCCCTTTTCTAGATGTTGACGTGTCAGATCAAACGTTTTTTTTTTTCTTCATCCAAGCGGAGAAGGGTAAATTCGTTTCCAAACAGAACTTCCGCAAACCCTGATTGGCCAGAATATTCGGCGGCTGCCCCATCTTGAATGAAGGCCAAACTTTAAATTCAACGTTGACAAACATTGGCCCATGGACGGTTTTGAGCCATTGGGACAAGCCAGACGACAAAAGAACCAACAGACGGATTCATTTCTGCAAGATCAAAAAATCTCAGAAATTAAAAAAAGCATTACCATCATGTTTTGCTGTCCATTTGCCATTGGCTGCCCTGTGCATTGACAAGCATTCGCTGATCCCAAGAATTCTTGTGCTACCTCAACCATGTGCCAAGCATTATGGCCAAGAAGTCAGGATAAAGCCAAGGGAATGCGTGTGGTATTCCTGGTAACCATTCCCCATGGGTCCAATGCATGGGCATCGGCCCCTTTTCGTGCAGCGCTTGTTTCTAAGCACGTCTATTTCACTTCTTCATTTCTGTGGGATGGCTCTGCAGAAATTTCAGGCACGCCGTTGAGCCAATCAAAAGACATGACTCCTTACATGATCGAACCCCGCAGAAAAAAAAAAAAAAAAGGGTCTCTCCTGCTTTTTTTTTGGAATGAGAGAAGAGGATGATATCATCGTCACGCATCTGTGATATACCTTGTAAAAATGGAAAGCAAGGCCCTTGATCATGTCCCTATACGTCCCCATGCCTTTTTTTTACAATGCTGGCTGACAGAAATCGATGGTAATGACGATATCAACAAACAAGTCAATGATGCTGCCAAAAAAACGAATGTCTGCTTGGAAAGTGAGTGCTTGAGATCACCTTGGAAAAGATGCGAAGAATATAAAATGCCGACTCTTTGAACGCTCTTCTTGAACAAGACCCATGCTTCGCAGCTGCTTCTGTCGCAAGTGATCTGCCACTCCCACTCCTGATTCTTCCACTCTCAACCAGCAGTCTCCCATTCCCAGACCAACATCTGGCACCAACATTGTCCCGAATGGCGCTACGTCCATTGAACAAAACTTATAATGCCTCGGTAAAACCAGGACTTTACAAATGGAACCCGACTTGTGACATTCTTTTCTGGATAATGACAGAATGGCACTCATCAGAAAAAGGCTTCATGATGATGACTGGCCAGAGCCAATGGATACCAAAGACATGGAAGATGCTGAGGTAAAGACGAGATGGACAGAAGCGCGCTGCTGCGGTGCTGCTCACTCCTGCCTTGACTTTCACAGCCAGCCATGGGCCTCATTGAAACTCCTGAAGGATCGACACGGCTCATTCTCTCCACACCAATCTCCGAGCATTCACTTTCTTCAAGGACATTGAAATGGAACCATACATCCACCACCACCGTGGAACATCCTGTGGAAGCGTCGGGGTAAGCAACATCTACCCCAGAGAAAAAGCGCACGATGATGAGCACTAAGAAGCATACTTTCCTCTTTTTTAGAAGGGATTTGGAAGAAAAAGTCAAACACGCCGAAGATGACCTTGAAGGTAATCGAGTGCAGTATCATGGTCTTGAAAGCCGAAGAAAGCCAGCACAAAGACGCCGATGCTGAACTCTTCAAGAAAAAGGTCATGTGACTCACTGTCATCAAGAACCGACCAGCTTCTCCTTCCTCTCTGGTCACCTGCCATTCCCAAACTAGGAAAGCTGCAGAGAGGCATTGGCTCTCCATGAGAGATCAACATACCCACTCGCAAAGGGTTTGCCTTTTTTGGAGCTGCTCTTTTTCACCGATTGAACCGCATCCGTATCCGCAGCAACATGGTTTGCCGTCATTGTACTGTTTCTTGGTTGAATTTTTATTCTTGCACATGAACCTTGGACCAAGAAATAGCAGCATTACCCATGTCAGTGTGGACCTGGTTTTCCGTCATCCCGAATGATTCAAAAACCGTTTGACTCAATTTCTTTGGCACTCTGTGTCACCTCCTATTGGTTCCCTTTTTGTGATCTCTGCTCGCCACTCTGCGCTCGCATCAATGTGACACAGGCACTGTCCAGGGTGACATTTCTTATTTTTTCCCACAACTCAGCACTGGACACTCGGCACCACCCCCGCCTTCCTCACCCATCTACGCCTGACCATCACGTTCGATCCGATGCCAGGGATGTGGCAAAGCTGGATCAAATATTTCGGCATTGGCAAAAAAAAAAAAAAAAAAAAAGGAAGAATCAATCCACCTTTATTTAAGTCTGTTCCAACTTTTTTTTTCTCTCTTTTTTGACCAATCTCTCTCTTTCCTTTTATCGCTTGCCTCTTTTTTTTTTACAACATAGCAATGACAAAAGAAAAGATAGCCATAGAGAAAGAACCTCTTGCCTCGGATGCCTCTTCGACGACCAAGGACAAGAAGAAGAAGAAAAAGGAGCCAAGCCTGATGCCACACCAGCTATTTCGTTACGCCAATTTTCAAGATGCTTTATTGATTGCTGCCGCCATGTTCTGCTCGATCGCTGTGGGTGCCTTGACGCCAGTCTCTATCATTGTGTTTGGCCGTTATTTGGGCACCATGACCACCACGCTGTCAGCAGCAGCGACAGGCGATGATCTCATCAATGCTGTGCTGCCTACAATCTACATCATTTTCTACTTGGCGGCCGCCCTGGTCGTCACCTCCTATGCTGCCCAGACCCTCTGGATCCTCTCTGGCGAACGCCAAGCCCGTCGCATCCGACGCATGTACCTCCACGCTATCCTCCGCCAAGATATGGTGTGGTTTGACGAAGCCAAGGATGGATCGCTGACCACCCGTCTCGCCACCGACACACAGTTGATCCAGGACGGCATCTCCGACAAGTTTGGCCTCCTCGTGCAGTCGATGTCACAGTTCATCACCGGCCTGGTCGTCGGGTTCACCGCTAACTGGATCATGGCCTTTGTCATCCTGGCCACCTATCCCATTCTTGGCGTCACTGGATCCATCATGGGTATTGTCGTGTCCAAGTCTACCACCAAGGCTCAAGACGCCTACGCGGATGCTGGCAAGGTCGCTGAGCAAGCCTTTGCGGGGATCCGCACCTTGTACGCCTTTGGATTAGAGGAGCGCTTTGTCGCCCGTTATGAGAAGCAGCTAGCCCGCGCGCGCCAAGCCGGTATCTACCGCGCCGTGTCCACTGGTCTCAGTACTGGCATCTTTTTTGCTGTCCTTTTTGGCACCTACGCCTTGGCGTTCTGGTATGGCGCCCAACTGATCACTCAAGGCCGTGCCCCTGGTTATCAAGTCATTGTTGCCTTCTTTGGTATCATCACCGGTGCTGGTATGTTTTGTTTTTGACAGCAGCATAGCCCTCATTTTTTTTTTTTTTTTTGTGATAGTCGGCATCGTCACCCTTCCTCAAAACTTGTCAGCGATCACTGGTGGCTGTGGCGCTGCCTACAAAGTGTTCCGCACCATTGAACGTGTGCCTGCCATTGATACCGACAGCCAAGACGGCCAGACCCTGGAAGCCGACTGGCAACCCTCTGTTTCCTTGCAAGACATCACCTTTGCCTACCCTACCCGTTCGGATATCACCGTCCTTGACAACTTTTCCTTGAACATCGAGGCTGGCACCACAACGGCTTTGGTTGGCGCCTCTGGCAGCGGTAAAAAAAAAAAAAAAAAAAAAAAAGAGTGACCCATCTTACTTTGTTCTTGCCTCTCGCTAGGAAAATCAACGGTGATGCAGCTACTGCTTCGATACTATGATCCTAGCCATGGCCAGATCATGCTTGGCGGCAAGGAAATCAAAAGCATGCCAACAGCCTATGTACGCAGCCTGTTTGGTTATGTGGGACAAGAACCCGTCCTCTTCAACCTCAGCATCAAGCAAAACATCCTCCTTGGCGTGGACGACCCTGCCAAGGTGACAATGGACCAGGTTGAAGACGTGTGTAAACTTGCCTACTGTCACGACTTTATCCTGCAACTCCCTGAAGGCTACAACACTATCGTCGGCGAAGGCGCCACCCTCTTGTCTGGAGGGCAGAAGCAACGCATTGCCATTGCCCGAGCCATCCTCAAAAACCCAAAGATCCTTCTCCTCGACGAAGTAGGCCACGTTAAATATGAAAAATGAAAGAGGCCGGACTAACTCTTTTCCTCCTTAGGCTACGTCTGCTTTGGATACTCAGTCAGAACGACTGGTGCAGCGTGCACTAGATCAGGCCACCAAGGACCGAACAACCATTGTGATTGCCCATCGCCTGTCAACGATTCGCAATGCTGACAAGATCGTGGTGATGAAACAAGGCAAAATTGTTGAAGCCGGCTCACACAACGATCTGCTTGCTCATGACGGCATGTACAGTGAACTGGTCAACAAGCAACAAATCGTCCAAGGCACAAGCTCGTCCGATGAAAGTGACGATGCCAATGGTGCTCCTACCCCCGAAGCTGCAGCTACTGATGACTTGACCAACAAACTCGACCAGGCTGGCTTCGATGCGCTGATCAACAAGGAAAAAGAACAAGTCGTGCTGGATCTAGAAGAACAAGCCCACTATGAGCAGAAACTCAAACAAAAGGACCGCCGCGGCAGCTCAGGCTCTGGTCTCGACGGCATTGAAAAGGCTCGACGCGACCAAGAACAAAAGAAGAAGACTGTCAAGAAACAGTCCGCGCCCATCTTGCGCGTGATCCAGCAAATGCGACCGGAATGGCCTTTGATGGCTGTAGGTATCGTCGGTAGTATCCTCATGGGCTGTGTGTTCCCTACCTTTGGTTATGTAAGCCACAGAACAAAAAAAAAAAAAAAAAGTGCCCCATCTACGCCTTCTGACTCGGTATCTCTCTCTCTCTCTCTTGCAGGTGTTTGGTCGTGCGGTGGTATTGATCACAACGCCTGATGCAGATCTAGTGCCTGGCCCAGTTCAAGGCGCCAATTTGTATGCGTTTTTGATGACCATGATTGCGATCGCGTGCTTGATTGGCATCACCCTCAAGCTAATCGGTTTTGAAATGGCAGGCGAAATCTATGCCAAGCGGCTGCGCAGTGATGTGTTCCGTGCCTATCTCCGCCAAGAAGTCGGTTTCTATGATGATCAGGCCAACACCTCTGGTGCCATGACCACCCGCTTGGCCGTCGATTCCAAGAATGTCGATGAAATGATTACTAAAACGTGGGGTGAATTGGTCCAGCTGGTGTTTATTGGTATCTCTGGTGAGGTCTAGCCTTCAAAACGGGATGACGCTGTAGATCTAACATGCCCCTTCTTTTTTTTTATTTGGTCTGCCATTAGCTCTTGTGTTAGCTTTTGTCCTCTGCTGGCAAATCTCCTTGATTATCCTGGGCCTGTCACCCTTCCTTGTGGCTGGCGGATTGTTTGAAACCAAGATTGAACAAGGTTTTGGTGGCAGTGAGAAGAAGGCCAATGAAGAATCAGGTCAAGTCGCAGCCGAAGCTATCAAGGAGATCCGCACCGTTGCCTCATTGAACAAGCAAGCATATTTTGAAGCCCGCTATTACAAAACAACCGACCATCCTCACCGTCTGGCTGTCCGCAAAGCATACACCAGCTCGTTTGGCTATGCCTGTATCCTGGGCATCCCTCTGTTTGCTCAAGGCATTGCTTTTTATGCCGGTCTTCGCTTCATTGCAAAGGGCTGGATCACCTACACCGACATGTTTACCAGTTTGATTGTATTGATGATGGGTGCTCAAGGTAAGGAAAAAAAAAATAAGAAGACGCAACAACGAGCCCACGTTATCTTCTTCTTCAACCAATTAGGTGTTGGCCAAAGCATGGTTTTCCAAAAAGCATTCAGCAAAGGCAAGATGTCGGCTATTGATGTGTTTGACCTGATCGACCGCCGGGTCAAGATTGATCCTGACTTGGAAGGCATTGAGCCCACCTATGATGCTATCCAAGGTGACATTGCTCTGAAAGACATTGAATTTGCCTACCCTACGCGACCTACTGTTCCCATCTTCAAGGGCCAAATGAACCTACATGGCCAGCCCCTCACCAAGATTGCTCTCGTCGTAAGTGATTGCTCTAGACTGCGAGAAAAAAGAAATCAACCCTCGTTTTTTTTTTTTTTTTTGTGAAAGGGTCCTTCTGGCTGTGGCAAATCCACGATCATTGCTATGCTGGAACGATTTTATGACACGAGCTCGGGCAGTGTGCGGTTGGACGATCATGATGTGAAGAAATACACGCTGTCAAATCTGCGCAAACATTTATCCATGGTTCAGCAAGAGCCCATTGTCTTTGATCTGTCCATCGGCGACAACATCCGTTACGGCTTTGACGGCCCTCTCACCCAGGAACAAATCGAAGATGCTGCCCGCCTTGCCAATATTTACGATTTCATCGTGGACCTGCCCGAAAAATTCGATACCCGTGTGGGAGACAAAGGGTAAAAAAATAAGAGACTCAAAGACGTTTGTTCACCCGTTTTTTTTTTTTTTTTTTGTAATAGCTCCCAGTTGAGCGGTGGCCAAAAACAACGCATCGCTATCGCTCGAGCTCTTGTACGTCGACCAAAGATCTTGCTCTTGGATGAAGCCACCTCGGCCCTGGACAGTGAATCTGAGAAATTGGTTCAAGAAGCCCTTGACAAGGTCTTAGAACAAGGCGGCCGTACTACCATCACCATTGCCCATCGTCTCTCGACCATCCAGGTGAGACGGGAAAAAAAAACTGCCCATGCACTTCGTTCACGGCACTGACCTCACTCTCTTTTTCCTATTAGAACTCTGACCTGATCTGCGTCGTTTCCGGCGGTCAAATCAAAGAACAAGGTACGCATCAAGAACTGCTTGCTCTTAATGGCATTTATACCGAGATGGTGACCCAGCAATCCCTCACTGTGACATAACGCTCCCTCCCTTCCTTTCCTATCCACTTTTTTAAGACCCACCACCTTTTTCATATGACTACACCTATACACTTAATAAAGATACTCTTTATACTTTACAGCATATCTTTATCTTTAGCAAAAAATTGTTCTCCAAAAAAAAAAAAGGCTGTGCCATAGATTGACCGATATTTACGAGTTGCATTTACCAAGCCAATCTGGGGAGTACTGTACGCCATCGAAACAAGGATTCTACGACATGAAGACCTTTTCCCATTTTTGACGTGTGAGCATGGAGCTGCTTGGCTTTGGACGATGCCAGATTTCCGTCATCCCTTGGCGGCTGCGAATGAATCCAATTTTTGTCGGGGGGCTCAATCATTTCTAGCGCATGATTGCCAGCCGCCTAGCCCTTGGCTCACCTGCCCGAGAGAGTTGTCATTTTAATCAGAGCCAACTATCGTCATGGTGTACTTTTGTACAAAATTTGAGGTGAATTTATTTAAAGCAATTTTGCACAGCGTTTTTTGGTCAGATCGCCTGGGGGACGGCTGAGGAAAATCGCTGATTTTTCATATTTTTTAGCTGGAGAGTCGGAAGTGTCAAAACGAGACGGATCAAAAGTTGGCTGGGCGATCTTCACTCATCGACCTGATTTTTTCAGCACCATCATCGTTCATACATTTGCGAACTCTTACAAACTTACACACCAATCCAATCACTCAATAGTGATGTGCAGTCATTCCTTTTTTTTTTTTCAAAAAAAAAAAAAAGAGGTTGGACTGCCAGATTCAACTTCCGCACTAGTGGCTTCTACTGTATTCCTGGCCGGTGCGCACCAGCCCATCGTTGACATACTGTGCCTGTTTCAATAGACAAAGACCAAGATGTCAGTCACTCGAAATGCAGCTCGTCTGGTTTGTCCGCTAAAAAAAAATAGCCAAAGCCAATAATAAAAGCTGTAGCGCCGGTGTCACCATGATGGCCAATCGGTGTTGTGGATAACAGTGGCCCGATAGTTTAACCGAGAATTTGCAGCGTGATTGTGAGGTGAAAAAAGTTTTTTTAGATGTCAGGTCGATGAGTGTCTACAAAACACAATTTGACACTGAAGAGATGGGTCGTTCGAGGTGAACACGTGCTCAAGTTTGTGAAAAATGAAAAAAAATGGGAGAGGGAGGTCAGCATGGTTGCATTTGATGAGAACAAAGAAACACACATATTCAACACATGATGCTCATTGGCGTTGTGGTTAACGCCTGTTTCTACGACGGTATCTGATGCTTCCAATTGCTCTTATTTTGTTATTTTTCCCGTGCCGTTTTTTTTTTTTTTTTTTTAGCCTCGGTCATTTTCCAGCTTGGGATGCCAGGAAAAAACGGTATCAAATATCTTCAGTAATATTACAAATGTGTTTATTGAATAGCAGGTCTAAGGGTGTTTAGGGTAGATATCAAAAATAAAAAGAGAGCGGTAGAAGATACGGAAAGGATGATGAAATAAGAATAATAAATGGATGCAACGTATGAAGATGGGGGAAGGGGTAAAAAAGTCAAAGGCAAGAAAAATTACATGCAAATACAACCTTTGAAGAATTTCTTCTTCTTCTTTTCATCAACAGTCTTCTTCTTCTCATCGACAGTCTTTTTCTTCTCATCGACAGTCTTCTTGGCAACAGGTGTGGGCTTGGCTTCGTCAGTTTTGGGAGGCACGGGTTGTTTCTTTTCGGCGGCCTTTTCCAGCACAGCCTTGCCCTTGGTCATGGCAATGGCCACTTTTGCAAAGTTTTCGCCCTGAGAACGAGCAATTTCCTTTTCTTTTTCTGAGATTTGTCGAGAGCCATCGCCGCCAGCAACAGTACCGCTGCCCCACAAGCTGCCACCAACCACTTCGGAGTTGTCACCCAAGTTGGGATTGGCCATACCCAATGGCACGAACATCATGCCGTGGTGAGCAAAGTAACTCATTGTGTTGTAGACCACGGACTAGAAAAAAAAATCGATGAGTGGCTCTGCTCATCCACACAAAATGCTCTCGTTTTTTTTTTTTTTACCTCCTGTCCACCATGTTGGGAGCCAGAGGAGAAGAAGATCGAAGTGGGCTTGCCAGCTAAAGCACCCTTAGCCCAAAGGCCACCGGTAGCATCCAAGAACGACATCAATTGAGCAGGGGCTTGACCAAATCTAAAAAAGCAGAAAAAAAAAGATTAAGGTTGGGTGGGACCAAGATCGCATTGACTTTTTTTTTTTTCTTACCTGACAGGAACACCCCAGATAATACCATCGGCTTCGGTCAATTGTTCAGGTTTGATAATAGGAACGTTAATCTTGGGAGGGGCACCCATTTTTTGGAGCACGTCGTCAGACAAAGTCTCAGGAACTTGGAAAAGCTTGACGGTGACACCTTGGGCTTCCAAGCCAGCTTGCACTTCTTTTGCCACAGTGTAGATGTGGTGGTAGAGACTGTAGAAAACGATATATACCGTAGCGGCCATTTCTGTTTTGAGGTTTATAAATTGAATTGAAATTGAATTGGAAAAAAAAAGAGGAAAAAGAAGTAGAACGTGGAGGGGTATTTTAATATTTATGAAAATGGCGCTGTCAAAATGCTGTAATCTTACAGGCTGACAAATTCACAGCATGACAAACGGGAGTCAGAACAATGTCAGCTCTCCTGACAAAGGGCTGATTCAGCAGATCAAATCGGGGGGAGATTTTTGGCCAATCACAATGTCCGATTGACGGTGAGCTGACAAAACACCAGAATTCTATGCAGTATAAAAAAGGGACTTTTTTTTCTTTTTTTTTTTCATATTCTTTATTCACACTCAAAACATCACAACTTTATATAAAATGGCTCCCAAGGTTAACATTATCATCTACTCTTTGTACCATCACATCTACACTCTTGCCAAGAGCGTTGAAGCTGGTCTTAAGGAATCTGGCGTTGAAGTCAAGATCTTGCAGGTTCCTGAAACCTTGCCTGAAGACTTGTTGAAGAACGTCTTGCACGCTCCCGAACGCCCCGATGTCCCTATTGCCACTATTGCCGACTTGGAAGAAGCTGATGGTGTCATCTTTGGTCTCCCCACTCGTTTCGGGTAAGCTCTCTTTATGCTACCTTTGGTCTTTGCTCACGCTTTTCTTTTGCAGTCAACTCCCCAGCCAATTCAAGGCCTTCCTCGATAGCACTGGTGGTTTGTGGGCCAAGGGTGCCTTGGCTGGCAAGTTTGCTGGTGTCTTCTTCAGCACTGCTTCTCAACACGGTGGTCAAGAAACCACTGGTAAAACACAGAAGATGGCTAGGATAGGGGAGAGGGCTCATTCTTCTTTTTTTTTTTTTTTAGCCATGACCACTGTCACTTACTTTGCTCACCACGGTATGATCTACGTGCCTCTTGGCTTCGCCAACCCCCACTTGTTTGACAACTCTGAAGTTATTGGTGGCTCTGCCTGGTAAGTAAAAGGGATCAAGCGTGGTTATCTGCGAGCTTGCGCTGACGTTTTATCTCTTAATCAGGGGTGCTGGTACTGTTGCCAACGGTGATGGCTCTCGCCAAGTGTCCGACAAGGAAAAGGAAATCGGCAAGACCCAAGGCACCAACTTTGGCAACGTTGTCAAGACCTACGTCGCTGGCAAGTCTGCCTAAATACCATACCATCCCTGTACTAGTAGCCGCAATCTACGAAATAAATTTACCGTTTGCTCGAATTTCCAGCCCCATCTCTCACTCAATGACGTGTTTATGAACATCAATGTTACCATGCACGGTTGTGTTCATCCGTGCTTTTAGGGTTTTCATGATTTGCCGTTGTTACACCTTGTCGAACAAGGTTCACCGGGAATTGGGATCCAGCATCAGCCAATGCTTGAACAGCCATGCACGAGGTCAGCAAAGGTTTTGTTTTGTTTTTTTTTGTGAGGTGCGTGAGTTGTTCGACAACGATCACAGGGGAGGTATGGACGAGGTGACTGTTCCAGTTGGCTGAAGCCAAACAACGAAGACCCAGAGAGCACTGCTCATTGGCGGGTGATTTACAATCAGGGGCTGTGCTCCATTCAGCAATACCATCATGACCGGGATTCGGGTGAATTCCATCAGCGAGCAGGTGGGCACACGACATTTGCTCTTGCCTCTCTTGCATCAAAAATTAGAGAGCGAGAGAAAGCCAGGATGACTGAGTTGTCTGTCCCGCCCATACCTCTACTTTCATCTTTACCAGCCAAAGGGAATAACCAATGGGCGCTGTCCGTTCACTACCTGGACGTGATTGGTCTGTTGGAGAGGGACTGGCCGACTTTTTTGACTGCCGACGGATTTCTGATGCTTCGCCGCAGGACAGAGAAGACCTGCCATAGGCTGTTCGTGCAAGAAGAAAAAAGTGGGCTGGACCAGCTCTTTCTTTTGATTTTTTTCCTGAGCATCATGGTTCTTCCAAGGCCCTTTTCCTACTTAAAATACACAGCCGGGATATCGCATTGGTGTCGCTATCCCTTCTGACAGTAGGAAAAGAAAAACGTTGAGTGTCATAGGAAAGAATGAATCCAAGTCTAGCCGATGGCCTATGGCTATACCACCAGAAGAAAGATGTGTCAGCGAGTATTTGGTGCTGTACCAGAGCAAGGCGCTGTCGACAGACCAAAGGTCACTAACGTCAACGATGAACAATGTAGTCAGTGACCGGTCCGAAGAGCACACCGTTCATGCGACCCAATCGCAGCATCGGTTTGAATGCTACGCATCGTGTTGCCGCGGGTTCTGGCCATGGTAACGCCACAAATACGACGGTACAGTGATTTCCAAGTTGATCGTTCGCTTTTCACTTAATAAAGATCAAAAAAGGCATCAAAAAAGTGCATAAAGCTTAAAGCAGAGAGCTGTGGAAAAAAAAAGGGGGGGAGCTGGTCGGGGTCGTCTAGCGCAAAGAAGCTGCGAAGCTTGCAGTGAGAGCGCATGCTTGCCTTCCTCTATCTTTGTGTCACCTCTTCTAAATGACCTGTGGCTTTAGCTCTGATGCTGTTTCATCATGAACTATCAATGTACAACATTTGGGGGTTTGCGTTTCTTTTGCTCCACCAAGCACATGGTCCATAGAATGCATAGAGCTCCCTGGGCATTTGAAAAAAAAAAAAAAAGAGGCTCACATCAATTTACAATGAATAGGTCCAAGTAAAATTCCAAGCAACATGTCGCATGGAGCAAGTTCCTCTCTTGGAGACAATGCCTCCGAAAAATCAGAGGGCTGCCATGCCAATTTGCAAGTTCTAGTTTACTTGACGCCTTGAATGTCCTTGCTTGCTACAGCCGTTGGTAACTTCCGAGTCAAAAACTAAAATAAGCCTCCGTTTTTATACAACTGACCAACAGAGCCATCGTTGATGGTTTGTGAAAAATGTTACGTCTATCTGTCATCTTATAGTACTAGGATGGCAATGATCAGACAGCCATCACCATGGGATTCTGCCAAAAGCCTTCCTAAAAGGGAAGTGATTTGGTCGGCGGAGATACCATTTGTGACTGATGGTGTGGGCCAGAAAAAAACACAAAAAATAAAGCTGGCAGTTTTTTAATCTCTCTCTTCACATTAAAATCACTAGAAACAATGGGTGAACATTTGAAGGTCGATCCTGCTATTGAACGATGGGCTCACATGCGTGAAAACACCCATCTTTACTTCCGTTGGAACAAGCGCACCACCCGCCGTTCTCTCTTCTGGGGTATTGCTATCCCTGTTGGTTTGACTGCATTGGCCTATGCTACCGACGTAAGTTTTCTATTTTTGTATTGGGATGGCCATGATAGATAGTTGCTGACGTTGGGCTTTCTTTTCGACCATCACCTTTCATCGCCTCCCTTAGCGCAAGTGGAACTTCTCAGCCGCCCAAACGAAGGATGATCTCTACTACAAGAAGAACTAGACCTCCCCACCTTTTCAACGAATACCGCATCTTTTTTTTTTTCTATCACCAACGCCCATCGCTTTGCAAAACAAAGCAAAAAAAAAATAAATACGATTTTGCGACAATGATGGTCGTTTCCATCTTGTTTTGCATGCCTGTCGACCGCTCCGTTTGTCAAGATACCTTTCTGACCTCTTTCACTGAAACACGCTGTTCTTATTTCGGCCGTTCGCAAGGTAGGCTGCGTAAAGAGCCATCGTTCGATTCCACAGGGTCTCTTTGCAAGTCGCCGGGGGCCATTGGTGAGCATCGAGCAAGTGGACGGATGCAAGCAGGCTGCCGCAGATTTTTTTTTTTAAAATTTGGGTGGCGCCCTTTTTTTTTCATGTCTTCTTTTCACTGCGCTCCCCCCTTTTTTTCTTGACAACGTTGAACCATGCGGGTGTGCTATTATGAACTGTTAAGCATTGAGCGGCAAGCTACGCCGGATGACATCAAAAAGGCCTACCGGCGGCAGGCATTGGTATGGCATCCTGGTAAGTCCATCGAAAATCAAGCCTGAGGCAGCCCTCTTATTTTCTCATTGCAGACAAGAATGGCGATCGGGTGGAGGAAGCAACAGAGCGATTTGCATTGATCCAAGAAGCTTACGAGGTGCTGTCCGATCCTCATGAACGTGCTTGGTAGGTCCATAGACAGCAAAGAACAATAGGTTTGACGGGGTCAACCTTTTCCTGTTTTGTAGGTACGATGGCCATCGAGATGCTATTCTGCGAGGGGACGATCATGCTGGGCAAAAGGATTCAAGTGCAGGCCTGGGTTCCGAGGATTTGATGCGCTACTTTAGCGTGTCCGAGTTCAAGGGCTTCAACGACAGCGACAAGGGCTTCTTCACAGTGTACCGCCAGCTTTTCCAGAAACTGGCCACAGAAGAAGAAGAAGCCTACCAGAGCCGGACGGTGGATGACGATGAAGATGAGCGAGCCGACTTTGTTCCGTTGCCGTCGTTTGGACAAAGTGACACGCCCTTTGCTGACAAGGATGGCTACCTTGGCTATGGTGCCTATGCTCGTGATTTTTATGCTGCTTGGTGCAACTTTTCAACCGTCAAGTCCTTTCGCTGGCTCGACAAATGGCGCCTGTCCGATGCACCCAATCGCTATGTACGCCGTGCCATGGAGAAGGAGAACAAAAAGGCGCGAGAAGTAGGCAAGCGCGATTACAATGATACCATCCGAGTAAGCAAAAAAAAAAAAAAAAAAAAGAGGAGGTAAGTGAGACTCAGGGGGGTTTTTTTTTTTTTTTTGCATACACATTAGCGACTGGCTACATTTATTAAGAAACGGGACCCACGTATGCAGGCCTATCAAGAAGACGAGCGCAAGCGCAAGGAAGAGGCTCTCCAGCTGCAAAAGGAAAAAATCCAGCGGGAGAAGAAACAACTGCAACAGCAGGCCTACCAAGAGCAAGAATGGACCAAAGTGGATGACTCACGGCTGCTGAACGAGTACCTGTCCGATTCGTCGGACGATGAAGGTGAGCAGGACGAAGAAACCGAGTTTTACTGTGTGGTGTGCGACAAGTTTTACAAGACAGAGCAGCAGCTGGTGAGCCACGAGGCAAGCCGCAAGCACGCGCGTCTCGAATGGAAGATGAAGAAGCAAATGTTGGCGGAAGAAAAAGGGTTCTTCTCCAGTCCATCTTCCAATCGTAGCCCGACCATCCACTCGCCTGATGGAAGTGACCTCGACAGCCTGGAGACACCCACCCCAATCGGCGGCAAAAAGAAGAAGAACAAGAAAAAGAAAATGACGCCACACTGGGGCTACGACGATCCTGGCGACCTGGTGCAACCTGAGGACGACACACCTACTGAAAATGAACCTTCAGCCGATCAAGACATTCATTCGCTCATGGCCACGCTGGATCTGGAGCAAAACTCTAGACGAAGGAAACGGCATCAAGGTAAACGGGCGAAAGAAATCGACTGTGTTTGACTTGACTGACAAGCTTCGTTTTATTCGTGGAAGATGCCGATGCCGCCACTCCTTCTGATACCCCACCCAAAGAATCGGCCAAAGCGAAGCGTGAAAAGCGCAAGGAAAAGAAAAAACAAAAAGAAGAAACAAACGTAGGTGCCGTGGAAAAAAAAAAAAAAAGAATGACTCACTTCTTTTTTTGACAGTTGATGTGTAATGTATGCGGTGAGTCGTTTGAAACCAGGAACAAACTTTTTGGGCATGTGAATGCCACGGGACATGCGTTGGCAGTTCCTGGTGACGGATCAACTAGCAAGCAGGGCAAATCCAAGCGACGATGATCTGTGGCACCTGTGTTTCATTCTCCTCCGTTCCTTTCTCACGTCTTAGAGAGTCTCCCATTTGTACCATTTGTAGTAGAAAAGTAAAGTGGAGTTCAGTTTTAATAACAAGGCATATCCACCTATCATTTGGCGGCCTATCGTTCATTTTATTGGTGAGTCAACAGTGAGTCTTATTTTGGTGGTAAAAAGGAGCACGTCGAGAACGTGTGAAATTTTTTCGATGGTTGAACCTTATCTTGCTTGGGTGGACCGTGGAAAAACTGCTGGCTTAAAAAAAAAAAAAGGCGTTTTGTCCCCGCATTTTTTTCTTTTTTGTCCTTTTTTTCACTTTTTTACGTTTCAACATGTTACGCCTTCAGCGACTGAAACAATCCCCTGCTCAATTAACTAAACGTCTTTACCATGATAAGCATGTGTATGGTTATCGTGCACCAAAGCCTTTTGTGATGCCTGACTATACTCAAGAAGAGCTTGTCAACCGTATGGAACAAGGCAGTCTGCTTCGTATAGTCCAAGCTTATCGTACTCATGGTCATCGTGGAGCCCATTTGGATCCTCTTGGCATCACTAAAAGCGAGTAAGTTTGGCCACTTTTTTTTTTTTTTTTGGAGAAGGACTGACGTGATTCAACAGAGATGTCTTGGCCCTTAAACCTGAACGTTATGGCCTGACGGACGGTGAAAAAGTGTACAACCTGTCTGGTAAGCTTTGTTTATTTTTATAGATAGTTGCTCACACACTCCTTTAGGTGTTCTCCATGTCAATGAATCCAAAGTCGATAACACGATGAAAGAAGAGGCTGACTTCAAGACTATCCTGAGCCATTTAAATGCCACGTACTGCGGAAACATTGCGTATGAATTCATGCACTTGCCCGTAGGTGTTTAGCCCGAAAAAGAAAAACAGAAACTGACTTGAATCTGTGTAGTCTGCTAGTGAACGCCGTTGGTGGTATAACGCCGTTGAATCCTGGAACAAACCAGCCTTGAGCGTGGAACAAAAAAAGCGCATTCATCAGCTCCTATCGCAATCCGAGGTAACGATAAGCGCGGAGCGTGGGAAACGACAATGACAACTCATCACGGCTTTTTTTTTCCAGTCGTTTGATCACTTCCTCGCCAAAAAATTCCCCAACATCAAACGTTACGGTCTCGAAGGTGCCGAGAGTATGATGGTCGCTCTGGATCGCATCTTTGAATTGTCTGCCAAAGGTAAGAAGTCAAAAAAAGGAGGCTGAGTATTCACCGTCGGTTCTCTTCAGAGGGTGTGAGCGATTTGGTCATTGGTATGCCTCATCGTGGTCGTTTGAATCTGCTTTGTGACTTATTGGAATACCCCCATGCTGCTCTGTTCCACAAGATGAAGGGCAACTCGGAAATGCCTGAAGGCACCTACACCTCGGGCGATGTGATTTCTCACTTGGCTAGCAGCCCTACCCTGACCTATGACGGCAAACCTGTCCACGTGTCTCTATTGAATAACCCCTCCCACTTGGAAGCCATCAATTCGGTGGCCATGGGTAAGGCCCGTGCCAAGCAAACCGAACTGTTGTCCACCCTGAACTCGGAATCCGGCTGTGCTCTGGGTGATCGTGTCATGTGCATCCAAATCCACGGTGATGCCGCCTTCACCGGCCAAGGTATCGTCATGGAAGCCCTCGGCATGTCCAACTTGCCTCACTACTCCTCTGGCGGTTCCGTCCACATCGTTGTCAACAACCAATTGGGTTACACCACCCAGGCGAGAAACTCTCGCTCCACCGATTACTGCTCCGATATTGGCAAGATGATCAACATCCCCATCGTCCATGTGAACGGTGACCACCCCGAAGATGTCTCCCGCGCCATGGAACTCGTGTTTGAATACCGCAACAAGTTCAGAAAGGTAACCCCCCCCCGGCCAATAGCACCAACGTAAAGGAATCGTGTGTTTATTTTATGATTTGTGTAGGATATCATCTTGGACTTGATGTGTTACCGCCGATGGGGTCACAACGAATTGGATGAACCTGCCTTCACCCAACCCCTGATGTACAACAACATCCGTTTGCGCGAATCTGTGCCCAAGTCCTATGAAGCCAAGCTGACCCAAGAAAACGTCTTGTCCCAAGACGAAGCCAACCAAATCCGCGAACAACAACAAGCTGTTCTGAACGACCACTTGCAAAGCCACACCGCCGACTACAAGCCCGACCCTGCCGTGCACTTGCAAGGTAACTGGAAGTCAATGACCCATGTCACCCCTGGCGACGCCGCCATCACCAACATCATCGACACTGGTGTGGATTTGGATACCCTCGTGAAGGTCGGTAAGCAATCTGTTGCTGCTCCCGAGGACTTCAAGCTGCATCCCCGTCTGAAAAAATACCACATCGAAAGCCGTCTGAAGAAGCTTGACCAAGGCAAAGGCCTGGATTGGGCCACCGGTGAAGCCTTGGCCTTTGGCTCCTTGCTCCAAGAAGGTTATGGTGTCCGTATCTCTGGCCAAGATGTCGGTCGTGGTACCTTTTCTCAACGTCACGCCATGCTGGTCTCTCAAGACACCGAAGACGTCGTCATCCCCTTGAACGAAATCAACAAGGCCAAGCCTGAAACCAATGCCTTTTTGGAAGTAAGTGTCTGCGCCTACAGAGAATCCAGTGCTCATTTCTCGGAAACTAGGTGTCCAACAGTCCTTTGAACGAATTTGCCGTGCTTGGCTTTGAATATGGTATGTCCATCGAAACCCCTCAACGCCTGGTGCTGTGGGAAGCCCAATTCGGTGACTTCTTCTCCGGTGCCCAAATCGCCATCGATACCTTTGTGTCCAGCAGTGACGAAAAATGGCTGCGTCAAACCGGCATGGTCATGCTCTTACCCCACGGTCAAGATGGTGCCGGCCCTGAACATTCCAGTTCCCACATCGAACGCTTCTTGCAGGTATGGAGAGTTGAAGGAACAAGAAAAAAAAATACAGCGCAGAACTTACCCCCCCTTTTTTTTAGATGTCCAACGATCCTTATGATGTCTGGCAACAAAACCAAGTCGTTCCTAACTGGAGCGTTGTCAACTGTACCACTCCTGCCCAATACTTCCACGTCTTGCGTAGACAAGTAAGACCTATCCTATGGACGATGATGCCACGGTCACTTATTTTTCTGGCATTCCTTCTTCTAGATGCTACGACCTTTCCGTAAGCCTTTGATTGTTATGTCGCCCAAGGGTCTTCTCAAGTCACCGGTAAGCTTCGCTTTTGTTTCCAGAGAAGTATGCCTCATCGCATTTCCTTTTTTCGCTCGCTCATCCTAGGTTGCTGTCAGTGCTTTGGAAGACATGGCCCCTGGTACTCACTTCCAACCTGTGTTGGCCGATCCCACTGTGACCGATGCTGATGAAGTGGACAAGGTTGTGTTTGTGTCTGGCAAGGTCTACTATGACCTGCAAAAGGAAAAGGAAGCTCGTGGCTTCAACAACCGCATCGCCTTTGTCCGTGTTGAAGTAAGCTCAACCAAAAAAGGCCTTTTGAACAACATTGGCTTATTTTCCTCTTCAAATAGGAACTGTGTCCCTTCCCTCGGGATCAAATCCAAGAAGAAATCTCCAAATATAGATATGCCTCTGAATTTGTCTGGTGTCAAGAAGAACCTGAAAACTCTGGCGCTTACAGCTTCGTGGCTCCTCGTCTGGCTCAATTGGTGCCTCAGAAAAAGGTAAACTTCATCACCGCTCAATCAAAGCATCACTCATTTTTTTTTTTTTTTTGTCGTGATTCTTTAGATCGACTACGTTGGCCGCGCTGCGCTGTCGGCTCCTGCTGTGTCCTATGCCACTAGATTCAAGGCTGAACAAGCCAAGCTGATCAAGGACGCTGTTTCCCTCGACGTATAAGATCATCATAATCCTCCCGCCCTCTCCTCTTCATTTTTGTTTAGAGACAGGTGTGACATGACACCTTCAAAAATGCTCCACATGAAACTCTCGCAATAAACCATACACTTACTTCACGATGCAATGGATCACGCTTTTTCTTTTTTTTCTCAAGTTGATAAGGAAGACACCGAAAAGTATTCGGCAGGCTCTTTCATTCTTTTAACCATATTTATACATGTATTTTAACAATTGATTATCCCAAATAAAAGGTGTCTAGTATTGATATACAACAAGAAAGTCAGCACAACAAGATCGTGCTAGGTAAAAGCTGAAACCCAGCATTGCCGAAGGTAACACCCAGAAAGTTTTCTCCACGAGTTGTACAGGCCAGCCCAGAGGACGAGATTGTTCATACACAGGATATCTTACATGGAGGTTCCCCACCCCCATTACGAAAAAAAAAAGACTTGAATCCCCGACCACGAAATCAGCCGATGGTGGCGTAAAGGGCTAGCCAGCGGTGGTGGTGTCTGTTGCCAGCGATTGCTGTTGAGTGATGGTTTGCCAAAGAGGGCTGGCAAGAGACTCAAAAACGCCAAGTGTCAAACTTGGTAGTCAGTCTACGGTGTTGAGGATCTGATGTTACTAAATGTGTCTAAGAGTGTGATACTGAACGTACCTGTCACATCGTTGTGTTCAGGTGCTGTTGGTGCAGCACCTGGTAAAGAGCCAATATGGCGGGCATCGACCCACGCTACTCGCGTCGATGTCTACACCAGAAGGACCAGCCAAGGCACCAACATGCGTTCCAGTCAAAACCCCTTTTGCATGCTGTGGCAGGGGCGGGAGGAATACCACACCATCCTGGGAGCAATGGAGCTAGTCATCAATGATAAAATAAAAAAAAAGTAGGGTGAGTATAGCCTTTGACGTTGTATTACTTTTTTTTCTTTCTAAACTTACATGAAGCGTCCCGGGACGATGTGGTAGGGAGGGAACCCCAGAAGCACAGTACGGCCACCATGCACGCGAACCATGGGACCAAAGGTCACCGTCGACGTTGGGCAAAGCCTATGCCCAACTTCACGGTGACCTGCAACATGACGACCGCCAGCATGACGACCACAGAGACGTTTGGCAGGTGCGACACCCGCAGCACTGACGCCAGAAGCAGGACGACCAAGGGAGTGGACGACCTGAGTGCGCTTGGGCATGCGCTCGGGCATTTCTTGTCGCAGGGTTGCCTCCTCACGAGAAGCGTTTGCGGAGAGTGAAGCATTACCTGACTTCACGGATTTGTAATACTTCATGTGCATCCTTTTGATTCAACTCGTAACTACGTGAGAAAAAAGACCGCTGTCAGAAACAATAAAATAGGAAGATGAACCGAGGGATACCGGTAAGCTTACCTGAGCTCTCGTGAGGACGGCAGAGCGGAACCGAGACACCAGAACAAGCGTTTGCTCCACAGAGCAGAAGAGCAATCCCCAAGGAAAGGGCATTCTTGGCCAGCGCACGATTGCTGCGCCAGCCAACCACAGAGCAGCCAGACAAAAGCTTCACCGCCCCCTTGGCAAGCAAATGTGGTTGCCACAGTTTTGGTGGAGCGGTGGCGGGAGTGGGAAACAAGTGGACTTGACTTGTTTTGGGGCTTTGATGCGCCGACAGTAGCAGGTCGACGCATCAATTGGCCTAAAACAGGAAAAAAAAAGGTCAACGACAAGCTCTAAAATTGTTATATCTGTTTTTTTTTTTTAAACTTACCCCAAATTTCCTTGTTATTGGCTGGGCATGAGCACCCATATGGTTAACCAATGGTCGGATTGGCAAGAAAGGGCCCTTGTGCCAAGCAGGACCGGACCAGGCGTCAAACCACGCCAGGCAGGAAGGGCAGAGTTGGGCCAATGCCCAAGAATTGGCAAGGCCAGATGGCCCCAACCACTTCGGAGGGGCCAGACACACCAGAGAAGCTAGCTAAGAATATAAAAACCGGGTGTTACATCGTTTCAAAATTACTCACGATTTTCGTCGGTGGGAACTGAACCGGGAGGGCGATCAATCGATGCCTGGGATTCACTCTCTATCCCGTAAATCAGACACTTGATCTCCTTTGTTTCCGCTCGCATTGCATCTAATAAGTTGAAAGAAAAAAATAAATACGACTCGTTTTTGAAGGAGTCAGGTGCAAGTTCTTACCCCTCTTTTCTACGTAGAGAAGGAAATTCATAGTCAGCCATCGGCGGCGTAGGGGATTAATCATGTTTTTTTTAGTGTGTTTTTGATTCTATTTTCGAATGGCACTTACGCGGTTCGTGAGTTACAGCTACAGAAACAGGATGGAATAATATAAAACACAAAAAAGGAGTTGAAGCATGTCATTGCTACAGTTCTTGCTTTTCGATTTTCAAAGTAACTTACGATTTTCATCGGCAGGAACAGAACCGGAATACGAAAGGGCAGCTAAGAAAAAAAGTGGGAGTAAACAATGCATTGCGAAAACAATGGCAATGCTGAGCAAGCAGCAACGGTACAGGCACCAATAACCAAGTCTTACAAGAAAAGGTGGAAGGAGATGCGGGAGAAGGTAGTGAGAGGCACGAAGAAGCACGTGAAGCGGACGCAGTTGCAGGAATACGACAAGCGTTGTCTAAAGAGTAGGAAAAAAAGAAAGAGAAGGTTAGCGCAACTGATTAAATGAACTTGCACATATCTAATCAATTAGATATAGGCAGATGGAAACTCTTCTTACTGGCAGTCAACATCAAAACACAATTCTGGAAAGATGGAACAGAAAAATTGTGCACACGCTTGTCTTTTTTCCTGGCTTCCTTCAGATATCCAACCAATCGGATTCCGGTATTCCATATCTGACACAAGACACATTCTATCACTTGTTGCTTTACAGTAAGCTGTGTTATGTTGAGACAATGCGCTATGATCTCATTGAAACGACACATTTGTGATCAAGGTCACCGTTCAAGTAACTTTTCTAGATAAAATAACGCTGGAAAATCTTCGAAAACATGAAAAAAAAAAGTTTGTAGTCAGCTTCTTTCCGCGGTGGAGGTCTGTGCGTTCGTCTCGATGGAATTGAAGAAGCAGCCGCTGCTATTCCTGAAGTAGTGTAGATGAAATGATTACGTAGAATGTCGCAAAACGCTGTTTGGATGTCATTACTGCATATAAAATTTTCACACTAATAGGCGAAGAGTGAAGGTCGTATTTTTCTTCACTCTCCAAGCTAAAATTGGCTGGTGCTTCGTGGTGGTGGGTGTTCCACAGCCCCTAGCTCTTCACCACAGCATCATACAGGCCACTACTTTAACCATGATCACATCTCATCATACGGTAGTTGTATGCAATATTCGAGGCAAATGGAGTTTAGATGAATTTGCACTTGTGTTTTTTTTTGCCGATGGTCTGAGGATCCCCTGACAAAATATGGAAAATTTGAAGAAAAAAAGTAAACGCTGCGTAGCACTTTTGGTGTGACAGATCAGTGTGATATTTTGTATAGGTGCACAAACTTAAGATTGGGGATGGTGCTGAAAAAATCAACTCGAAAAGCGTAGGTCACCCAGCCAAGTGGCTGCGTGTATAGTTTTGACACTTCCAAAGCATCAGCCAAAAAATAAAAAAAAAAAATGGACAAAAACGATGGTAGCCCAAACGTTTTCAAATCCAGACATTTTCATCTTCCTTCACTTTGCATCGTTGGAATGAAACGTCAGCGAAAGGTATGAAGAAAAGACAATAAAATAGTATGCATGTAGGGAATGTTTTTTATTTACGGCATTGTAGTCGCTTGATCAACGGCGTGGTTGTGCCGATGTATTTAGTGATATTGAAGATGACGATGATGACGACTTTTGGCACGCCCAAGATCAAAAAAGCATCAGCAAAACATCCGTGTCTGCTACTCCAACGACAGCCCGGGAACCTAGCCCTATTGATGTGTTTTCCGATGACGATGATCCATTTGATACCGGTCCTACCATGTCTCGCCATTCTATACAAGCCTGGTCCAATGTCGTGGCACAGCCCGTGGATGAGATTGCCAGATTTGAGGACGTGGATGATGCACCTACGCAGAAGTCAAGCCAACACTCTGATTTCCTGTCACTAGCCTCACCCGAAGCCTCGCCAGTGTTATCTCCTCAGAATCAGCCTGGCGGCAGGACACTGCAAATACAAAGAGCACTGAGCGCCTCCGCCTCTCCCACCAAATCGATACCCGCCTTTGAATTCTCAAAGCATACCCCTTCATCCAGCAAGCCTGCTCCTGACAGCTCTTTGTCTCTTGCCAATAGCTACAAAGCGTAAGTCTATAGCCTCCTTTTGATGTCATTCGGGATCTCACAAATAACCTCTTTTTTTTTTTGTTCAAAAAAAAAAAAAAAAAGCGGCGGGCTGGCCCAAGCAGCTGCCAGACAGATCGAAAAGGAATTCCTTGCATTCAAAACATGGCACACCACCGTCAAAAGCCACCGTAAGCGACTCTTGGGTACTCAATTAAAAGACTGAAAACCATGTTCCTGTTTTTTTTTTATAGTGGTGAGTCAAGGTCTTGCCAAATATTGCATCGATTATGATCAAGGTCGCCTTTGCCGTATCTTAGAATTATGGGTGGAGCAAGGGCAATGGCTAGCGTGGTGCGTAGACCTGACAGACCATGAAAAGGCATTCCTGTCCCGATCCTCCTTTCCCAGCCTGGGACCTTCCTTGTCCTCACCGGGCACACAGAATTCCCAAACAACAAAGGATACCGTCAGCGATTTTTCCCAACCTGCAAGCCTCCCTGATTACGAACCAAACGATAGCGACCATCCGTACCTGTGCCTGTTTTCGTTTGTACATATGCCATCTGTGCAACGGCTCCAGGCTAACCTGGCGCGTGCAGACTATATTGGTCTGTGGCCCCCCTGGTCCAGCATCCCCATCACCATCAATCACCAAGAACATCACGTCCACGTCGTTACCCGATTCATGCTTGAAGAAGCATTTTAATCCCCCCCTCTCACCCATCGGTAGTCATTATTCTTAAAATAGCGAATATAATACAAGATCACCCATTACATTTGTATTTGACGGGGAGGGCTTGTATGCAGAGAAAGGGGAGTATACGGTAGCCCAAGGCGGAGGGGGGCAGGGGGTAGCGTGTCCGACATCCTCGAGGGAAATGAAAAAGTGAGGAGTGGGGGGGGGGCAGGTTGGTGGGGGTTTAACGATGCTACTGCAGGGCTGAACGGCATGACGTTCCCTTGAAGACCAGAGAGATTTCCGAAACCAAAAAGGAAACCGATCAAAGTTTTGTTCACAAGCACGTTCGCTCAACATGAAATTTACGCTTCCGTAGATAGTGATCACGTTTCGAAGACCAAACCTGGACAATTAAGGCAGCCTGTCCTTGGCCAAGTACCCTCAACACGATCATCCAGAAACCGTTTTGCCTATAGATTCTTCACATCATCCTGAAGCACGTTCCTTTTATTTCCTATTTTATTTTTATTGAAATGCGAAGAAAAAAAAATGCTAAAATAGGTCACCCTGGGCGGAGGGAGATCAATGCAAGGGAAGGAAAAAAAAAAAAAGGGTGCGTGCGTTGCATACATTTACAGTTCCCTTCGCTTACCAGCCGTTCGAGTAAAGGAGGAAAGTTGCCATTCCACATCAGCATCTGTCAACTCGGCAGTACCTAGTCGGATTTCATAAGGGCGCAATTCGAAACGAGGACCAACCTCGGCCAACTCTACTTCAGCTCCTGTCTTTGCAAACACGTGGTGTCTATGGAAAAACAAGTCAGTGATCCAAGGAGGGCAGGGGTTACTGCTTTTGATCGCCTTTGTCTTTTACCTAAAGGAGATATAATCGTTGTCGTTGTGGAAGGTCATGACTCGTTTGCTATCGTCTTTTGGTACAGGGAAAAGGTATTTTAAGATATTGGACACCTAAAAAAAAAAGGTCATTCATGGGCGAGTCAAGTGGGGTGAGGTTTTACCCGTTGGCCGAGCTTGGAGGAGAAGTTGTCCATGATCAAATGCGGGAATGCTTCGGACACTGTGCCTTGATCCTTGATATCATGGCGCAAGACAATATTGTGTAATGAAAAATAGGCGGTTGGACCATAAGGGAAATGACAAACCACCATCCCATCTACGCAAAAGATAAAATAGCGGGTGAGTGTGACAGCTTATGCCTTTGACACTGTGTTTACCAGGCTTGCCACGGGTTTCATGCAAAATGATCAGATCGGTGACTTCATTGGAACGACAGGCATCGACGATTTCTTTCATGACATGGTTACCACGGTTGATACGCTGTGAGTTGGGGAAGATAAGGCGCATTTCCTTTGCAAATTGTTGAAGACGGCTGCTAGGATCGCGGGAGGTGGTGATCAAGATCTTGGGATCAAACACACCAGCGCGGGCATATTCATCGTCCATGTGCGTAGTAGGATCTATCATTTAAAACCGTCAGTATACTGGGATGAGATAGATGTGCTGTGCTTTTTTTTAGGGGGCTTACCAGCTTGGGCTTGATCAAAGGGAAGATCAGAGCGCATTTCATCGCCTACTTTGCGTAATTCTGTGGGGATAGGTTGGCCCTCTATTGATAAAAAAAAATGGCGTCAGTTTCTTGACTGACCGATCGCCATGGAACGTACTCTCAATAGCCTCTTTGATCTTTTGTTTTCGTTCATAGATCGATCGGTCCTTGGACTCGAGCGACTTTTTATAAAGGTATTCTCGTCGCAGGCGGGTGTTTCGTCGGATCTAAGTGATGGTAGAAAGAGTAAGCCATCAGACTCTTCTGCTGAATCGGTTTATATAGTCAAAGTGCTTACCATAACAAGACTACAAAGTTTGTAAAGGGATGAGTGGCAAAGAGGACGAAAAAAAAAAAAAAAACGGATGACCTGAAGCTCAGCCTTCCATTTTCAATGACCGCCACCACCGCCATTGGCCGGAGGATGGCAACTTTTAAAGAATAGGAGATATTGGCCCAAGCAAGTAAAAAAAAAAAAAAAAAAAGGATGGCTATTGACACCTCCTTTGGACTAAGGATGCATAAAAAATATATAAAAAAGGCGCTCATGCACCCCAACAGCCACTCTCAAGTCAGCCTTGGTCGGTCCTCCAGGGCTGCTTTTTATTCTTTCCTCTTTTACAAGATCTCGGTGGTGAGGTCAATTGATTGTTTTTATCCTTTTATCCTGGGATGACACGAAATTAATATTAAAATAAATGTAAAAACGCCTAACGGTACTAAATGGGGAGG
Source organism: Hesseltinella vesiculosa (assembly GCA_002104935.1). NCBI lineage: Eukaryota > Fungi > Mucoromycota > Mucoromycetes > Mucorales > Cunninghamellaceae > Hesseltinella > Hesseltinella vesiculosa. Next base: position 1,528,758 of record MCGT01000001.1, on the reverse strand, counting down.
CTAAGCGCACGGGAACCTCCATCGGATTTAGGCTCATCAAATAAAAACAAGGGAGACGGAGGCCAACCACGAACAGGTTTTTTTTACGAGAAAAAAGGATCGAAGCCATTTGAGGTTGTGGGTCATGAGGGTCTCTTATGTAATTGAAAAAGGGGTGGAAAGATGGGACTCCTATTTTGATATGTTCTGTCAAATGCTGTGGGGGAGACGCCTATGATGTAGAAGAGAAAAAAATCAGGCACCCGTTGGTGCTTTTTTTTTTTTTTACCCCTAATGATAGGCTCCTTACATTTCTCATTGTCACTTTTTCTGGGAAACATCCTAATTCCAAAATGGTTCATTTTATATATATAAACGCAGTAAAGAGATGTTTTTTTCATTTGGATGGTCGTTGTTTAAATTCGACGGCGTCCATTGGCCATGGACCTCTCCTTCCATTTGCTTTCAGAGGGTCGTTCCTCGGTAGAAAAGAAGGATATGCATGGCCCTGTCATGCTTGGTATTGCATTGCATTCTCTTGCCAGGACAGAGAGATAAAAATACAACTCCTCGTTCGTGGTTCAGCACCAAAAAAGTGAAGCAAAGTGCTGGCGTAAGCTTAGCCCTACGAAAACCAGGCGTAAAATGAGTGTTGACGAGCTCTTTTAAAAAGAGGAAAGGAGGGAATGGTAACCCAAAGGAGGAAAACAGACCAGACGGTGTGGTTCACATTTCGTCGCCTTTTTTATGTACTGATTCAAAAGGTCTCCTATTCGTCGGTGTTCAAAAAAATCCACAGGGAGTCAGCTTCTCATTTTAAAAAGGAAAGCCTGAGCTTGAGCGCGCAAAAAAAGACATTTCTTTTCTATTTTTTTTCTTCTTCATTTTTTTTTTATTCCTGTAATTATGGCAGCTGTTAGCTATCCTACACGATTCGCTGGTCGAAACAAAATCGGCCCAGATACCTTTTATGAAAAGTTAAAGCAAGATCAGTATGATTCGGATGAAAAGCTGGTGATTGCATTTTTTGAACAAGCTTTGGACGCCTGTCTAACGTCCGGCACAACCCAAAGACAACTACGAGACGGTGTGCTGTTATGCAAGTAAGTGATCGATATATGGCATAGAAAGACGCTGATTTTTATTCCCTCCTTCCAGCTTGGTCAATCACCTAAGGCCAGGCACAATCAAAGCCGTTGGCCAAAAAGACCTGTCTTTTATCAAAGTAAGTGGCAATCCAGGCTTAAAAGACATCCACTCACTCCTTTGTAGATGGATAACATCACACGATTTTTACAAGGTGCACGACAGGTAAAAGGACAGTCAAAAAAAAAAAAGGCTGACGGTGCCTCTTCTTTTTAGCTTGGTCTGGACGAGTCCCAACTATTTGAAACAAATGATTTATTTGAAGGCAAAGACATGCCACGCGTAAATCAACTCCCCACCTATTTTTTTTTTTTATCTCATTCGGGTTTTTCTTTATTTTCTAGGTGTTGCATACAATTTTGGCTCTCGCACAGCTGTTTGTGAAAGAGTTCCCAGAAAAATACTCCTGGCTAAAAGAAGGAAGCAGGGGCGGAGGAGGGGTGACGAAGCTAGGAGACAAGAAACCCATCACCGTCATCAGTCAAGCCGCTGCAGTCATCGGCTATACCTCTGACCTCAAAACAACCGGCGACGAACTCGACAACCAGCCAGACAACAATGACACCTCTAGCTTGGCAAGCAAAGACGACGATGATCTCCATGGCATGGACGTCAGCTGCTCGTCGACCTTGTCTTGCTCAACAGCTTCGAGCGCCACCAGTGCATCCACGCCCTCTGGTACGTCACCCTCTACCACAGCCACGCACTCCATGGTGCACAATCACTCCCAGGAAAAGAACGACCCTAGCAGCACCGGTTACCGAGATGTCCGTGACATTTTTTCCTGCTTCACCCAGGACACCCCGTTCCCCTTTGGTCATGACCTAACCTGGTATGATGCACCGGCCACCAGTCCGCTGGCCCGCCCACCTAAATCACCGTTGCGTTCGTCTCTGCGCTGTAAACCTTTGGACACCTCGGCCTTGCCTCTGTCCCCTTCTTCTTCCTGTTCCTCCTTGGTCTCCCTGTTGTCCAACAAGCTGGATCCTGGCTTGGTGTCACCCACCTCACCCGTCTCTCCCATGACGAACACCCTCTCACGCAAATCTTCCTCAGCTTCCCTGGATGTAGACACAAAAGAACAGCTCTTTTTGGATGCCACCGAAGACGCTGCAGAAGCCCATTTCGTAAGTCTCCTCTGCTCCTCTCGTCACCCATGATCCCGGCTAACTTTTTTTTTTATATCTCTCACTAGCAACTTGGCAATTGCATAGGCAAAGGCCAGTTTGGATCAGTCTATCGTGCTTTGGATCTAGCAACGGGTGAAGTGGTGGCCATCAAACGGCTCAAATTGGAAGACGATGATCACGATGAAGAAATCACCGTAAGGAGGAAAAAAGGCAGCCATTTGCACAATATCGTTTTTATTTACGCGCTTTTATTGATTGATTTATTTTGCTTCCTCGGCACAGAAAGAGGTGGAGCTGCTCAAAAACTTGTCTCATGTGAACGTGATCCAGTACGTTGGCGTGATCCAGAACAAGAGTAATGTCAACATTATCTTGGAATATGCGGAGAATGGCTCCCTTTCCTCGACATTGCGTGCGTTTGGCGCCTTTCCCGAGAAACTGGTTGCCTCCTTTTGTGTCAAGATCTTGAATGGGCTGGAGTACCTGCATGCAAATGATGTGGTGCATTGCGATCTCAAGGCCGCCAATATCCTAACGACTAAAACAGGGGATGTGAAGTTGACCGATTTCGGCGTGGCTCTGAACCTGAAAATCAAACCTGCGGCCGATGACCCCACCGTCAATGGCACCCCCAATTGGAGTAGGTTTATTTTTTATTTTTTTTTTTAAAAAAAAAAAAAAGAGTTTGGTCACTGAGCCGTTTCCCGTTTGTAGTGGCACCCGAGGTCATCGAGCTAAAAGGCGCCTCATCCAAGTCTGATATTTGGTAAGGATCACGCGTAGATTAATCTAGGCTTTGGTCTGGCCATTGATCTTTTCTCACACGCCATTTTGTTAGGTCGTTGGGTTGTACATTGATTGAACTGGTGACGGGCAAGCCTCCTTATGCTGATTTGATTTCCATGTCTGCCATGTTCCGAATCGTGGAAGACGAATATCCACCTTTGCCTGACTCGATCTCCGAGGTAGACAACCGAGAGTTTTTATTTTGTATCACTCACCAGCCAATTTTTACAGGACATGCGCGATTTCCTAATTTGTTGCTTCCAAAAAGATCCCAGTGCTCGTCCCAGTGCCGAACAATTAAAGGCACATCGCTGGATTGTGCGTCATCTGGAGCAAGCCAAGATGAATCGCCACCGGTCCAATACCACCAACACCCGCGTCTCAGTTGATACCCAGCCTCTCAAGAACCTAAACCATAACAATGGTGTGCAAGAAGATCATAACACCCATCGTTTTATTCAAACCTCCTTTGGCAAATGTAAGCAAAAAAAAAAAAAAAAAAAACCTTGACGGGATAAAAACCTTAATCTCTCCTTTTTTTAGCGGTGGAATGTAAAGTGTGCGGTGATTTGCTGCACCAACATGCCATCTTTTGTGAAGTGTGCTCTTTAATTTGCCATCACGATTGTAAAAAGTTGGCTTTTTCTTGCCCGCCCAAAGTCAATGAACAGCAACCCTCATATGACGTACGTCTCCTATTTTTTATCGTCTTGGCATTCATCTTTTTTTTTTTTTTTTTTTCTGTTGCAGTGGGTGTTTTCTGCCAAGATCTATAATAGGAACAGTCATCGAGAAACACGCTCGTCACGTTCAGAGTTGCCCAATTCATTCGGGATCCGCCGAGCCAGTACCACTCGGCTGCGACAGCTGCCGTCGCCACAAGATCAAGAAACTGTTCGCAAATATGCGCTTGCTCTGGGTTTGACGGAGCAAGAGCAAGAGGCCCTGATGGCCCATCCTACCCTACTGTCCCACACTGTTGCTTTGGAATCTTCTTTGAAATCTAAAGCTTCGTCACCCGCCCTGATGCATCGTTTGAAAAAGAAGCACCATGAAGACCAGTGCATCATTTCTTAAAAAGCGTTTGTCTTTTTTCAAAAAAAAAAAAAAAGAGAAGCGAAAGCTCTTTCTATTTTTTTGTCAGAAAACCTTCTTTAACATATTACTCTTCCTTCTCTTTCCTTAATAAATATTGACTCAAAACCATTGTGACAATGGTTTGTTTTTGGAAAGTTGCCTTGCACGGGCTTTTTTACGACTCCGACATTATAAGTGTGAGAGGGAAAATTCGTGATTTTTTCTTTTTCTTTTTTCTTTTCCTCAAGTCACTCGTTTTTTTTTTTAAAAAAGACATCCTTTGCTTTCCTGATCGTTGAATTGCATCTCCTTAAAAAAACCTCCTACCTTGAAACAGCCTTTTCTAGTTTATTTGAATTCTCCTCGAACTAGTCTTCACAGCAAAAACGATGGGAAAAAACAAAGCCAAGCAAACGTTGCCTTTACACAAAATAATCATGGTGGGTTCCGGTGGTGTAGGCAAATCAGCCCTCACGCTTCAATACATGTATGGTGATTTCGTCGAAGAATACGATCCTACAAAGGCCGATTGTAAGTCAAGGACATGAAAAGGACAAGGGACGATAGGAAAAATATTCACCTTTTTTTTTTGGGGGGGGGGGGACAGCTTACCGAAAGAAGGTAGTGTTGGACGGTCAAGAATGTCAAATTGATATCCTAGATACTGCTGGTCAAGAGGAATATGCTGCTGTAAGAATGTTGGATACAATAAAATGGAACGCAAGGGCTCATCTTTTTTTTTTTTTTTTTTTTTTTTTTGTAGATCCGTGACAATTATTATCGGTCAGGGGAAGGGTTCTTGTGCGTTTTCTCTGTTTGTGAACAAGAATCTTTGGAACATACACAGGAATTCCGAGATCAAATCCTGCGAGTGCTGGACGATGAATCGGTAACCTATTGGCTGGCAAGTGACAAAAGAGACTCATACTTTTTTCTTAGGTGCCATTTATCCTGGTTGGCAACAAGGTGGATTTAGCTCATTTGCGTAAAGTGCCACCCTCGGATGCCAATGCTCTGGCTCAAGAATGGGGCTGCCAATATGTCGAAACCTCGGCCAAAACCCGCCAGAACGTGGATCTTGTCTACACCATGCTGATGCGCCAAATTCGTGACCGAAAATTGAAGCAGCAAAATGTCAACAACCCTGACAAGGATTCTTGCTGCGTGCTTCTTTAAATTCCTTTTCCATTTGTCTTAGTATTTTTCTTTATTTCTTTCCTCGGTTACCCCCTTCCCCTTTCTCATCTTTTTTCCTTTTTCTCTCTAGATGCCTCTGGGTCACTTCTCCCTCTCACACACCACACTCTCATATCTCCCTTTCGTGCTATTAATAAACTCCCCCCCTTTCTCTTTGTTATCATTCACCTAGCTTAAGACAGTGTTGATCTTCAACAGCCATAAAACCATGGGCAAGACGCTTGAAAAAAAAGTGTGACTTTTTGCCAGCCAACGGCGGTGTTTGAATGGTCTTGATGTGCTTGCCCAGCTTTATGGTTTTCTCTGGCTGCCAGCTTTGCTCATTTTTTTTTTCTTCTTCTTATTATTTCATTGATCTTTCCTCTTGACAGCATGGTAGCAGCCACCACCAAACGACCACACTCAGCATCAATACTGACAGATGATACCACAAAACAGCTGGACCAGCTTGTGTCTGATCCTGCCAAAAAAACAAGACTGTTGTTCAGCACAGCTTACAGTCAAGCTGCCATGGATGAGCAAGCAAGGTAAAAAGACATTCTCGGGTTTAGGATGGTAGTAACGCCTTCTTCCTTTAGTCAACGAGCTAAATTAACCAGCAAGATCCATGACGAATACGATCAATTGCGAACGGTGCCCGACGCCTTGATCAAACAACAAAAACAAGCCCTAGCCAAACAAAAAACCACTTTGGAAGAAGCCCACCCTGATGAAGATACCGAAATGACACCTGTCCAACAAATGATTGACACCTTGCCTCAAAAACTGTAATAATCTAATGATCAACAGACCCATCATTGCAGACTCGCTCATTTCTGTCTGGTTTTTTTTAGTGATCCTGATCAAGGCATTGTTGCTCTCCGCTCACAACAAAAAGAAACGATTGCCGACATCTTTGGCGATGGACTTGGCGGTGGCAGTGGGTCGTTGGTGCGTCGTGCACGGGCCAAAACCATCCGTCCTACCTGGCATGCTCCTTGGAAGCTGATGCGTGTCATCAGTGGTCATCTTGGCTGGGTACGAGCCGTTGCTGTTGAACCTGGCAACAAATGGTTTGCCACCGGTGCTGGGGATCGCACAATCAAGGTAAACCAGAAAAAAAGAAATTGGCAGACAGACTCACCCTTGATTTCAACAGATTTGGGACATGGCCTCAGGTACATTAAAACTGTCATTAACAGGGCATATCAGCACGGTGCGTGGGCTGGCTGTGTCGCCTCGTCATCCTTACCTGTTCTCCTGTGGTGAAGACAAGATGGTCAAGTGTTGGGATCTCGAACAAAACAAGGTTATCCGTCATTACCATGGCCATTTGTCGGGTGTCTACTCTCTATCGCTTCATCCCACCTTGGATGTCTTGGTGACCAGTGGTCGTGATGCTGCTGCTCGGGTACGTTTCCCTTCTCTCTTACCGCCCATCGACTCATTTTTACCCTCCCCTTCCATATTTTCCTTTGTAGGTATGGGATATGCGAACAAAGCAATGTGTGCATGTGCTGACGGGCCATACGAGCACAGTGTCAACGGTGCAATGCCAAGAAGCCGATCCCCAGGTGATTACCGGGTCGATGGACAGCACGATCCGTTTGTGGGACTTGGCGGCGGGCAAGACCATGGGCGTGCTGACGCATCACAAGAAGAGCGTGCGTGCTTTGGCCCTGCATCCTACCGAGTTTGGCTTTGTCAGTGGCAGTGCCGATCGCGTCAAGGGCTGGAAGTGTCCTGAGGGCACCTTTATTCAAAACTATGACCGTCCTCCTGCCATCATTAACACCATGGCCGTCAATGCCGACGGCGTTGTGTTCTCTGGCGGTGACGACGGCTCGCTGGGCTTCAACGACTGGCGCTCCGGCTACAACTTCCAATCCATGGGCACCACCGTCCAACCTGGTTCCCTCTCTGCCGAAGCCGGGGTCTTTTGCAGCACCTTTGACCAAACCGGCCTACGCCTCATCACTGGCGAAGCCGACAAGACCATCAAGATCTACAAGGAAGACGACTCGGCTGTCAAGGATGAAGATTTTTACCAATAAACTTGTTTCTAACAAAAAAGGAAATCTTTTCATTGTGCTCCCCCTCCGAGGGACCCGTTTGTATGCTGTGTCTCTTCAATCGATCTTTCTGCCATTTTAAGTCCTTGTGTGTCCAGTGGCTGTGCGGTGCTGACCAACCTCTCCATTTCTACCAGTTTGTATGCCTTTACGTTTTGATGATCACTGTTATTACTATTCTTCTTATAATAAGGATGACTTTTTGGATGACAAACAACCATTTGACTTTCGGACTCCCACCCTTTGGCTGTTCTTTTGTTTTGCTCTATCTTTCCCCACGGATGACCAACCATTGGCATTTCATTTCTCATTGTCACAGATTTTTTTTCCTTGTTTTCCCGGAGGTTGTACAATGTTGTGCCCAATTGTTCTTTATGAAAAAAATTGGACGACCCAAACCCGAGCGGGAACAAATCGCCCAAAACAATCAGGCAAGGAGATCACAAGGTTGGCGGGTGAGAAAAAGAACCGCTCTCCACCCTTTGCTCATCCACCACGTTTTGGGATTTCGGAGGGAGAGAAAAAGTAAGTTTAATTATGTAGGATACGAGAGGTGGAAATTACAAAAAAGGGGACTGAATAAATAGGTAGGATGGACTATGAACAAATGGAAGGAGAGAAGAGGTTAGGCTAATGAAAGTTTGTCCACTTCGGAGACTGGTGACAGAGGATGATTGGAATGGCTGGCCGTCGGCGGCAAAGGCGGAGGCGTCGAGGTTGGTGGAGGTAATTGTGGAGGTAAACTTTTTTCCCAGTCGGGAATCTGAGCCAAGGACTGGCGTTTGGAGGAGGATGGCGGAGACGAAAAGACCGGAGTGCTGGCTCGTTTATATCCTGGGGCTCGTCTGGTTGAGGCAGAAGGAAGAGGTCGATGAGAATGAATGCTGCTGTTGGTATGAAGAGGGTGGAGGGTGGCCAGGCCGGAGGAGACGGATGGGGTGGGCTGGGAGAGAATGGAGTGGCGGGCGGTGGCTGACCTGGATAAAAGGGGTGAAGAGGTGGACGGTTGATGGTGAATCAACAGACGGGCATCGTCGGTCAAGACCATGGAGTCCAGTAGAGAGGGGGTCAAGGGGCCAGTCACGTTGAGTTTAAGACAAGCAACGAGCTTTTTCAAGGTGGTGAGCCACGTTTTCATTTGGTCAACGGAATCGCATCGCAGGTACCAGCGGCACAGCGGCTTGCGCATCTCAATGACACAGCCTTTCTTAAAGGCCTCGGTCACAAAGATCAGGGTATCGTCAGTGAGCAAAAAGTGATCGCGTATGGGGCAGGTCGGTTTGTTGTTCTTGAAGACATAGACTGACCGGTCGACCAGCACAACCATGCGACGTTTCCAGGAACGAGCCAGGGCAAAAGACGGTGGTTCATAGCGGTACAGCCAGTTATGGCACAGAGCATTGTCCAGCGCAGCCTTGACGCAAACACACCAAGGGTCATGCTGGTCGAAGCTCAGGGTGGGAGACGTTGGGTCCGTGGCAAAATAAGTGTTTTGGGTAGAAGTGCTCAGCATCGACAAACGATTGCTCTTGTTGCATCCGCCGCTAATGGAAGAGCTGACAGACGGTGGAAGAGGGGCTGGACGAGGCGCAAGCACAAGCAAAGGCATGGTGTTGTCCACAAACGGGTCAGACAAGGACTTGATACGACGTTCTTGAAGAGGGTGGGTGGTCAGGGGTAATACGTTGGAAGCTGTGGGAATAAACCGTTGCAGTTCTTGATGGCGTCGATGTGTTGAGCTGACTGCTCCCGATAATAAGTATCTGCTGGAAGGTTGAAGACTTGCCGAAGAAGTGGGCGTTGATCCTTCTTTGTTGAACAAGAAAAAAAAAAAAAAAGGAGAAGAAAGCGGCAGAAAAAAAAAAAAGAGTTTAGCGACTTTCTGCTTCTGTTATTTGTCCCCCATAAAAAAAAACCTGCTTTCCCATTTTTTTTCCAATTCCGTTCGGGCGCAACAAAACTTACGTGAAAGCACGTGTTCCCATGAGCAGGACTCTGCTGACCACCTTCGCGATTGGGCATCATCAGGATCGCTGGGAACGTCCAGGCTGCTTGCAAAACTGTGGCGATGAGTAGAATTACTGGCCGAGGTATTGGAGGAAGAGTACTGAGAAACCATCGAATGCCGCAATGAAGTCGGAGCAGACTGCCGAATGTCATTGGTCATCAAGGTCCGGGACAGCAAGTTGGGTGAGGTGGCTAGGTCGGGTTTAGTGGTATCACTGTTCAGTGACGGTGATGATGACGTCGGTATAAACACCATTGTGTCAATTATCCCAGACTCATTGTTATCCGGAAACATGTTGGAAGTAGGGAAAAAAAAAAAGTTGAAAAAGGGAAAAGTAAAAGATAGAAAAAAAAACTCGAATATTTTTTTTTATTGCTGTTGTTGCAGGTTTTTTTTTTCAACCAGATTTGTGTTACAGATTCCAAAAATGGCAAGAAACACCCAAATGCCGATGGACACAACCCTTTCTTTTTTATTTTTGGGAGCACTGATCATGCAGTCATTTTCAAGACAGCCATGTCGTACAGTTCCAGCTTGGATAGGATGATATGACAAAAATAAAATCATTCGTATGCCAATGCAGTCATAAGGAACGCTTCCAAGGCTTGGATGTGCTTTTTTTTTTTTTTTCGGTTTGAGTCAACACTGCATGACAACAACAAGCCAAACCTGGCCACTAGCAAACCACATGATCTCTAAAAAAAGAGAGGCTCATCGATCTTTCCTTCTTGCGCAAGTTTTCCCTATGCTTTCCATTCCTTTCAGAAAAATTCTAAATAACCAGATTCTTTGTCATTGATCGATTTTGAAAAAGAAAAAAAAAAAAACAAACCTAACCTACTCTACTATGAGAAGACAACATTAAACATTGGAGAGACATAGCCAAAGCTACACGATCGGAAATCTCCGACACTGGCTTCTGAGAGCCATCGCCACGTCCATGTTCTACCCCTCCAGTTGGAAGAAGGACGAGGCAATGAAATGAGGTTACAAAAGTGCGCATGCAAGTGGCTGTGCAAAAGTGGATGTGAAAGTGTGATACAGTGGATACGAAAAAGTGAATCGATAAAGCGGCTGTGGATATGAAAAAGAGGCACGGCTCTGCAAAAAAAAAAAATACCAAAATGGAAAATGCAGTGCAGTGCAAGGAAATTGCGTATACCCTTGTTAGATGAGTCTCCAACAATATTCTGAAGTGACATGGCCACCATCTTCTTTCCTGAAACACTCTCGCTAGTAGCGCTACAAAGCTACGATCTATGACTAATCAGCCTCATCTCAGCGGTTGCTTCCGTTTTCAGCCGCTGTTGTCATACATGTGATGCTTCTAGTCCAACAACAGCCATTGACAGCAACAAATGTGAAAAAATAGTTTACCAGTGTCATAACAGCTGTGCAGCTCCAAAATTGGCTTATTCAATGTTCGATGGAGGATCAGATCGTCAACGAATCAAGCTCCACTTCAACCATGCTTTTAAAACGGATGGATCCATTTATTATAAGCGATTCAATCCCCCACCACAAAAGATCAATACAACACACGCATTGTCGTCAACACTAACCTTCATCACCTTGTATTGTCCATGCAAGTAAGTTAGACCAAGGATATCATGAAAAGAGAATAAAAAAGGCATGCAAAAAAAAAGTTGAAGAGAAAAAGCGGAGCTCAGCTTTCCACCCAAAATGAGCTCACTCTTGCCTCATAGTGCAGCCAAACGTCAAGCATAAACACCTTTGCAGTTCTCCTTATCAATTTACTTTTCAACCCATATTGCATTTGCCATATCGGCCCTTCATGTTTGTGCAAACTTGGAGTTTCAAAAACCCCACATTTAAACAAGACAACTATCATTGTAAAAAGAGAGAGTCAAGAAATGCCATAGCCAGCGGAGATGAAGTATCATAAATGAAATCTGCCTGTGATCGAAAATAAAGTGAGCACAGCAGTTTGAGTCTTGAAGTGATATGGTTTCATCTATCGCAACAATCAGAGGATTTACATGCGTCAGAGAAGCAGGTATCGATCATAGGTAACCAGACTTGTGCTGAGAATTGCCCATTCAGGAGTATGCCATCACAAAAGTGAGCTGATAATTAATTCTTCCAAGACCATGTCTTACTGTTGCACTTAAAAAAAAACGAGTGGTCGTAACCAAGAAGCCATTATCATTGACGACTATACAAAGCTTACCTACCAACAAACGTGACGGATGTTTTTTTGAGGATTTAAGTACATGGTTGAAAACGATCGAGTGGGTCAACCAAGTAGCGCCTGATATGTGATTTGATGAATGCTTGGTGTTTTAAGAAAATCCAGTCAAAAGAAGATCTCTACCAAGAAAATAAAAACCGTCAGCGTTAAAGAAGATGATCTCACTAAAGGGTACTCCCCAACAAAACAGGCTTACCTGGCGTCAAAAGATGACATTCATTTCTGCCTATGCCTTGCATGTGACGACCAGTTCCATGATGTTGTCAAGCAAATTTTCCACCCGAGTGAGCGTGAATCGCCTTCAAAATCATGTTCCCAGAGGTTGTTGCAAATTCCACCAAAGTTTTTGTGTAGTTCCCAAAAAAGTGGTATGATTGTGATAGGTTCACAGCATCGATTTCCATCAACAAGTCCAGCATTTTTTTTTGTTGTATTTTTTTTTCTGTATTTTTTTTCTTTTTTTTTTTGTATTTTTTTCTGTATTTTTTTTCTGCATTTTTTTTCTTTTTTTTTTTGTATTTTTTTTCTTTTTTTTTTTTGTATTATTTTTCTTTTTTTTTTTGTATTTTTTTTCTTTTTTTTTTTTTTTAAAAAAAAAAGAAGAATCAACCGAAGGAGGTGCGCCTGCCAAGAAAATAAGACTCGTCAGATAAAGAAGATGATCTCACCAAGGTAGCCACCCAACCAAACATGCTTACCTGGGCCAAAAGATGATATTGGTTTCTGCCTATGCCTTGTGTCGACCAGTTCAAAAAGGTTGTCATGCAAAATGCCACCAAACCAAAGAAAGTGTAAAATGCCTTCATGACCGTGTTCCCAGAGGTGATCACCAGTTTCACCAAAGCGTTGTGTGCTTCACAAGAAAGTACTATGATTGTGATAGGTTTGCAGCTCCAATTTCCACCCAAAAAAAATGAAAGTCAACCCAAAGAAGACATGAGAGAACTCCGCCAAGAGAGGGCCTACCAAGTAAAAAAAAAAAAAAACGTCAGTGCTTAAGAAGATGGTCCCACGAAGATAGCCATCGAGCTAAACATGCTTACCTGCGCCAAAAAAATGCCATGGATTCCTGCCTATGCTTGTGTGTGACAGTTCAAAGATGTTGCCATGCAATATGCCACCCGAGAAATGTAAAATGCCTTCGTGATCGTGTTCCCAGAGATGGTTGCCAATTCCATCAAAGTGTTGCGTGCTTCCCAAGAGAGTACTTTGATTGTGAATGGTTCACAGCACCAATTTCCACCAACAAACCCAAGATTAGTGTTCCCAAAAAAAAATATGAAGAGTCAACCCAAAGAGATGAATGGTGTCCCTTGAGATAGCTCCGCAAAAAGAAGACCCTACCAAGGAAATAAAGCGTGTCAGTCAAAGAAGCTGATCTCCCCATATAGCCACCCAAATAAGCTACTTACCTGCGCAAAAAGATGCCATTGATTTCTGCCTATGCCTTGTGTGTGCCGACCAGAATAATAATGTTGTCATATAAATTTGCCAACCAAAGTGAGCGTGAATCGCCTTCAAAATCGTGTTCCCAGAGGTGGTTGCCAATTCCACCAAAGTGTTGCGCTTCTTCCTAAGGAACTGCTATGATTGCGAGAGGTTCATAGCATCAAAATCAGCTGCCAATACAAGAGAGCTTGCTTCCCAGAGAGTCCTCTAAAATGTGTGATGCATTTGGACGCGAGCAGCACTGTAATCAAAAAATGACAGAGGCTTGTCACGAGTCAAAGATAAGTGTGCCTTGGAGGATTGCTGGCAGCCAATGTCACCGATAGAATAGATATCCCCCAAGCTAAAATGAATCTTGAACTTTCCAGTGGCATGGCATCGACAAGGAGTGCCAAAAAAGGGAAGGGTTTCCTTTGACCAGCGGCCAAAATACAGCCAAGGGTGCCACGGAAAAAGATACAACTATGCCTTGATACGGTCATAAATTTTCATAAACGTGGACTGCAGATGACCAGATGATATTCACAGAATGGCATCAGGACACAGAGAGAAGTCTTGGCACCAACTGTGCAAAATTTCCATAGGATCGTGCAAGGCATGCGTTGCCCAGCAACACCGAAGATGCAGCGAGAGATTTTTCTTGATGACCATCGCTACAACATGCCATCAAATATTTCATAAATGTGGATTGCAGATGACGAGAAGACGTTTCGCCAATGGCACGAGGATGCAGAGAGACACTGGCGCCGTCTGCGCAAAATCCCACAGGATCATGCTTGGCAAAAGTTGAAGACTAGAACCTCCGAAGGTAGCAGCCAGAGAATTTTGTCCATGACTTGCACAGGCCAGCCCAGAAGTTGAGATTGTTCATATTCAGGATAACTTGCATGGAGGTCCCCCCCCATTACGAAAAAAAAAAGACTTGGATCGCCGACCAAGAATATCAGCCAATGGTGGCGTAAGGGCTGGCCAGCAGCTGCTGGTATCTGTTGTCAAAGAGGGCTGGTATAGACTCGAAATGGCCGAGTGTAACTTTTGGTAGTCAGCCTATGGTGTTGAGGGTCAAATGTTAGTACCTAGTGTGGCAGAGAATGAGATATCTGAACGTACCTGACACGTCGCTGTGTTGATATGGTCACTCGGTTGGCACATCAATACATTGATGTATCAATGCATCAGTCCATGGACAGTTGTCGCCATTGCTTGCGACCAAAAAGACCATGATTTGATTGCCATGGTGACCAAAAAGTAACTTGAAGTCAGCTATGTCAGGGTGTGGCGCCCTGAAGTGATCATCACCAGCTTGAGAGTGACCTTGGTTTGGAATCGGGTCACAGGCCCAAACAGAAAAAAATGAGGGGCCATCACAGGTGCTTGAGCGCACGGCCAAGAAAAGACTGTCTTGGCCAAACATGAGCGCACCAGCCATAGATATTGAACAGCCAGGACTTGACTTGGCTTGGCTTGCACCATCACGATACAACACCACCTGTGTTGACAAAGCTGACTCGAATCCAAGGCTGCCTGTCTTGGTATACGTTGAGGGCTCAGAGTTGCGAGGTTGGAAGCCAGGGCTTGTTTCAGATGCCCGTCAGTAGGGTGCTATGACGACAGTTGTGCCTCCACTGCCCCCGGGGGACCCAGGGGGGCTGTGTCTAGCTAGCAACGGACCGTTTTCGCACAATGTAGCACAGCAACAATTTGTGCATATCCCTCATGATGCCAAAGCCTTTAAGGCAAAAAAAAAAGCCATGCCACATAGCCCAGCAAATGCCAATGGTATGACCGCTTGGTCAAAAGCAAAGGCGCCGTGCCAGAGGGGGCTGGCCAGCCACCTGGTTCTATGTCTCTTGCAAAAAAAAAGTGGTCAGTGCATCGTGTTCCACAACGTTTCTGAGCGTTTTTGGCACTTTTTCTGTCTCTGACGTACCATTCAATTCCAAAACAAAAAACAAGGTGCTTGTTGCTAAGGGGTGCATTTTTTTTCAGTGCACGTGTCCCTTTTGTTGCTTTTACGCGACGTCGCCCTTGTGGATCCCGGTTGAGGACAGAAGAGGCGTCGTCATAGCAAATTCCCTACCAAGCGGACATCCAAGCGCCGGAGAAAGCGACCAACCATACAGTATGGAGCCAGAGACAGACCAAGACAGGGGCCAAGACAGACCAACGAAGGGGGGGGGAGGACTTGAACCTTCGTTGGCCGCACGCCACATCATCCCAGGAGCTTGGCTAGACATCAATGATTAAATAAAAAAAAGTCGGTGAGTATTGCCTTTGGCGTTGCATTGCTTTTTTTTCTCAACTTACGCAAAGTATCCCGAGACGATGTGGCGGGGGGCCAAGAATCAGGTTGGGCCCCCAGGCCCGCCAAACATGGGGCCAAGGTTCGCCGTGAAGTTGGGCATTGGCTTTGCCCACGTCCACGGCGACCACCAGCGCGACGGCGCGAGAGACCTTGAGAAGGTGCTGCTACACCAGCAGCACCAAGTAAAGAGCCAGCATGGCCGGCACCGACGCTAGTGACGTGGTCGGCGCCGACAGCAGAAGCACCGGCCAGAGAAGCACCAGACGTACCAGCAATGGTCATTTCCGCCCCCATTGCAACGTTTGATGCCACAGCATTGCTGTGGCGGGGGCGGAGATACCACACCACCCCGGGAGCAATGGATCTAGGCATCAGTGATAAAATAAATAGAAAAAAAAGTAGGGTGAGTATGGTCTTTGGGTTGCATTACTTTTTTTCTTCTCTCAACTTACACAAAGCGTCCCGGGACGATGTGGTAAGGGGGGAACCCCAGAAGCACCGTGCGGCCACCAGGGACGCTAACCATGGGACCAAAGGTCACCACGAAGTTGGGCATAGACTGTGCCCAACGTCGACGGTGACCTTCAAAACGGCGACCACCAGCATGGTGGCCGCGGGGACTTGTAGCAGGAGCCACACCAGAAGCACCAACATTGCCGGGGACAGCCCGAGCGCGCCTGAACATACGCTCGGGCAATTCTTGTCGAATTGTCGCCTCACGAGAGCGCTTGCCGAGAACTATGTTGAAAAAAAAAAGATCGCCATCAGAACCAAGTAAAATGTTAAAGTGAACTGAGAGATACACTTACCTGAGCTCTCGTGAGGACGGCAGAAAGGAGCGGAGACACCAGAACAAACGTTTGCTCCGCAGAGCAGAAGAGCAATCCCCAAGCAAAGGGCATTGTTGGCCAGCGCATGATTGTTGCGCCAGCCAACCACAGAGCAGCCAGACAAAAGCTTCACCGCCCCCTTGGCAAATGTTGTTGCCACATTCTTGGTGGGGCGGGGGCGGAAGCAGGAAGAGGTGGACTTGATCTTGTTATGGGGCTTTGATGCGCCGGCAGTGTCACCAGGTCGACGCATCAATTTGCCTAAAGCAGGAAAAAAAAGGTCAACGACAGGTTCTAAAATTGCATATCTGTTTTTTTAAACTTACCCCAAATTCCTTTCTTATTGGCCTTGTTGGTGGGCTGGGCACCGGCCCCCATCAGGCCAACTAATGGTCGGATTAGCCGCCTGTAGGGGCTCATGCGCCCAGCAAACTTGTGGAGTGGGCCAAGGGCCATCAGAACGGGGCCAGGAGCCAAAACAACACCAGGCAGGACGGGCAGAGTTGGGCCAATGGCCCAGAATACGGAGCGCCAGATGGCCCCAACCATCTGTGAGGGGCCAAACACACCAGAGAAGCCAGCTAAGAATACAAAAACCAGGTGTTACATCGTTTTCACCGAGAAACTCTTTTTTTTTGGAAAAACTTACACTTTCGGCCACGGCGGCCTACAAAAATAATGAAGGGGTAGAAAATGAGAGTGAGTGTCAGCTGTAAAATGTTACTCTCCTCAAAAGTAATGCTGCTTACCAGAGAAGCGAGCGTTGTCATCCCACTCCCCGCGTCGCTTTTTACCTGCGACGCGGGCAGGAGTGGGAGCAGAGACCGGGGCAGCAGGGGCAGAGACCGGAGCAGCAGGGGCAGAGACCGGAGCAGCAGGAGCAGAGCAAGTGCCAAACCCAGGCACAACAGGGCCAGAGCAAAGAGCAAACAAGTGGGCGTCTAGAATAAAAAAGGGCGATTCTTAGAGACCATCATCTGGGCAACTAATTTTTTTATATCTTGCTTACTGTTGGGCCCACATCGGGCTATAGGAAAATAAAAGAGAAGTCAGTTTCAACAGGTGCTGCTTTTCATGCCGAGAAGGGTAAGGAACTTACCGCCAAAGCGCTCCGAGTCGTCCCCACCCCAGCAGCGTTTCTTGGTGTTTGCGTTGGGGCTGGGGCTGGGATTCGCTGCCCGGTGCTGAAGTCGTTGGGCAAGCAAGGCCCGGAGCAGCGAATCTCTAGGCAGGGACGACTGGACCAAAAGAGAGCTCAAAGCTTCCAAAGGAACAGCACGGAAGGAAGCGGAGACAGAAACACGGGCAGGAGCGGCAGAGGTGGCATTTTTTTGTGTTTTTTGGTCTATTGTTCCAAATTTAAAAAAAATCGGTGAGTCCTTTGTCTGGTCACTCTTTACAACAATTGCTTCAGTTCTTGTTTTTCAAAGCAACTTACTTTTTGTGTCATCGGCGGGAACTGAACCGGAATTGTCTAGAGAAAAAAAAGAGTGTAAATCCGACCCATCTCGGGAAAGCCAGGCACAAGTTCTTACCATTTTTTTCTATGCAGAGAAGCAGAAAATCAAGGTAAGCAATGTATGCATCAACTATAACAAATGGCACTTACGGGTTTTTTGGACTAGAGCAGCAACGTGGAGTAAAATAAATTAAAAAAAAGAAAAAGCAGTTAAAGCATGCCGTTGCTTCAGTTCTTGGGTTCAATCCAGCTTACTTTTTTGGTCATCGGCGGGAACTGAACCGGAATTGACTAGAAAAAAAAAAGGTTGAGCCAAGCCAAGCACAAGGAGGGAGTGAGCAAACAAAGCTCATTTTTTGAAAGAGCCAGGAAGGCAACTCTTACAATTTTTTTCTATGCAGAGAAGCAGAAAATAAAAGGTCAGCGACGTATGCATCAACTATAACAAATGTCACATACGGGTTTTTTGGACTGGAGCAGCAACGTGGAGTAAAATAAATTAAAAAAAAGAAAAAGCAGTTAAAGCATGCTGTTGCTTCAGTTCTTGGTTTCCAAACCAACTTACTTTTTTGGTCATCGGCGGGAACTGAACCGGAGTTGGCTAGGAAAAAAAAGGGTTGAGCCAAGCACAGGGACGAGAATCAGGCACAAACAAGTTCTTACATTTTTTTTCTATGCGGAGAAGAGGAAAATCAAAGGTCAGCGCTCGCTGCATTATTTCTTTTAATTTCTTTTGATTTTTTGATTTTTTGAACTTTTTGTTCTTTTTATATTGCGAGTGGTGCTTACGGGTTTTTTTGGCTAGAGTAGAGCGATGGAAGAAAGCAGAAAGCAAAAAAGTTAGAGCAAGCAATGGTTTCGGGGTGGGGTTTTTTTTCAAAGAAACTTACTGTTTTCTTCGGCGGGAACTGAACCGGAATATGGGGCGGCTAGAGAAAAAAAAAGTGTAAGTAAACAAGCATTGAGATGCTGCAATGGCAGCCTAGCAAGCAGCCAATGGCAACTATATCCAACACTTACAGAAAATGGTGGAGGTGGAAGCGGGATAAGGTGAAGGGGCACTAGGGCCAGGGGAAGCGCGGGGGGAAGCAGCAGCAGCGGAAGCAGGCACTCGGCATTCGTCGTCTGATGAGTTAGACACAAAAAAAAAGTTTAAATAAAAAGATTAAAAAAAAGAAAGATTAGGTTAGCACAAATGCATCTATTAATTTGCATCCATCTAATCTATTAGATTTAGATAGATGGTAGCTTTTCTTACAGGCAGGCATCTTCATCAAAACACAGTAAAGAAAGAAAACAAAAAAAAAGGACGTCCCTTTTTCCAGCTTGATCCAGGTCTCTAGCCAATCAGATATCAGTATTCGCTAGCTTTCCGTTGCTTTCTTCTACTTTTAAACTGTGTTGTATCGAAGCAATGCACTGTCATCTCATTGAAATGACTCGTATACAATCAAGGTAACCTTCCATGTATGTCGTTTTATCAAATAGCTGTTGAAAATATTCAAAAGAAAAAATGGAAAAAGAGTTGTAGTTAGGCTCCTTTGCGTGGACGTCGATTAAACTGAAAAAAAAAGGGCAGCAGCTCCCAAAGTCTTTACGCAAAAAGGCGCAAGACACTATTTGGACGTCATTCCCGCATATAATTGTTTCATAGTAAAATGTGCTGAGGGCGAGATGGATCTATCTTTCTTCACTCATCAAGCTTAAACTGGCTGGGGCTCGGCGTTCAGTAACCACTAGCTCATCATCTTAGCGTCCGACAGGCCAATGCTTTTAACCATGGTCCTATCTCATTCTACAGTAATCGCATGCAGCATATGAGGTGAATGGAAATTCAATGAATTTGCACTGGTGTTTTTAGCAGTTGGTCTGGGAGACCTTTGACAAAAAATGGAAAGTTTGAAAAAAAAGTAATTGCTGTGTAGCACTTTTGGTGTGACAGATCAATGCGACATTTTGCATGGGTGCACAAACTCACGAATGATGCTGATGCTGAAAAATCACGTCGAATGGTGGTTGTCACCCAGTCAATGTATTGCGTGTTTATTTTTGCTTCCTGTGAATCCCCAGCCAAAAAAACAGTCGCTAAAAAAAACTAGAATCACCAAACACTACTACCGACTTTTTTTTTTTTTTTTTTTGTTCGGCCCTTCTTCACTTTGACTCATTTGGAATAAAACGTCAACGAAAGATATAAAGTAAAAGCAATAAAAAAAGATATGCTTGTAGGGAATGTTTTATTTATGCTATTGTGAAATCCAGTGACTTGATCAACGGCATAGGAGTGCCAATGTCTTGAGTGATATTGAAGATGTCGGCAATGACGACTTTTGGCACGCCCAGGATCAAAAAAGCATCAGCAAGCGTCACTTCCTACTTTCCCAACGGTGGTCGGTGAACTAGTCTAATTGAAGTGCTTTCTGACGACAATGTCTCTTTGAAGGTATTGCTACTATGCCTAGGTATGCCATATGTGCCTGATCCTTGATTGTGACACATCCTGTGCAAGAGGTTGCCGACTTTGATGTCGAACATACTGTACCAACACAGAAATCAAGCCAGCCTATGATCTCCCGTGACAATCTCGCCTGAAGCTTCGTTTTTATTTTTCCAGAGAAATATTCCCTGTCGCGTTCCATTTCTTTTTTCGCTTGTGCAAAAAGATGCTGTCGGCCCACAACGCTCATTTCTAACCTTGTTGGCCGAGTCCACTGTGACCTATGCGGATCTATATGACCAACGAAAAATATTCCTCAAGTATGGATATGCTTCTGGAAAAGGTAAACCTTCTCACGTCATGCAACAGCAAACCTGGCTGATTTTTTTTCTGCTGTTGTGCTTCTTAGATCGTCTATGCGGAAGTTAGATTTGGCTTTTTGAACCTGGTTTTCATTTTGAAAAAAAAAAGCAAATGCAACACAGCACTTTTGAATGATCCGGTCGATCTGGAATTTTGCATGGGTGCGCAAATGCATGAATGATGGCGGTACAGAAAGAAGTATGGCGATTGGTGAAGGTTGCCCAGCCAATTTTTAATCCTTTTCGTTTCAACATCTCCGATTCCCCAGCTAAAAAAAAAGGAAAATCAGTCATTTTCGCCAGGGGACTCCCAGTCGATCTGATCAAAATTGCAGCGCAACATTGTTGTAAGTCAATTCACTCCAAATTCTGCATATCAGTACAACATGATTAGAAATACCTCTGATTAAACTACAGCCCTCTCAGACGACGGGGGGAAGAGCTAGAAGGTTGGTAGGCATGGGCTAGGATTGATTTTTTTTTCATGATTCCCCAAAAGGATTCCTACCAAATCAGGTAGTCTTAGGCTTTTTCTTCCATTTTTTTTTTTTTTTTGCAAACTGTAACTACACGGGTTATCCATTCTCACCTGCTCATGCGGCGCGCCATGTTCAGAAAGGTAGGTATTTTCCCTTTAATAATAAATAGACGAACGCGTAGCTCAACGACAATCTTCTCTGCTGTTTACCCTTTGCTGTGCTGGACTGTTTCCTTCACTGTGCCCATACCAAAGGAACACTGAAAGGCATAAAAAAGGGGGATGTGGGACCCAGTTAGTGAACTTGTAACCAGGGTCAACCATGGTTTCAGCGATTTAATTCATATTGTACAACACTAATACATATCGGAGCAAGCTAACACTTAAGAGTAGGCAAGACCCTGGACTTGGTTAGTGAACATTTGCAAGGAAGCTTCGGGTTGGTAGTAAGGAACTTCGTGGCCAGCTTCGTAGATGCGAACAAAGGTCAAGTTACCACCTTGCTTGAATTGACCAACTTCCTTGCCGTTGACGTTGAAGGGAGCCAGTTGTTGCGAGCGGTAAGCATCAGCACCGTTAAAGTCGAATTGGTTGGACCAAGCATAGTTGCCCATCTGGAAAGAAATAAAAAATGAGAAGGGCCTCAAGGGAAAGGCGGCTTGTTTTCAATCTTACCCAGTTACAGATGTAATCAGCATCACCTGTATGCCAAAAAAAAAAAAGCAGTTCGGTGAGGAAAGAACAAAAAAGGAAAGTCAATGGGTCAGCCTTACCAGCATACAACAACACTTGGACACCGTGGTTCAACAAGTCGGTGACGTTGGGAGCAAAGTTACGAGAGTCGTCGCCGGTGGGGTAGAATTTGTTACCGACAGGGTTGGAGCATTCAGTGTATTGCGAGGTGGCGCCAATGGCAGCCATGGTGGAGCTTTGGTTCAAGAAGTTGATGTAGGTGCTAGGGATTTCTTGGGAGGTACGGACCTATTGCAGGAAATGTGAGAACGCAGACGCTACAACACGTCCCCATGAGCTTACATCATAGTAGCTGCGACCAGAGTTGTCATAGATGCCCATGACGTTGGAACCACAGTAGTTGTCAGCAGCTTCACAGTCAGCGTCAGAACCAGTGGCGTAACATTTTTGGGCTATCGGGAAAAAATGGCCATCAGTCTGAGTCAAAAAAAGGGGGAGGGGGGTTACTTACTCATGGACGTGCATTTGGGAAGGTTGTCAAGCATGGTTTGGCAGTCAGTGGGGCTGAGAACAGAACCATCTGCAAGAAAAATGCAACCACAGGTCACAAGGTTTCATATTAATTTCCAGTCATATAAAACTTCCCCTCATTGTTGTGTAACTTACAGGTGGAGTTACAAGCCATTGGTTGATAATATTGGCTATCATTGACAAAACGGGAGTTGAGAATCCGGGAATTTTTTTTTTTTTTTTTTACTATCGCTTCGCGCGTTCTTACTTTTGGATCAAAGCGTCAGTGATGCCATTGCCAACACCGATGGATTTCAAGTTCACGTGGACATTTCCTTGGGCCAAGTTCAAGTTTTGTTGCAGAATGTAATCAGCAAATTCAGGGACATAGTGGCCACCATAGCTTTCACTGGTTTCATGCAAAGAAAATAAGGTTCATGTATATACTCCGCTTGCATCCAGCCCTTTTTCTGCCTTACCCATAAAAGTGGAAGTCGTTCTTTTGATATTTAGGGAAAGCCTTCAAGAAGTTTTGGATCAGGTTGTAAGAAAGAGGAGCGGCTTGATACGTGCTGTGGACATTGTCAGCACCATAACTGAAACCGACACCAGAGGGCTTTGGAAAACACGAGGGTTGGTCAGTCAGATATCGCTGGCCCTATTATCTTAATAACAAACCTGATCAAAGAAGAGCATGTTGGAGACCTTGTTCCAGCTACCAGCGTCGTTGTAAACGTCTTGGGTGCCGTCAGCGTTGACTCGGCAAGGACCGAGTTCTTGCCACAAACCGCTGTTGCAAAAAAAAAAAAAAAGGGCTTAGTTTTCTTGCGACAGACTTTTTCTTCATTTGGCACTAACATCATGGAGGAACAGCCAGGGCCACCGTTCAACCATACAGTCAAAGGAGCGGTGTCAGGGTTGGTTCGGCTTTCAAAGAACCAAAAGAAGTAATGTTCGTTGTTGCCGGCGTCGAGGTAGCCAGAGTACTAAACAAGAACGGATGCCCGATGGTCAGCTGCGGCGGAGGTTTCGTTTTTTTTTTTTTTGTTACCTGTTGAACAGTGGGGTCACAGAGCTTGGGCTGGTGGAAGCTGGCGTTGCCAGTTTGACGATGGTTCATAAGGACATCCTTCACAGGAGAAGCCAGAGCTGTGTAAGCAAGCAAGGAAGAAACCACCCACTTTGACAAATGCATTTTCTAAAGAGAGGGAGAAAAAAGGTTGGATGAGAAAAAGGGAGACAGGCAGATCCAGCCGATATTTATGATGCTATGATTGTTGGCTGTGTTACAATGTAAAGGATATGGGTGGTTCTCCATTATTCAATCTCGGAACTCTAAATATCAATGAAAATGTCAGAGACGACCCCGAGAAAAAAAGAGAGAGATTAAATGTTGCAGCTTAATTTGGTGAATCGTACTGGAAACGGCATGGCTCAAAAAAAAAAAAAGGAACCTTGCGATTTTTTGAACATGGCGAGGAACAGTTTAGACCCTGTCGATGACCTTTTTTTTTTCAATGGGAAAAATTTGTTTTTTGAATAAAAACGCCAAAATAAGAAAAATCATAAAGTCCATATGGTCTCTTTACGTTGTTTTGTGGCACCTTGGTGGTCATGGACATTTAATAAGGACTTATCGGTGCTGCGCCAATTGCAAAAGGAAACCAGGGAACCTTTGCAAAGCAAAGGACTCTGAATTTATAAATTGTTCAATGGAACTACTGCATGTCTGCCTGTGTTGCCTTTTTTTTCGTCGTCTTCCCATGCGCTTACCTCCCTGGCTGGACTTTCCATTAAAAGTTGGGCTGGAATATAAAGTTTGCTATTGTCAAAACAAGACCGATCTCCACGCTCCAAAATTATAAAAAAAAAGTTCAGGATCCCTTGAGCCCTTCTGCTGCGTGTTCTCTCACACACACAAACTCCTTCCGTTTTTTTTCCCAGACAAGCGTGGACGGTGAGAATCAAGGAAGCTTTGATCCTTTTGTGGCACCCGCTTGCATTTCTATGTTTTTGTAGTTTCACTTGTCTCCACTGAGCAGCTGCTGAAAGTCGTTAATGTAGCACAAAATCTTGCATGGATCTGGACAAACCCTTTTTTTCGATGCCAGGTCCCAATGTTTATGGTTCACGATGACGTGACCTCGCCAAGTAGCCAGGTGATCTGCCCAGAAACAGCCAAGCAAACCTGGGCTCTTTTGCCAGTGGCAGAATCAATGGCAATGACAACTTCTTTCATAGTGAAAGGCAGTAAAGACGTGTCCTGTCCACTGCTATTGACATGGACGACCCTTCCACAGACAAACCCTATCAAGCTTGTTTGAAGGAGACGATCGACGAATGGTAGGCGATCGAAAGAGTGGGCCGGGATGGTCGGCCATTGGTTCCTGCTGAACAAACACCGCCACCCGGAAGTCGGCGGGAAAACGTTTTCATCTGGGCAGAACACAAAGTGAAACCCTCTTTTTCATCTCCCCCACTTTGGACTCATGGTAGATTTCAGCTGAAAAAGGTTTCTGGTAGAATGAACCTCCGCCATTGTCAGGCTGTGTAGATAAAGAAAAATTCAACTTACCCATTTTTTTTTTCTCACGTCAAAAAGGATGGCTGCATCTGGAAAGGGAGGCGCCTGAACATGTTGTGTCCATAGTAGGAAATCCACATGATTGAACATCGGGCATGTTCTCTGGACCCTTACTCCCAGAGAAGAGGGGGTTTGTGTTGAAATAAAAAAAAATGATTATTTCTACAAAAAATCGCATAGGAGACAGTGTGCAAGTGCGCAAGTGCTCCAAGTCAGCTCTCTATGGCGATTGAACGGTTGGCATTGCCAGCCTCAGCCGGATGTTTTTATGGATGCTTCGTTCAACCTTATTGCAGGCATATCCGCGTTTATCCATTGGCAGATCTCTGGGGAGAGTGTCTTGAAAAGAAATGGCGCATATTTTCCTTTTCTGCGATATCCCTGATGGCAAAGTTTGCTCAACTCAAAAATCGCTCATCCAGTTTCGATAAGGAAACCCTTCCGCAGTAAAGGAGCAGTTTCATTTTCGCCTCGTCGCATGTGGATATGAAGTCCATCCATGAGAAGGCTGTGCAGCGCAGTGTTTACTTCTTTAGGATGGCCAGGGGGGGGGGTCCAGAAATGAAAGAGTGGCTTCACAGAACCGTGACGATGAACCCTGATGCCTCTCCGGTTTGGCTAATGAAAAGATTTGTTTATATTGCAAGAGAATTAAATAGATTGGAGATGGAAGAAGGTCTACGGCCGTCTGGAGAGAAATAAAAATGGAGAGGGCGTTTATGCGTCGCCGTCGGGCTTCACTTTTTGAAGAGCTGGCGTGGGCAAAGGGGTTTCATCGGGCTTGGTCGTTCCTGAGAAGGATGTAAAAGTGGATTCGGTGACACTTTGAGAGAGCGCAGATGAACTTGGGCGTATAATGCTGTAACTTGATTGACGCATCAGCCCGAGAGCTGGTGTAGATTGCGGCCGATCACTGAGCCATTGCTGACGATCCAGCGCGCTGTCATCGGGAGAGTGGGGTGGTGAGAGGTAGTAGGGGCCGCTGGACATGGGCCGCGCGATGAGGGTGGGGCTGCTCGGGTCGATGATCTCGGCCTTTTCGCCCGGAGATGGGCATCTGCTCGGGTGATAGGCATGGTCTTCCATGGTCGTTCGAGGATCTGGAGGGTCCACGACAAAATCATTGTTCCTGCCATTGGCGGCCTTCTCCTCAATGGCACGGAACTCGGCCTGGAGGCGACGATAACAATAGTACACTAGGCCAGAAATCAACGCAATCTTCAGCATAAAAAAAAAAAACAGTCAGGTCTACCGCTTGGGGGTTTTTTTTCCTAGTGCGCGTACCACCACCGCAACTGCCAGTACGACGCCAGCGATCATTCCTGGCGTCCAGATATTCACAACGTTGTAGGAAGACAGCCATTGCCAGGTGGTCACGTCCAAGATGTTGACATCCCCTCGGTAGCCTTTCAATTCGTCCACACCGAACAGGATGAACAGATACTTTTTCTTAACAAGGACAGCTGAAAGATGCGAGATGAGAAGGGTGATTTAGGCCATTTTCCTTTCCTACCGTTGTGCCCGTAAAGTTGCCCAGAGCCGATAACATTGCCCTGGTTCACTTCCAGGTTGATCTCTGACCAAGTGAGATTTGTCAAATTCAAAGTGTAGCACGTGTCTTCGGCAGACTTTCGAGCATTGCGAGCTAGTGTCATGAAAAGAAAGGATGTTAGCATGTTTAATAGGTAAACATGGTTGGGTTTTACAGCCATTATCATAGATGCCACCGTATAAGACGAGAAAGTTTTCCTGGCCAGATTCCTTTGGAACTACGAAAAACGTAGGGATCAGCGCTGGGTGTTTTTTTTTCTGCTTTTTTTGTAGATGACTTACTATTCGTCAACGTTGCAGCTCGGCGCATACTTGGGATTTTTCCAGCAGCTGTTACTGATGACCATGAATGTCGCTCGGTGTCGTAAATTATGATGTTGGCCATGCTGCAATATAATCGAGTGTTGTTGGTGCCATTCAAGGCATCGCCGCCACTGGCAATGGTGATTCCGCCCACGATGTACAGCTTGTTATCGTCCGACATGGCTGATGAGTGGTCGGCACGGATAGGAATGACATTGCTGGAACTGTTGCCATTGACAGGTGAGACGGACCACGTCCACGTCTGAATACAAAAAAAAAAAAAAAAGAAAAAGTTAAAAAAAAAAAGAATGTGAATGGATCGGTACAAGACGGCTTCTTACGATTGTGTTCAATATGTAAAGAAAGTTTGGAAGCATCGCGCGCGATTCATTGGCGTGATCATTGTAAAATTCAAAGAGTGGTGGCAGGTTATCCGTTGCTCTATATGGATGGCAAAAAAAAAAAAAAAAAAAAAAAAAAAAACTAGAATAAGAGAAGCCGTTGTTTTTTTCTCTCCCGATATTTACACAAGACCTCCCCAGACGTAAACGTTGCCATGGGAGTCGACTTCAGCAGAGGATGCAAATCTGTGACGATAAAACAGTCAGGTGCTGGAGAGACACGACGGCACGATGTATTTCTTACGCATCCGGTATCAGGGATTTGTCGGTTGGGATGGTAGCCCAAGATTGGTTGTTGTGGTAATAGACAGAGGTGATGTTTTGGATCTGACTGCTGCCGTTGCCATTGTCGCTTCCTTGGATGAGGACCATCGCGTTTTTTGATATGCTGACGAGATCGTGGCCCCAGCGTTTCTGCTCGATTGGTATGGAGAGTTCCTTGGACCAACCTTCCAGTGGCTGGTTGGGTATGAAGCTCGCTTCATAATCAAGGGAATAATGGTCATCGAGAATGAACGGTACATTGATATCGCTTGACTTGCCGCCTCCATAGCAATGGATCCGGCTACCTACAGCGGCACAGCCTAAAACAAAGAAGGTTCGGAGTGTTCGCTCTTTTTTTTTTTTTCTGTCTCAGCGGTACCTGCGCGGTTCCGTTCAGACACAGCCGCCATCCAGGCTTCCGGTATAATTAACAGCAAAATAGCCCAGAGCGAGAGCAGCATGACAGTAAGAGAAAAACTAAAATGAAAGAAGGAAAAAGAAAACAATAGAAAAAGAGGTGTTGTTAAAAGCGGAGCAAAAAAGGGATGAGCGTCCAAACAGAGAAGCAAAGCGTTTGCTTATATGTTGATGCATATTTGGATGGCTCCTTACTTTTGACACCGGCTGCATACAGATCCACCCGTCTAAGCCAGCGTTTCTGCAGGAGAGACAATGGAGAGAAAAGAGGCCCATCAATAAAGATTTACCTGGCGCTTCTTTTCTAACCGCCATGTCCATGGCTAGGGCTACTTCAAAGTTCATGCCAAATTTGACAAGGCCGTTCATTTCATCTTGCCGTGCCTTGAAAAAATCCACATTCACCTGGCGTTTCTTTGCGATAGAACTAAGCCTAGCACTTGCATAGAGAAAAGGAGGGGTGGCGCTGATAGAGGCCGCGTCTTTTTCCTATGCGAAACAAAGCGTGTGTGTGGCTGCATGCTCGAAGAGAGAAGGCTGCTTTTTCTTGTCCCATTCCATGGGGTGTTAACCGTGAAAAAAAAATAGCAAAATGGGTGTTCCTGCCTCATTTCATTGTCAAAAATAGGAACGTCTCCTTTTTTTGTGCAAGGAAAAGGACAACAGCTCAAACCCAATCTTCGGGGCTGAAAATCCCGTCAATGTGGTCCTGTGCTCTGCTGCAGCCAGGGCCGTCCATGAGCATGTCATTTCTTTTGGCCGCATGGGTCCCAGCTGAGAGGGTGGTCGGTCCCTGCCAAAGTCATCTTACTCTTTCTTATTATGTTGTCCATGGTGATCGCTGGTAACATTTGTGGTCAAACGTCAGCCGAGATGAGGAGGGTCATCCATATTCGGTGCAGCCAATCAGCTTCGTACCACCATGTTCACGTTCACAAAAATGTACATGATTTGCAGGAGCACCAATGATATTTATTGATTTTTCAACATTTTCGACGGTGAATAAAAGAGCGATAGACAAGCGGGAAAAGTAGGGGAATCCTAGAAATGAACAAGCAACAGCACAGCAGGCAGCAGAGATAAAAAGAGGGGAATCAAAGAGGTGTGGTTTACAATATTAAATGGCGACGGACAGCAATTTAAAAACGACATCATCGGTGACAGATGAAAGGACAGTCGATCGGGTATCAGATGTTGTTGGAGGGGGTCGTTTTGCGGATAATTTCAAAAAGGAGAGACAGGCGTCCGTCGTAGGCGGTTGCTTTTGTTTGGAGCGGTAATGTTCCCTCAAATGTAAAGGATCAATGTCCATATGATAAGGCATTGGTGTGGCAGGAGGTGTGAAATAAAAACCAAGGTGAAGAGATGAAAGAAAGGAAAAAAAAAAAAAACGAGCTCTTTAAAAAAGGAGGGGGAGAAAACGGTTTTGCATAGGCAGGATGTTTTTGACCATTTGATTGGCCCGATTTTTGACCTGAAAGGGAAGCGCAGTGTTCAAGAAAGGAAAAGCCACCGCGCTTGGAAAAGAGCTTCGATTTCTCATTTTTAGATCTTTTTACTTTTTTTCTTTTATTGATCATGGGCAAGGCTACGAAGCAAACCGTAAAGTTTCAAAAGAATAGATTGAAACAGACGCTCGAACGCCGTCGCAAACAGCAAAAGGTGAAGCAACAAATCAAAAGACGACAGGACCAGCGAGCCAGACACCAGCCATCAAGTAAAAGCGCTCTTGACGATCCGTCCATCGCTCACCTTCCTTTCTCGAGTAGAACCCAAAGAAGAACAAAAAGAAGATGACGTACAGCAAGACGAGTCCATCAACAAGTAAAGCAAAAGCCCTAGACTTAAAAAAAAAAAAAAAACTCACCCATCTCTCCCTTACTCTCACTTTACAGACTGCAAGACATCGTCAACAAAAACACCTACTTTTGCAACTTCACCCTCGACAGTGAAGAAGACCTTGATTTGGAAGAGGACAAGGTAACCATGAGATACAATGACGGCACTCGGGCTTCTAACGCATTCTCATGGACGACAGGATACCGATTTGGATATTCTGAATGAGTTGGATGCTGCCCCCAGCATCGACGAAGACGGAAACTCTTTGGAAATCGGATTTATTGACAATGACGATATGGAGGATGATGAAGAAGAAGATGACGACATGGACGAAGACAGCGATGCTCCATTGGTGACACCCGATCTGCTCAAAGAATGGAAGGAACAGCTCAAACGACGATCACCCCAAGCGTTTCGACTTTTACTTCTCGCATTCAAAGCCATTGCCAAGGACGATGACGAACCGGCCACTTACCGCGTCAACAACAGCAAAGGTAAAGAAAAAAAAAAAGAGCGATCGCCAGCGGAAGCATCACGACTAACACCTCGCCGCTAAAAAAAAAATAGTCTACATGGACATCATCACGACCACAACGACCTGTGCATACCCTATTTTAAGCGATCACCTGATTCTCAACAAAAAAGTGCGCCACCCCTCCAAGACTCGGTTTTGGACCCGTCTGTCACCCGTGGTCCAGCTGCTGTTGAACAACGCTGTGCGCATCCTCCGCGATTTAGACCAAGATGATCTCCTGATTCATATCTTGACCAACCTGGAGCCTTGCTCCATTTACTTTGGCTGCTTCCCTAAACTCGCGAATGAATACCTTCGTGTAAGTACCTCAAGAAGGTCTGGCTTAGAGGAACTCACGGTGTTTCTAGGTTTTATTGGATCGATGGGCGGATCTGTCTCTGACATCCGAAGCACGACTTGTCTGTTACAAGGCCATCCGAGCCTTGGGTACGCAGGCCGTGGACGCGACGAGCAAACAAAACTTCTTGCCTCATGCTCTGAAAGGCGTGTACCTGACCTTTGCTAAACGCGCCACCAAAATCAATGAACAAACGATGGACGGTGTCCAGCAAATGATGGAAGAGGCAGCCGATCTGTATGCTGTGGATCCAAAACTCAGCCAGCCCCATGCTCATGTGTATTTGCAGCAACTGGCCGACCATCTCAAGACAGCGCGCAAGGCCAAGACGGTGGAGAATTTCAAGTCGATCTATACCTGGCAATATGTCATGTGCCTCGACTTTTGGTCCAATGTCATTGCTGTCACTTGCCATCCTGAACAAGGTCAAACGGCGATGCAAGAGCTCCTCCCTCCTGTGATTGATCTGTCGTTGGTGACGATGCGGTAAAGAGAGAAAGAAAAGCGGGAAAGGACCTAAACGGGTTCTTCTTCGATAGATTGAACCCCACGGCGCAGTTCTTACCGTTGCGCATCCATGTGTTACGGTCCTTGATTGCACTGATTGACTCGACTGGTTTCTTTGTTCCTTTGGCTCCCTATTTATTTGAGGTGTTTGAAAACGACATTTTTAGATCCAATGTACAACACGACCCTACCTTGGCCCCTTTTCTTTGGGAATGTCATTTGAAGGCGCCCAAACAATATGTCAACACCAAAGTATACCAGGTAAATGAAAACAACGACCGACCGAGCTGGTCCTCATTGCTTTGGTAGAGTGCTGTTTATCAAGTGACGCATGACATGATCCTCGATTACTATGCTTGTTTTGGCATGTCTATTGCTTACCCAGAACTGGCTGTCCCTGCCATCAACAAAGTAAGTGGCCCAGGAGAACAACGGCTTCGGGGAACCTCACACGTGTCTTTTCAGCTCAAGGAACAACGGGAACGATTTGGTGGGTCACGGTTTTTGAAATCCTTGAAGCAATTGATCGAAAAGGTAATCCAGGAGAAAGGGGCCAAAGGAGAAACAGAATCTTATTTTTCTCTTTAGATGGAAACGCACAAGAATTACATTGAACAAAAACGAACACCCATCGAATACACGCCAACCGCCATGGATGAAGCCAGTTCCTTCCTCCGCAACACAGCCTTCGAATCGACCCCATTGGGCAATTATTTGAAAAAGCGTGAAGCTGCATCCTCCTCATAGATTCTCTTTCTTTTTTCGCATTAAAAAAAATGGCACATGAACAAAAAGCATGATTACTTATTTTGGGCTAATCCGCTTTACCTCGCAAACATTCTAAAAATGGGAAACCAGTCGAATGGCAATCAGGAGCACTCGCAGGAGACCAAAAGAGGGGGATCGGCTGACATCATAAATTTGGCTGTGAGTGCCCAATGCTTCAATTTTTTTTTTTCTTCTTTTTTTTTTTCCCTTTTACGCATTCTCCCTTCCCTTCGTTTCCCCAGAGTGAAAACATGATTGAATATATTGCCACAGCATCTCAATACCTGGCCATGATCACCATTGCGCCTGTCACTATCCTGATCCTCATGGATATCATCGTCTACGCCTATCGAAACATTAGCCAACTACTGCATGTGAAAAACAAACTGAAAGCTTGAATGCCTTTGCCTTGTCGTAGCTGTTGTCTTGACAGGTGCACCTTGTATCGGTAAGCTTTTTCCATCGTTCCCGAGCTTTATCTCACCCTCCCTCTTCTTCTTTTTTTTTTTTTTTTTTTCCGTCAGAGTCTTCCAATTTTGTACCATTTCGATTCCTTTCACCTTTCTGACAACGTAGCTTTCTTAGCACATCCCCAATTCCATATCATTACGATACGATTCCCCTGATTCAAATAAAATCAACCACCCATTCTCGATAACGCTACTCCAGCCATTTTACTTGGTTCATTCTCTCTTCGCGTTGATTGTACCGAGGGTCGCACAAACCAAGGACCGTCATCTACACTCGGCATTTGTTACGATAGCCAGTGAGCCCCTCTTGATGCAATCCTATGTTGCCAAGCCATTTCATATAGAAATCTAGTTGCTCCAGAGGCTGCAGGTAGAATCGATAGTTTCTAGCTTTCTCGTTCCAAACCCCTTGGTGACCTGATTCTGCGTCATTGGCTTGCCATACTACTCCTCAAAAAAAGATGCGCTTCTTCCCTGTCCATCAACAAGCCCTCATTAAAACAAAAGCAGTGGTCACACACAAATCTAGAAAAATGAGCCCAGGCATCTTCAAAACAGTAACCTTCTAGCTCCCGCTATTGCCAAAGGCATGTGCTGGCCCATGGCATCGTCCGGTGTTTCGCTGTTGGTTCATTTAGTCAATATGGGCCTGCCAGAGGAAACATCCAATTTAAAAAAACGTATGTGCTCCACACCATGAATCTAACTGCATAGGTCCTGTAGACTGTTCAATGTGGGTGGCGGCACCATCAACCTTGCCTCCAGCTGAAAATAAACAGCCCAGCCTCGTTCAAATGACCCTCCTGATCTCAAGTGCACTGTCGCAGTTTTAAAGCGAAATGCCAGCAGAAGTTCCATCCAAAAGTATCACAGCTTATCAGACGACACATACACGATTTATGAGAACAAAAGCTCATTGTCTCAGCAAGGGCTTTCCCGCGAAAGCTGCAACGCCTATCAAAGAAAAACGAGTAACATTTTGATTCAAAAGTGGGCGACATTGTTGATCACGCAAAATGATATTAGTTGGGTTGGTGAATG
The DNA here is from genome assembly GCA_002104935.1 of Hesseltinella vesiculosa. NCBI lineage: Eukaryota > Fungi > Mucoromycota > Mucoromycetes > Mucorales > Cunninghamellaceae > Hesseltinella > Hesseltinella vesiculosa. Next base: position 1,495,632 of record MCGT01000001.1, on the reverse strand, counting down.
ACTTCGTTTTTGACTGTTTGTGACATTTATTTCTGGTAGAAGTGTATGCCAAATCAGGGAGATCAAAACCGAGCGCACCCCCCAACCCCCCTTTTTTTTATTTTTTTACAGTAGTTCATGCATGTTTTTTTCTGGTAGATTCAGGAGGGCACGACATACGACAGTGTCTGATGTCATTTGTCTGTTTGCTTAATACAAAAAAAGGGAGGCCACAACAGAGGGGTTGCTCTAGATGGATCTTGATCCAGCATCGCCCTTGGCATGCCGGCATAACCGGGGAACCGTGCCTCCTTTTTCAAGAAGACGCCGACAATAGATCGCCCTCAGGGATAACAAAATCGCATGACATCGAATGCACCTTTTCTCGCCAGCAAACGGACGGACGCCTCCTTTTACTGATCATCCAATGGTGATTTTATTGCATAAAACTAGTCCTTTCGGTGGATGAAGCGAGCCATCATCATGTCAAAGGTACCATCATCCTTGGCGGGGATGTCGTAGAGCTTGGGAACCTTGTAGCCAATACCAAACACCCAAGGGAAACCATTTTTTGAAGCATTTAAAGTGCGCTTGGCTGCTTTGTAGAAATAGTGGTATTGATCCTCCTTGCCATAAACACTGTCCCAGTGAGCCAGCGTTCGCACAATTTTGACAAGATGAAGGTCAGGATACGCCACGGCTTGTTGGAGGAGATTGGCCCAAGCAGCCGAGGATGGCTCGTCATCATTTTCGTCCGTCTGCTGAAGCCATTCCCCATGAACTTCAGGGGCTCCAGCAATAATGTAGATGATCACCAGATACCGCATGTACATTTTGACCATGGTCACTTGCTTCTCCAAAGAGAAAAACTTCAAAATAAGTGGTAGGAAATAAAGAGACGTCACCATATGAATTCTGCAGATGTCCGGCCAGAGAATGAATAAAAAAAAGGTGAGATCGCCCAATCACCGTCCCGGTCTCCCCGTTGCTTACAAGATAAAATCAAAGGTGACGGGGTCGCTCTCCTTCAAATTTGTACATGCGTACAGCAGAGTAGTTTCTGTCGCCAATTCCTTGAGTTTTTCTTGGATGGATTCATGGGTAGCTATAAAATAGGACAAACCAAAAAAAAAAAAAAAAATGAGCTTGCCGCTGCCAGTTTGCCTTTCACCTCACGTTCAAGAGCCCACTTTGCAAATGTTTGCTCCAGCTTGGCAGACATCTCAGGGTTGGCATAGTTGTCAGGGCTCACAAGGCTTGTATTGTCAAACGGTTCATCGGTGCGCAATCCAAGAGCTTCCTTTCGACTTCTGACATCCTTCAAGATGTCCGAAAACGAGAGAGCATCGGTCTGCGATTGGCCAGCAGCCTTTTTTTCCGCATCAAACACCCAGTTGGTGAACCTTGGCTTGCTGAAATCAAAATCGCGTGGTTGAACAGAGCAAAGGGCCAAAGCTTCGGCAAGAATCATATCGTTTTCAAAGTCGATGGCATAGCCAAGATGGATGACACCATGCAACACACCCATATGGGCTTGTATCATGATGCAAGGATCACCATAGTAATGAGTCAAAGTTTCATTGAACCCATGTTGCTTGATTTCTTGCTCAAAAAACACCAGGTAGTCGTGATAAAAACGAGGGTCACCAAGGTGAGCCTCAAACACCTTGCGGTCCTTCAGTTTGTCGGCCGCATTGTCATAGCGCGTTGGGCTCAGTTCCCGCTGAATTTCCAGCTGATCTTCATATTGCGCCTCCAGCTCTTCCGGTGATGCACCGAGGCTGTAGCACGTCAGTAGCACATGTGCTCCATGGTTATGGCGGTAGCCATCAAATAGGATTTCCTAAAAGAAAAATAAAAGCCTGTCAGATCCACAGCCACTCCCAGCATCCCGCTCTCACAAAGTTTACCCATTTATGATTTTTTTCCAAAAGCTCATGGAGCTTGGCGGTGGACGCCGGCGTAATGCCAGGGAGTTGGAAGGCTGGTTGCTTGGTCATTCTGGCAGAGGGTACTGGAGATAAATTAAATTAAATAAAAAGCACCCTTTCAATAGCCTCTTTTTATACGCAGTTGCTCCTTGTGCTTAGACGGAAGCACTTGCCTTCTTTTGGATGTGGGGAGGGGACACAAGGCAAAAATGTATGAGCGCCCTGGCCAATGGAAACCCCGCTTTCCATTTTATGGTTTGTGTCAGATGGGCTTTGTTTATTTTTGAAGGGGCTTTGAAAACAAAAAAGCATGATTGTCTCGGTGACACCAACAGGTCTTCCCCAAGTACCCACGGGTGTCATTGCCATCCTTGACACATTGACTGGGATGATCTTCTTTTTTCTCATGCTATTGCCGGCTAATCCTAGCTCAAGGTTCAACTTTAAGCCAATGGCTCTTTTCATCATGTACTGGCAACCTAATGCTGCCATGGGCTGGGTGCGCTACCTTTTATTTTTTTTTTGGCCGAAGAGGTCCTATCTTCATACGTTTGATTCATTTATGACTCAAATGGGATGTATTTTCAATGATCCATTAACTCGTTGACTTTTCCTATTGGTTGTGCGAGAGATTTTGGCAGCAGAGTCATTTTTGCGTCCCCCCCCGTCCATTGGCAGCAGGCACAAGCATCCCCCCCGCTTTTTTTTTATCGCCAAATGAGTCAACTGAGAAATTCCAAATGGTTCAAGTACACTTGTATATGTCACACCAGGAAACTGCCGATACGAGACTGTGAGCAGCACGGCAATTTCCTTTTCCCGGAGACGGCAAATTTTATGCGACCCAGTCAAAATCTTGCATTGAAGTATCTCCAGCTTCCAGGACATCTTCTATGGAGTCATGTGTTTGGGGTGGTATTTATTTTGTGTGATTTTGCACCGTGATTTTAGATCAGATGGCCTGGGGGTCCCCTGGTGAAAATGGCCGATTTTCCATACTTTTTAGCTGGAGAGTCAAAGATGCCAACACCAAACGGATCAAACGCTAGCTGGGCGACCTTTGCCGATCGACCTGATTTTTTCAGCTCCGTCGTCATTCATGCATTTGTGTACCTGCGCAAAATTTCACATCGATTGAATCACTCAAAAGTGATGTTGTAGCGTTTCCACTTTTTTTCATTTTGAAATAATATTTTGGATGGCCATATTCAGTCTCCGCGCGGTCCTGCCCGTTGACCGCCAGCCTTATTACAGTCGCCGGCCAATCAAAATCAATTTCGCTTTTTCCAAAATGTCGCTGGTTCAATCGTCGGGTTCAATCGTAGGCGCTGCACTGAGCGTCTTCAGCCTCCTGCAATATCTCCTTAGAAGAGTTCGATGGTAATTCTGTTACATCACTTAGTTCTCCATCATCCTTTGCCGCAAACCTCAAATAATAAAAGCGAGTGACAGTTTAAAAAATGAGTCTTAGTGGCATGGGATGGCGTCACAAAAACCAGACAAATTGACTCAGCTGACTTCTTTTATTCACTTCTTCCTTTGTTTTTTCCCTCATTTATGCTTTATTGACCATGACTCTCGCTGTTCATACAATCAAGATCGGCTTAAGGCAGCTTATTGAAGACCAGAAACAGCAACATAAACATCACTCTGATGTCGATGAAGCACCCGGTATGATGTCAAAAAAAAAAAAAAACGCGTACCTGTTTATAAACAAAATCACTCATGCTTTTTTATGCGATAGTCGCCTGACCTTTAAGCTGACCAAGATGATCAACGACAAGCCGTCTTTCACGCCAATTCTCGCCACAGTCATTGGATGTCATCACTCAAAAAGTGGAGTCTGCCAAGCATCAGATCGCTGCTGGAACGTTCAAACCACCCATCGTATTTATCAAGCCCGCAGCCCGCTTGTTCACACTTGTGCCACTTCCTACCTTCAAGCGGCGTTACGTTCGTCTTGACAAGGCTGGAATGATGACGGTACTGAACCATTTCGGTCTCTCCAAACATCTCCCTTTGCCAAGCAACCCGCCTACTTCGAATGTGGCCAGTGATGCAAATACTGACACTCAGTCAGACAACCAAGGTGTGACGACGGCTGCAGGAATTGAAACTCTATCGGAGAAGCCATACCTGACCCTGACCGTGCGTTTGGTTTTTTCGATTTTACCAAGCTCCACAAGTAAGTCATCAAACGAAAAAAAAAAAAAAGTTGACGGGTGGTTAAATATTTTCGGACTTAGACATGGCGCTTTTGACAAATTTTGCCAAAAACAGAAATTCTGCCTGTCAAAAAACTAGTGCATGAACATGACCAAACCCTGAGAACAGTTTTATGACAGACGGCTTTGCCACTTCCTTATCTTCAAGAAACCAAAAGGACCTGCACCTTCTCCATTTTTTACGGCAGATGACCTAGCACTTGCAGACCTTCAAGAATGCCGCTTGTAATAAGCCATGGTAAAGAAGTGAGAGTGCTGCGGTGAACTGGCGAGGTGCACCACGTATTTTTTCCTGCTAAGCAGTGTCACGTGGATTTTAAAATAAAGCGATGAAGTTTTCTTCATATTTTCTTGTACGTTCTTTATGAATTTGTTTCTACTCTGGGCTGCAGTTTTCCAATGGACAGCCATTTCATTGGGAGAAACTCTAGTGATACATCAACAGGAACCGACACACGGATATTTGAATATCAAGCAGCCTGCGCTGTGCGATTCAAACGTGCAGCAGGTAAAATAGGACGACAACGTGCGTGCAACTCACGATTGCATTTCATTGGCAAAGTATTCTGGGTATATACAGGTTGGGCATCATGGCTCCGAATATTTTTTCTGGTTTTTTGAGAGTAGAAACGACCCCGAGAATGACCCTCTGACGGTTTGGCTGAATGGCGGTCCCGGCTGTTCAAGCATGATGTATGCGATGCAGAGACGGGGGAAAATATTTAAGCAACGTTCTCTCATACCAACCTTCCTAGTGGTCTGTGGGAAGAAATAGGGCCTTGCAAGGTAAATGAAGAAGGAACCGCAGCTGTCTTTAACCAGCGTGGCAGCTGGAACAAAATAAGCAACCTGCTTTTTGTCGACCAGGTACAGTAACATTGTCCTCACCCACTCATTCCACGGTCGTACCTGTGCGACGTAGCTTATTTTCTATCTTCCGATCCATAGCCTGTGAATGTGGGGTTTTCTTACGGAGATGAGATCATCAACACCACAAGTCAAGCAGCTCCTCTCTTTTATGACTTCCTTCAGCGTTTTTACAAATCCTTTCCGAAATACCGGCAGAATCCTCTGCTTATTTTCGGGTAAAAAAAATCGCCCCAGTCATCTAGGTACTTATTCGCTCATTTGGCACGCTCGGTAAACGTAGAGAAAGCTACGGAGGGCATTACGCGCCGGCATTTGCCAGCTACATCTTGGAACGAAACAACAAACTAGCACACAATGAGGTACACATAAATTTGGTACGTGTTGGCCTTGGGAACAGTCTCGTCGATCCAATGATTCAATAGTAAAATAAGGGTTTTTTTTTTTTTTTTTTTTTTTTGCAAGCTGGTCCCTAATGCTCATTTATTTTTGATAGTCAATACTACGAGCCAATGGCGTGCAGATCAACTTGTGAGAAGCAAACTCCGACACTCGCGTCAATGTCACTAACCCATTTTTCCCTGGTCACAGACGGCTCTGTGCTCTCGAAAAAAGATTGTGAAAGTATGCAAGAAGACCTTCCCACATGCCTTGCCCTGAGTGAGTCGAAAAGAAAAAGACAAACAAAGCATCGTGGCCTGAGACATCTTTCATTGACAGTAAAAAAATGCTACATGGTCGGAAGTGAAGATGACTGTGTGACTGCAAGTGCCTTTTGCATTAAATACGTCCAGACAGTGTACAAAAATTCAAACCGCAGCCTCTCCGACGTAATACTGCCACCTCTGCCAAGAACATCGAGCCACACTCACCTACTCCCCCTTTTTCCTCGCCCTGTCCTAGATCCGCACCTCTGAGGAAATCCCAGCGACATACACAAGGTTTTTGAACGCAACTTCCACGAGAAAGGCAATTGGGGTAAAGCTTGCTTTTCAACCCTGTAGCTACGATGTGGGAATGGGGTTTATTTCCTCTGGTGACGCCATGCGTAATTTTGCACCTCATGTAGCAAGCTTGCTGAATCACGGTGTGCAGGTGCTTCTCTATGCCGGTACAATGCTTTTTATTCATCATGCTCAGTAGAATGCCCTTCTCATTATTTTATTTAGGTGATGCCGACTACCTGTGCAATTGGGTAAGCACAAACAAAAGGAATACAGGTTGCCCTTGTTATTCACCAATTGCATTTAGATGGGTAACTACGCATGGTCCAACCAGCTTCGCTTTCAGGGAGCCGACGACTATCGGTTACAAGAGCTTCAAGGATGGCGCATGGACGGCAAGGAGGTCGGGCAAGCTAAACACGGTGGCAACTTGACATTTGTTAGAGTGTACCAAGCTGGGCATCGCGTGCCCTATTATCAGCCCGAGGTTGCCCTGCAAATGTTCACCACACTGATTCGAGGTCTCCCCTTCGTTTGACCTACGTTCTGATTTTCAACGACAATTGACAAACGTTTATTAACTTGCGAGCAAATAAAAAAAAAGTGACGCTAGACAGAGGGGTATGATATATCGTGACAAAGGGATCAATCCAGCAGACGTTGGGCTTTGCGCTGCCAGACATGAAGCTCATCCATGAGTGAGGCATACTCGTGGGTGATGGATTGGCGCTGATCGATCGCATTGGCGAGCTCAGACCGGATTCCCTGGATGGTGTCTTCGAGCTGGCGTATCCTCTTGGACCGTTCTTCCACCATGGCAGCGGACGACTGCAGCGTCTTGATTTCTTGGTCCATGATCTTGATCCGGTCATCGCCCTCGTGTGCATATTTTATCCATTCTTCTAAATCCGACAGCGTGGCGGTTTGTTTTTTCTCCAGCGTGGCGATTTCTTGTTGTTTGTCCTTGAGCTGACGCTGAATGGCTTTGTCGCGGGATTGCCATTGGTCCAGCGTGTCTTCGAGAGATCGGATATGTGTCTCCAGCTGCTCCCGATCGTGCTCCATGGCTGCAAGTTGATCTTCCTTCTCTACGCGTTCTTCCTGCAGCCGATGCAGTGTTTGTGCCATTTCTTGCAGTTGAACACCCATCTTGGACATGGCCGCTTCAAGATCGGAGATTCTCTCGTCCTTTTCGACCATCTTGAGCGACTTGGTTTGGGATTGGCGCAGACGAGATTCCAGCGACGCTCGGTCCCGGTCAAGCTGGGTAAGATGCTGCTCCAGCTCTGCGATGTGGGCATCTTTCTCGGTCATGAGTTTGTCCATGGTGGCCTCCAGGTCGGCAATTCGGTCGTCCTTCTCGGCCATCATGAGAGACTTTGTTTGGGATTGGCGTAGACGAGATTCCAATGACGTGCGGTCGCGGTCCAGCTGGGCGATGTGTTGCTCCAGGTCGGAAATGTGAGCTTCTTTCTCCAGCAACAGCTTGTCCATGGTGGTTTCAAGGTCGACAATGCGCTTGTCTTTTTCCGACATTTTGAGAGATTCGGTTTGCGACTGGCGGATCTGGTGCTGCAATGAATGGCGTTCATCCTCAAGCTGGGCGACATGTTGGTCGAGGTCGGCAAGGCGTGCATCCTTTTCCGTCCTGAGCCTGGCTATGGCCGATTCCAGCTCAGAGATGTGGCTGTCCTTTTCCGCCAATTTGAGGGCATCTGTCTGGGAATGCTGTAAGCGCGACTGCAAGAGATGGTGGTCACGATCGAGCTGGGCATTTGCTTCCTCCAGGTTGGAAATACGGGTATCCTTGTCAGCAGAGAGCTTGTCAAGTGCAGCCTCAAGGTCGGCAATGCGGGCGTCCTTTTCAGACAATCGGAGGGACTCGGTCTGAGATTGCTGGACACGGTATTCCAGGGATGTGCGATCTCGGTTGAGCTGGGCCATTTGCTGTTCCAAATCATGAATACGCGCATCCTTGGTCGTCGAGAGCTTGTCGATCGAGGACTCGAGGTCTGCAATGAGTATGTCTTTTTCAGTCAGTTTGGTTGCTTCTGCTTGGGACTGTGCCAGGCGTTTCTCCAGATGATGTAGATCGTGGCCGAGTTTGGTGTTCTTTCGTTCCAGGTCAGCCATGTGGTCGTCCTCGGCCGATTTCTCAGTAGCGAGTCTGGCCATGGCATCCTCCAAAGCAGCGATGCGTTTGTCCTTTTCAATGGTCTGGAGAGATGACGCCTGTGCTTGGCGGTAGCGTGATTCAAGCGAGTCTTGCTCTCGGGAGAGTCGGGCCACGAGTGCTTCAAGCTCATCGATGCGAGCGCCCTTGTCGTGCTTGTCTTGATCGGCTTGGGTTATAATCAAATTGAGCTGTTTGATTTGATCCGACAGCCGAGACATTTCTTCGTCCTTGGCAGCCAGCTCCTGGGCAACAAATTGGTCATGGGTGGCTGTCCGTCCTTGTTTTCCCCGTTCCAGTTCGTCCACGAGGATCTGAATGCGTCGCTGGTACGAGCTTTTCAGATCATCCATCTTGCTCTGCAGTTCATCACGTTCCAGCTCTACCCGGTTCGCTCGCTCATTAGCCATCTTCTCTCTGGTAAGCATGTCTTCCATGTGGACCTTGGCTTCTTTCATGAACTCTTCTTGAGTGACAGAGGAAGTCGTGGAGAAGTTGGTGTGATCTCGATTGGTAGAAGGGGTGTTATCAACAGCATCCAGAACATATCTAGGTTGAAGGCGAGCTCCTGCTGGGCTACCCATTCGTAATCGCGGTGAAGAAAGATCGTACGCATATGGAGAGGCCAAGGATTTTCTTTTTCGTGCATACTCGAACTCTGGAGGAAGATGGAAAGATAAAAAACAAAGTTAGAGGATGCTTCTTCATCAGGGAGGAATAAAACTATAAGATAAACATACTTTGCGAAGGAGTACTTGCAATACTCAAACGTGATGACATTGGGTATCAAGAAGATAAATCAAAGAGAATGAAAGGAGAGAAAAACAATAAAAAAAAAAAGAAACTATCCAAGCAAAATTGCATCTAGCCAATCATTTTTGCTTGTTCACGTCTCTGGCTAAAAAAAAAAAAAAAAAAAAAAAAAGGCGCGTTTCAGAAAAAATAAACACTTTTTTCTTCCCTACTTCAACATGTCTGGTCAAAAACAAGCTACCTTGTTTTCATTTTTTAAGCAGAAACCAGCTCCTGCACCACCAAAGGAGAAACATGTTCCAGAGCAGCTGCCACCAAACCCATCACCACCCACTCCTTCACCTTGCTCGCCACCTGCGTCTACCAATGATATGGAATTGGATAGCGTCAACGATAAGTTGCTCTCTGTAAGTCAATGGTGGCCCTGGTTCTCCATCGAGCTCACATGCTTTGAGTCTAGAAACGCCAACGTGGAAGAGTGTCTTACAAAGAGTTGGAATCTGAAAGCGAAGACGATCAAGTAGTACAAAACGCAAAAAGTATGTGTCAACTGATCTCAAAACGAGTGCCAAGGCTGGAAACTAATAATCCCTTTATCCAGGTACAACTAAACGTATGAAACGCATTGTATTTGATGACGACGATGATGAGAGTCAGGATGAATTCAAACCTGCAGATCTGTCGGATGCTGACGATGGAAGCGATGGCCAAAGTACGTTTGGGCAATGGGTGTTGCCCAATGGCGCTAATGCCTTTTTTTCTGATAGGCTTGCTGGACGAGGACCTCGCGTTGGACTTTTTGGATGAATCTCCTATCGCCAGCCGATCCGCCCCCTCTACTGTTGCTGTGTCACCTTTGCAAGAACGGTTCAAGGTGCGTGGGTTTGCAAAAAAAAAAAAAAAAAAAAAAAAAAAAAAAAAAAAAAACCAAGACACTGACGTGTCTTGCTTAGAATATCTCCATGAAAGCTTCTCCCAGCACTCCCAAGGCCAAGCCCTTTGTCAGCCCATTCTCTTCTACCAAACAAGAAAAGCAAGAGGTACATCGTGCGTGTGCGTTATGACATTTGCCTCTGAAGCACCTTCTTTTTACTGTAGGCGAGAAACAAAGCGTTCAAAGAAAAGAATGACGACCGATATGCTTGGTTAATGGACGTCCGTGACGCTGATCGCAATCGTCCAAGTAAGTCTCGTACCCACCTGCTGACGTTTCAAGTAGCTTACACCGTCTATGCATAGACGACGCCGACTATGACCCTCGCACGTTGTTTGTGCCTGCCTCTGCTTGGAGCAAATTCACGCCCTTTGAAAAACAATTTTGGGAAATCAAGTCCAAGAACTGGGACTCGATTGTCTTTTTCAAAAAAGGCAAATTCTACGGTAAAGACATCCCAACAACCTCGCCATGCTGTGCGACTCATTCATTTTTGTTCCCTGGCTCTAGAGCTCTACGAAAAGGATGCTGATGTTGGCCATCAAGAGTTTGACTTGAAGCTGACCGACCGTACCAACATGCGTATGGTGGGCGTGCCTGAAAGCTCGTTTGATCACTGGGTAGCTCAATTCATTGCGAAAGGGTAAGCCACCGTGCTTCAATAGGAATCGCGGCAAGAATCTCAACCCTCTTTTTCAGCTATAAAGTCGCTCGCGTCGACCAGATGGAAAACGCCATTGGCAAAGCCATCCGTGAAAAGAAAGAAATAACCAAGGCTGACAAGGTGATCCGCCGTGAACTCACGTCGGTGCTCACCGCTGGTACC